>JANPWX010000593.1:910635-1028505 GCA_024734555.1 Trochalopteron elliotii | reverse complement strand
CCCACATAGTCGATAAAGAAGCGGGGGGGGGGGGGATGATCATTGACTTATCCAGAAATTTTTATTTGGGGGAAAATAGAAATAAAATCATCATCATCATCACAGTATCTCACAAAGACCATACCGTCAGACAGTGATAAGAGTCAAGGAAAACAGAACCCTCTTAGTTCTTCCCCTTGTAAATTCATTCTTTATAGTCCTTTCAGGACCTGATCTTTGTACAGTAACACATTTCCTCATACAGGCAGGTCATTCTGAGCTACCTTGGAATTTCTAATTATATATATATATGTATATATATATGTGTATATATATAGTGTGGTGTAAATATACTCAAACATCTTTTGCCACCTGCCTGCTTTTAAACATTTCAAAGGGAGCTTTACTTCCCTGCCATGAGACTTGGCATTTCGTATTTCATGCTCTTTATTCATGAGGTTTAGCTGAAACTTGATTTAGGAAAAGCGAAACTTTACTATGCAACAGTACAAAACTATTAAAATTAATTGATCTGACCGTAACCATCAGCGAATAACTGGGGATGTAACCATGGAATCATCATGCCTTTTGAAAACTGTCTAGATGCATTTAATGGATATATACAGCAATGTGATCTAAGAGAATACATGCATTCATTTCCCTTTTCCATCCACCTAAAAGGATTGCAACTTTTATCTGATATTGAAACTTTTATCTGATGCCACATTAAGGTATAATGTCCACTGATATGCAACAGATAAGGAATTGCCAAAACTTTCTTTGATGCCTTTCAGTCGTGTTTCCATCAAATAATCCACTACACAAAATATACAGACAGAAATCACCAACTACTTTGTAACTAGATAATTGGTTTAGACCGAAACCATCCAAGCTCTTTTACATCTTTAATCCAAATCTTCTTTTTTTTTTTTAATTCTTATTTTATTTATCTTATCTAGAGGGGGAAATTGCACATGTTCATCTGAAAAAGTTATGGAGAGAGAAATTAAACCCAAGAACAAAATCCAGCTCTTTCATCTTGTAATGCAGAGAACATCAAAGTGCCACACCTAGGAAAATATTATTTTTCCTCTTAACTTTTTGCCCCAAGGCCATCAAAAATCTCTCTGCTCATGTCTGATTTATGTTTCAACAATGTTTTCAGTAACCTCTACAGCTCAATGTCTGCACTCTGAAAGTACAGCAGAGAATTGTTATGTTCTAGTATAGCATGTATAGAACAAAAAATATATTGAAACCAATCTGTTTTTTCAGATATGAAGAGCACATGAATGTAATTGCTATTCTAATTCATGACAAATATCTTGTGACTAGAGCTACAAGGGTTCTGAATGGTAACATAAAGAAAGCCTAAGAGCTTTGCATCTTCCAACATCCTGTTGGATGGGGCCATGCACTGCCTTCTCTAAATTCAGTGCATAGCTGGCTTAGATATGCACTATAGCAGTCAGGACACAAGTATTTATTTTAAATGGTTCAGAGCAAAGTCATCTTGGTCCCACTTTATTAATAAATTCCTTGAGAAACATTTATGTTTCCTCAGAAAGTGGATGAAAGCAATAAAAAACCCCAGGGCATAAAATGACATTGGTGTCCCCTTTATGCTGTGGTCCTGCCCCAGTCCTGGCTGTGATATTCCTGTTGCCACAGGTGGAAGCATTGGTGGGAGTAACATTGCTTGAATTTCTCAGGCCTTGAGTTCCCACTTATTTGTAATGTTTATCACTATTGTGTGAGAGGACTCAGATTGGCAAGTCTGTGTTGGTTGTCCTCAGCACATGTTCAGAATTCCTGCACAACTCACTAGAGTAGTAAGACAAATTGAGATTAATTCCTGACTGTGTTGAGTTCAATGAGGGTTGATGGCTTCAAGTAATGATTAAAAAAATCACAAACCCAAAGTAGACTTAGGTTCTGATCCTTTATACCACCTGATTCCAAGAGACTGTGACAGTATCCAGACCTTAATCTAACCATATTTCAAGTGTATCTATCCTCTGGTATTTGTCCACCTTTCTTCAGTTCTTATTTATTCTAGACATAAGAATCATCCATTTCACCCATTTTAATGCAAACCCAGACAGCAGAGTGAAAGAAAACATCTGCAGTGTTCAGAATTTCAGCCTAGATTTGCTTTGCTAAAATAGAGTTCAAATCTAAAGCAGGTGAGCTTTGGAGAAGTTAGGTTTGGTGGCTACCAAATTGCCCATAATTCATAAAAGTCACTCAGCCATACTCTCCCCCTCCCCTTCCCAATCTCAATTAGACCTGCCCTTTATGAGATGAAAATGGGAAATAATTTGCAAGATCAGAAAATTAGGCCCTGTGCACCAGAAAATCTATGTCTCTAGGTATTTGAGAACTATCACAACATGCTATGCTTCAGACTTGTGATAACAAAAAATAAATTATTTTATAAGTCATGAAATTTGCATTAAATCAAGTTAATAAAAATATTCTATCAGTATATAAAAGATTATTTTGAACATGAATCCTGAAGTAGGATCAAAAGTTGGGCTTGATCGTTAAAAATTGTAAAGGAATGAGTAATAAGAAAGACTAATCCAAAGGACAGGAATTCCTCAAATTTTATCCATGGATTGCAAGTTAGTGGGTTTGACTTAACAGCAGATCCACAAAAGAGTAATTATGCCCAGAAATACTTTTATGTCTTGTGCTTCTAATGTGAAATCACACATAAACCCTGTCAACTCAGTGCCTCTCAAAGAGGTGTTGCAGAAGCTTCTGGTGTGAATTAAAGCAAGGAATGAAACAGCAGGCATGTCACTGAGCTTCAGAACAGAGCAGCTCTACAAACTCTTACAACTCCTTGGTGGCAGGGCACTTTGGATCTTTATTTTTGGCAGATTTATCCCAACATTTCCTTTATCTCTCTCTCTTCCTCTTTCTATCCACCCAGACTGACTATTCAGCCCAGCCCTGGTTCATCTGACAGAGATCCTGGAGGTGCTTCTAAGGACAATTTGGGATAACCACAGAAAGAACTCCCTTGCGGAATACATTCAGATGCTGTGAGAACTTCTACCCTACAGTATCCCCAGGCTGCAAAGACACAGATGTATGGTGTAATATCTCCCTGACATTATTTGTACTGATGGAAGGGAATTAATTTAAACTGCATGAAGCTACAGTGACTGAATTTTGCATGAGAAGGAGGATGAATTGGGGGAGTGGAATCCACGTTGCAGTTTGAGACAAGGACTTTGCTGAGAGTGCCTTGGCTGCTCCAAGTGCCTCCTGGCTACTTGCAAAGTGTGATGGTAGAGAAACCAGCACACTCCATCCACAGGTGGGACCATTCCCCTGGTGCTGTGCCTCCAAGGCCCCCTTCCATCCCAGTCAGTAGTCACAAGTATGATTTGTTCAAACCCTGGTTCCAGAACCTCAGAGTTCCCTGTCTGGTTTTTAAAATTCTGGCTTACATTTTCCATGTCTATACCTCATTCACATAAGGTCATTGAGTAGCAGACCTTTTTTTTTCCTTCTGCTGCAGAGGTGTGTTTAATTTAAGGACTGAGTCCTTTTTGTTTGGTGGTTAGATATTGACATATTTTCCCAATGTTAAAAATTCTAGGAAATCATATTCAGTCTGAAAAAGATGGATGTGTGTATTTATTGGAGAACACTAATGCAAACATGAATTAGCAGTGATACAGCTATTTTCATAAAAGAAGTGCAAAAAATGTTTTAGAAAGAGAATGGCTGTAATTTCCTAAGTTTTACAGAACTACCGTATAAAGTCCCAGAAGCATTGAAAACACATGATGTTATCAAGATGACAAGTTTAGAAAAGAAAAAAAACCCAGCTGATTCAGCCATATTTCATTTACTTTACTACCTCAGCATCTTTTATTTTTGACAGCTTCACAAGGATACAGCTAAGTATTTCCAATAGTCTTCTTAGACTTGGGAATTCAGTAGTTTCATTGCCAGTATATAAAAGTTGGTTTAAGTTGGAATTAGTCAGTCACTACTTTTAGCATGAGCCAAACCTTATGAAACCTATATGAAAGATATTGAACATGAGAGAACACCTAAATGAAAAGGTAACAATTTATATATTGTATTATATATGATATGTTATATATGATATATCATATATGATGATATATGGTACATTACCTAGACAGACACTCAAGTATCCAAAATATTTTGCTGAGGTGTGCAGATATTTTTTGAGTTTTTCTGCTCTTTTTCTGTGATTATAATTTTGAAGTAGATTTTAGTACCACAATAGAGCCATTGCCATTATTTCACTAATTAGTCCCATTTCTGCTGTTAGCACTGAAAACACTGTCTTTTTTTCCCCAGATTGCCTCCTTCAAAGACATGCCAAATGAGTTTGGGCTCAGTTTGGAGACTGTAAATTAATAGCAGTATTTTGATCAAGCAGCATTTAAAATTACTATGATCACTTAAAAAGCATGTTAATTCTGAGCCACTGAAATGAATGGCTGATGCTCTTTGGGCTTTCTGTTTCCAGTGGACAGCTGGAATCAGAGCTGCAAGACTATGAACAAAAAATAGAGTGATGTTATCTGTCCATGGAAATGTTAAGCAACAAAAAATTTGGTTTCTGTAACATAATTTTTTCTAGAGTAAACCCAGAATCTGAGAACCTGCTTTGCTCTTAATTTCTTTTCTTCATCAGCTGTAGAAAAAAAAAATGATCTCACAAAATGCACATGGCATGTAGGGTCACACAGTGCTCTGAGAACTCTGCCCATGACTCAATGCAACAAGATGAGTTATGGATTGAGTGACAATTTCGCTGAACTGAATTTTCTTTGCTTTTTCAGTCTTCAGACAGACCCTTAAAGTGAACAGTGTGTGCATGCAGTTTGAGAGAGGTGCACATGTGGAAGTCATGTGGAAAACGTGCACATGTGGAAGTCATGTTGAAAACATGCACATTGTTTCAACAAATAAAAGCTATTCAAGTAGAGATAAGGTAACAACAAATATCGACCCTAACAGAAAAAAATCTATGGCAGAAGATCTCCCTGTTCAGTCAAAGAGTGTGGCAGCTTTTTTTTTTTTTTTTTTTTTTAAGGGAAAAAATGGAGAGAAATTTTTTAGGAAATATTTGAGACTTTCCTGGGTTTTGTATTTTCCTTTTAAAAACAATCAGCTTTTTTCCTCAGATGAGGCATTTCTTCTTGGTTCTAAAGTATTATTATTATTCTTTAAAGAAAAAAAACCAACCCAGAACTGATGAAACTACTGCCTCTTGGCTTTGCTAGACAATGCAGAATTTCTTCTGATGCTTTTGGAGTATTTGATGTTGGCAGTTGCTACATAATGAACATTATATTTGAGAAAACATGCCAGAAAACCATGGTGGTGGGACTTTCAGGATGTAAACACCTGTAAGTAAGGTATAACAAAGAGATTTTTCTTTAATGTAGAGTGCCATCGTCTGGTAGCATGCTTGAGTTCCACTTAAACTCCGTTCCAGTGTTCTAGGAAGATTATTTGTGAAGAAATACCTAAGCCATCCTTTTGCTTTTCCTTCTCTCTAAAATGGGCTTAATCCTTCCCTGGGGTCATAAACAAAAGGAAATCCTTGCCTCTAAGAGACAAACTAATGGTGAGGGCCTGGGGGAATAACTGTACCTGTTGGCTTGCTCAGAAATAGAAATTATTTGGTTATTGTAGGGGGGAATTTTTGCCTCCCATCCAATTGAAGTTTGACCTACAGCTTCATTCCCCCTGCTTTCAAGTGAATTTTATTCAATATTTTTTTTATATTTGAACTAGCATTGAGTCCTGGCATTGAATCCTAGCACTGCCAAGCCCACCAATAAACCATGTCCCCAAGTGCCACATCCACATGTCTTCTAAATCCCTTCAGGGCTGATGACCCAAACTTTCCTGGGGAGCCTGCTCCACTGCTTTTTGTGAGCATTTTCTTTCCTAACGCGCAACTGAACCTCCCCTGGCCCAACTTTAGGCATTTTCTCTTCTCCTGTCACCTGTTATCTGGGAGAAGAGACAGGAGAGAGACTCCCACCTTGCTTTTCCAGCCAGTAAATGGAGCTAAAACAATTTGCAGTCACCTCATGCTGGAATGTAACAGCCATGAAGCTCTTATTAGAGTTTTCTATAAGCTATATGTCTAACTTGGGTATGACTTCCTAAAGAAATCACCTTTCTGCTTTTAGAAATGCTGGGCCTCTTTAAGAACTCCGAAATATGGTAGCTTGTTTTGTTTTTTGGTTTTTTTTGTTTTTTTTTTTTTTTTTTTTGTTTTTGTTTTTGTTTTTCCTTCCTCAAATTGTTCTGAAGCTTAACAGCAGTACCACATTTCTAATTAAATGGACAGATAGGATGCCGATAACATCTGCTTTCTGTAATAAAAACTATTGATATTGTTGACCTGACAGATTATCTGCAAAAGACAGAGCACAATGGCCAAATCTAAAAAGCAAGGGAGGAAGAGCAGCTTAGCACAAGAATGCATCTATTATTATCTGTCCTTCTGCCTTTTGGAATTATTAAGAATGATTATAGAAATTATCAGTCATCTCTGCTTCTTATTCTGGCATATGAAACAGAAACAGTGATTGAATGCCACAAAGAACTGACTTTGATCTCTTTTTTTCTTGATGAAATGACTTTGTAAGGTGCCTTTTTTTTTTTTATGCTAGCATCTCTTACAGAAATACCCAAGATTTATAACAGCAGCTGCCATTTTTCAAAATTTTTCTCTACGTTGTATAAAGCAACCACTTCAAACAGTAAGAAAAAAAAATCCTAATAGAAATTGACATCTACAAAGCCTTTCATTGAAAAAACTTAGCCTGTCATAGCCCAAACCTGATTTCTATTTAAAGTTACTGGTTTTTCTGGGGTTTGAAGTAAAAATTTGTCCCTCTGTGAATTAAGGTCATACAATTGTCTAGTACATAGCTACTCAACAGTTTTACTACTCTGCTTAAAATCCCAACATTCAAAAAAGTCACATACTTTCCTTAATTAAAGCATTAATTGTGGCAAAGCATTAAAAGTGGCAAGAACATTGACGTCTGATGAAAAAAATAGCTAAAATATCAACTTGACCCTTCATGCAAAGACTTAAAAAAACACCTAAGAACTAAATTCTTGCATGTGGCTTTAGATTTGCAGGGGGAGAGAAATGTCTGGACTTCAATGATTTTTAGGGCACCTTGGCTCATTTACACCATGGAGGTGGCTTTAGTTCAACCTGTGCTTTCCTCTCCAGGGCTGCAACATCAGGGATGTTCATCACTTGACAGCTCCACAAGGATACAGCTGAGTATTTCCAACAATGCTCTTAGACTTGGGAATTCAATATTTTCATTTCCAGCACATAAAGTTGGTTTAAGTGAGAATTTAAGAACGACAAACAGTCCTTTACCCTTTTCAAGAGAAAGCACTGTAAGGTGTCTGTGCCACTCAGTTTTGCACATGTCTGGATGTTTCAAGGTCGTGGCAGAGGCAACAGCCATCTATTTATCCCTATTTATCCCTAGCTCCTGAATTTCCAGGGGTAAACAAACAAGCAAACAAAATGCTACTGGAGTAGATTTAATCTCTTTGTTCCCAAGGCCAAACAGCAGCACCTTATTTTCAGCAGCTGACCTACATAATTTGCCAAGTATTCAATATTCAGGAGTTAGTTAAATACTTTAGCCTGATTGGTATACAGGTTTTTTTTTGGATTTTTTTAATAAGAAAAGCTTAATGGAGAGTTTATCTGCATTTGCCAGTAATCACAAGAGTCAAGGAGCATGGGCTTTAAGAAAGAAACAAAACAACCAAATATCTTGGTGGCTGGCTATGTAGAACCCTTATCTTTGGATTACAGTTTGATTTTCTTTGTGCAGATCTTCTATGCAAAATAAAAAAGTACCGCAGAGGGAGAAATCAAAATACAAAATTAATAAAGCCTAGAAACTCACCATATATACTTAAATTACTGTGCCTCACAAAAAAACCCAAACAACAGAGGACAGAAATGTAATGAAAATATATTTAACTTTTACAAATTTTTCATTAACTCTTCCTGAAAAATGTTCTCTTTTCACAATATGAACAAAACCCATTCATTTAAAATCAGATGGGAGTTTCCTATAGCCATTTCACCTTAATTGTCTGTAATCTCACTCATATTCCACATTAGGTTCTCCTGCCACCTAATATGTATTAATTATAAATTAAGCAAGACACTGATAAGATAATCTGCTTGGTCATGGTCTTCAGCGAGCAAGGTTTTTGTCACAGCTAATTTTAGTTGATATGATGACACTTCTCCTAAATTTCATCCTAAAGTGAATTCTCAGGCAATTTTTGGGCTAAAAAGAATTGTACCCAGACTCTTCTCATTTCAGTGAGTTAAACTCCAGTAACCTACCTCAAAATTTTCTCAGCTTGCAGAATTTTGCATAACTGTTTTCTGCCTCCATTCTGATGGACTCTTTTAAGGTGAAAGTTTGCTGCCCATTCGACAGTAGTCTCCTAATAAACCCCTATTTTTTGTCTCTGGTGATGCAAAACTACTCATGTGCTTATAAAAATTTATTAAATTTTCTTTCTTTTTTTTTCAAAATTCAAAAGTTCCCTGTTATTCAGGTGAAAGCATCTCTCAGTGGTGCAACTGCTTGATCCATGCTATTATTAGACATTGTTCTTAGCTTATACTAATTTCCACAAATATGAGTCCTCATATCCAACATCCCCTGTAATTCACACCTAAATTTGTAGGCTGATGCCCTTTTGGTGGCTGAAATGTCAGATTTGATTTGATTTTTTTCTCCCTGTTATCAGCCACGTAAAATGGACTCTAAAGTGAAACTTGAGGCAATAGTTGAAAAAAGGCATTTGGTTAAAGAGAAGAGCTCAAAGACACTTCAAAGGTCAAATTGTGGAGACAAAGAAAGAGCTCTGGGTAAATTCTGAAAGGGAAATGAAGGGACTTTTCTGATACTCTGCAGTAGCTGAGAAGACATCAAACTTTACAATTTTAACACTGTGAACAGGGTGACTATTATAATTTTTCAAAATATTCTTCTCTCATTAATACTGATTGTAATTTTCTTCCACATAATTGATGCCTTGAATTGAGGTAATTTTGAATACTCAAATAAATGTATTTTTCTCCACATACCTATGTAAAAATACTGCAAAGTCCACAAGATTATACACAAATCTTTGATAAATTCCTAAACTCTGATGCTTGATTCACTCTTCATCAGTGAATGACACAAAGCAGACCAGAAGCAAACAGTCCAATTCTGAGGCATGAGATAATTTTTAAATTAGGACATGGTAGAAAAAGTGATTGGTGGATGTATTGATGCATAGACTGAAACAGGAAGAAATAGAAAGATCATGAGTGTACACACCAAGTGATGTGTATATATAAATTATCTGTTTGTTGATGAGCTAAAGGAAATAACTCCTCACTCCTCTAAGTGGTAAGTTTAATCTTTCATTCTTTCAAATTTTAAATATAGTATTGCAATTCTGAGCATTACCAACAAATGTCAAGATCAATTGAAATTCTTTCTGTGTGGTTTAGTATAGGTATTAGGGAAAATGTCTTTACTGTGAGGGTTGTGAGTCCCTGGCACAGGTTACCCAGAGAAGCTGTGGCTGCCCCATCCCTGGGAGTGTCCAAGGCCAGGTTGGATGGGGCTTGGAGCAACCTGGGATAGCGGAAAATATCCCTGCCCTGGCACAGGAAGTTGGAACTGGATGATCTTTAAGGTCCCTTTCAACCCAAACCATTTTATGATTAAAAACAAACAAACAACAAAAAACCCCCAACAAAACAAAACAACCCCCCAAAAAACAAAACAAAAAACCCCAAAACAAAAACAACAAAACAAAAAAAAAATCCCAACCAAACAAACAACAACAAAAAAAACCCCAAAAAACCCAAACAAGAAATCAAACCAAGCCAAAAAAAAATCAAAAAAATCCCCCCCAAACAAACAAAAAACAGCAACCCCAAACCAAAACAAACACCCAAAACACCCAACTCAAAACAAAAAATAAAAATAAGCAACACACAGGTTGGTAATAAAAATATTGTATATACCATGTTTTTAGGTATCCTTGCAGAATTATACTCTCAGTAACTACGATTTTATGGATGGACAAACTGGTTTTGGTGGGAAACACATACCGTGTAAACTAGCCTTGAAACTGTGCTTTTGTGACTTCAAAAGACAAATAAACCAGCTCTCAAAAGACATGAATCAACCTAATCCCAAAAATGTAATCATGATGAAGTTTAATGAAAAAAGATACAAAGCAAATCTTCCTCACTCGGCCACATCCTCACTGTTGGTTATTTAGGAAATTTATTGTGACAATGATAAAAACAAACGCTACCACATTTCTCGTGTTTAAAATATTTAAACCCGCTTGTTTTAGCTGAAAAATTCAATAGCTGCATTGTTTCACAGAGTGTCTAGAGTTCCTCTCTTCTTGACAAAATGAAATCTTCAAAATTTGGCTTTCCCATAAGGTTTGAGAGTACTTTATGGGAGGAATTCAGTACTTCAGAGACTTTGCACAACCTAACTGTCTGAACATGACTTTTAATTCCAGGGAAAAGCAGAAGTCTGTCAAGCTTCTCTGTAGGACCAGGCAATTTTTTTCTGAGGACTATTTACAGCTCTTAAATCTTATTTTTCTTAATAGAGGGAGTGTTTTATTAGCAGCACCTTCATCTCTGACAACTTTCTTATTACAGCTTTTGCTTTCTACTCCAAAGGCCTTGGAATATGCCTAATAACGAAACTCATATTATACCTTTCCATCTAAATAGCAATGACTGCCATTAAGGAGATTGACAAGCTTCAAAATCCTTCTAACTGAATTTTTAGCCATCTAAATTTTTAAAACTTGTTTATGCAACCAGACAGCTTTTCCCATAAATAATTTTTTCCTTTTTTTTTTTTTTCATTACAAAGCAAATTAGCACCACATATGCAGCCCAATGCCCAAATGAATGTAAAAGCTACCACAACAATAACAAATACAAGGGAGATTTAGAAACCCTTTGGATAAACCCAGATTAGTTTCCTGCTCTTGAATGCATGGGCCATCAAACTTTGTTTTGACTTTTAAGTCTATTAGAAAAGGAAAGGCAATCCAATACTCTTAGTAATCTAGAAGTGAAAATAAAGGTAACAAATCTGAGGTGAAGCAGGAAGGCAAACGCACGACTTTATTCTCCCACTATATGTTGTTCTGTCTTGGGTAAAGAAGCTGCCTCATGGGGGCTACAGTATGAATAAATTAATGGAAGAAACTTGAAGATTATTATCTTCAAAATGTAGAAAATGAAAGGGAAGATTCAGTTAAAGTACATAATTTGCCTACAGAGTAGCTCCAATTTTTGTGGTACCACTGAAAAAAAAGATAGGTGGGAATTTGCTGTACATTGCATGGGGAGAAATTCCTGAAATCTTTTGTGGATAGAGGTGCCCCTTTTTCAAAGGCACACAAGTTGAACAACCACTTTTTGAACCCTTAATCATTTAATTTGTTTAGGTTTTTTTTAACTTCTCAGGCTTGAAAAATATTTGCCTCATACAAAAATAGTCCCATGGGGTTCTACTTTTTTTTTTTTTTTTTTTTAATAGGTTTAACTTTAAGGTCCAGGACTAAAACAGTTTTGCCATTCTCTGGTCCACATATGACAGTCAGGGGATTGGAAGCTTTTCTGCCACCCACATAATTTGCTCCTGTTTCTGCCATTACATCATCTGTAAAAAAACCCCAAAGGCAATTTCAACCCAAAGGCTCTCTCTGAAAGAGAACATTCTCACACTCTGTTCTGCCCTTTGGTGCATGGAGAATCCCAAATGGTTTGACAGAGTCACATTAAGGCTGCTCTTTCTGTTCTAGTCAGACCAGAGGCAAAATTGAAACTAAGTCTTTCCATCTCTCACATGCATATGCACCCACTCACACAGACATGTAAGAGTTTTTTAACATGACAAAAAATGAAGCTAAAAAAATATTTTAGCTGTGATATCACCTTGGATATTGTTTGCCAACGTGTGGAGTGCAATGAGTTACCCACCAGCCACGGCTTCAGCAGGAATTGTGGTTTGGCAGTTAGTGAGAAAGTTAACAAGTCAACTCTCTTGCTTCCAGCAAAATCTGAAAGAAATCCTGATGCTGCCACAGCAGCAGCACTGGTAGCCAAGAAGCCCAAATGGGCAGTGGCCAGTGGTTTGTGTGCTCTCTCACACCTCGCCCCAAGCTCCCTTCTCACCATTACTGCAGACTTTGTAGGCTTGATAGGACTTATGGGACTCCACTTAACACTTTCCTCAGTTTTTCCTCTGGCAGAAGCACACACTGCAGAAGGGATAAGGTCTGCTTTGCCCCTCTTGGCTTTCAAAACTCAGCTCTCCACAATCGGTGCCTGTGGCACTCTCAGCCACACAGGACTGCGTTAGGAGACAAACCAAAGCTGAGCATGGATCATTGAAATGTAGGTTTGCTGCAATCCCCAAAGAAAGCTGAAGATGTCAATACCATCCATCTTAATGGCTTATGTGTTTCTCACAGCACAGTTGCCAATCAGAACTAGCTTAGGGGAAGATGATTTTAATGGGACCAAAAAGATCTCATGAAACAGAAAAGCAGTGCTCCCCAAGATCTTCTCAGCATGGGATAGAAAGGGCAGTCCTTGATGTGGCATGGGAATGGAGAAAACATTCACTGAAGGTGAAAAGGAAAAACATTTATTTGTGTAAGGAGAGGTGAAAAATCTATTTTCCAGCAGCCAAAAGAAAGGGAAAGGAAGAAGAGGAGAAAGAAAACCTGGAGGACAATTGAAAATTACTTCTCTATTTGGAAATCTGTTAATCACAAAAGTAATGGAATTGTAAAATATATTCCCTTAGTATTGTCATTAGGATTGTTAAATAAGGAAAAGAATAGAATGAGAGCTGTTTGTTTATTCCCACAAATTTGATTTTCATTAAGTACAAACCACCTCATTAAAATAACTAAACCCTTAGAAACAGTTAAACAAACAGAACCCTGCAGCATTCAGATGAAGGATCATACCAGAAATCTGTGGAGGTGCACAGAAAAGGAATGGAAAACTTTGTGAACATAATGATGTTTACAAGCTACCATTATTAAGTGGGATAACTGCAACACTGCAACATTATGTTTGATGAATTAAAATGGGAAAAGAAGCCAGGAAGCAACACAGACAATCCATATTTGTGCTGGTTAACCTTTGATAGTATGAGTAAGCTGTAATTAATATCAGTATGTAGATACCCAGGCCCAAATTAAGCCACAGTAAACCTGGCCTACCCTTCCTGAAGAGTTGCAAATCTCAGCATCACTGCACAGTATTTTTATATGTCTATACCCACAGGCTCTGAACATTCCTGGCCTGTGAGGAGGGCTTCCAAAGCAACAATCACACAGGTCTTAAATTTGCCTACTTGAGACAATGACCCTGAAGATCAGGTTTTTTTTCTCATCTCCCCACCAACATCATGTGAAGAGCAGAATGCAGTATGACAAGACTGGAACAATTCAGATGGCACACCTTATCCACAGGAGGTTTGGATTAGCTATCAGGCAAGCCCTTATTTGCCATCACCATGTGAGTGCTCTGAAGAACAGGACTGTTCTCCCATTCCTGCACAGGAGAAAAGCTCCACACTGCAGAAATAGAAATAAATGACAATATTTAGATGAGGCTTTTAGCGCTTCTAGGGTGCACTCCCTGAGGCTGTTTCAATCTGGAGTACCTTATTCCCATCTGCAGTATGTCATGGTTGAGGTGTACTTGGAGGGGCTCTTATCCCACTCAACAGAGTGCTGCTCTCCTGAGAGGGACTCTCCTGTGCAGAACCTATTTACAAGCCTCAGAGCCACACATTTTTACACCAAAAGCCTCAGATACCATGGCCCTGCACACACCTCAGAACCTGCACTGGCCAGCAAACAGTGAATGAGGAAAAGAGGCTGTTACTGCAACGTCTTCCCCCCTGCTGAAATCAGTGACCTTATGACACCTGCAACAAGATTTTGTACGTGCATCAAAACCTCCCAGTTTCACTGTACTAAATCTGAGGATCCTTTCTGCATCATAAAGCTCTCACACTGTGGAGCAGCCAGAAGTAAGATCCCATTTTATCCAGGAGTCTGAAGTTGGATATCTGGGCCATCACCAGCACCTGGTGCACAGGGCTGGGTGGCCAGACTGGAAAAAAAACAATGTGCAAAGCAAGGTGTAGTGAGCTCTCTAAACCTGTGTTTATGTGGGAAGGCATTGTTTGGAAATGCTCCTGGAAGCATTTGGATGTGACCAGTGCAGAAGTGGTGGCAGAGGCACGCAGTGGGAATTACAAGTGACAGGAGGTCATTCACACGGGTATAATACCAGATAAGCAAACATGCTTTGCTCCACAGTGGAAGCTTTCCCTGATCTTTGAATGTGAGGTCATCAGAAAAATGACCTCTTCTGTTTAGGCCTTTCTTACGGTATGGATTTTTCTGGATCCTAAGTAAGAGTATTACTGTTGCCAAGAGGAATGTTACAGAGAGCTTGAAACAGGATGACTCTTTCACTCATCTCATTGAACTGATTTTGTTCCAAGCTGTAACGAAAACTAAAACAAATGAAAATGTTTGTGAAATATTTTCAAGAATAGGCTGAAAAAGGAGGGGGTTCATCCTGGGGAAGACAAGGTTATGTGCCTGAGCTTACAGAAACCTTCCAGGACCTGAAGGAGGCCTACAGGGAAGCTGGAGAGAGACTCTTCACCAGGAGCTGTAGCAATAGGAAAAGGAGAAATGGGTACAAACTGAAAGAGGGAAAATTGAGGTTAGACACATGGAAGAAATTATTTACTGTGAAGGTGGTAAAACACTGGAACAGTTGCCCAGAGAGGCTGTGGATGCTCCATCCCTGGAAGTCCTCAAGGCCAGGTTGGACAGGCCTTGGACCAACCTGGTCCAGTGGAAGGTGTCCCTGCCTACAGCAGGGTGATGAAAATTAGATGATCTTTATGGTCCCTTCCAACCCAAATCAGTAGGTGATTCTGTGATTTTCCCCAGTGACAGTATTTCCTTCCAACTGAGGTCATCCCTCCTCAGATTACCTCAGATCTTTGAAGAAAAGACAATATGGAGAAAAAAAGTAACCTCAAAAAAAAAAAAAAAAAAAAAAAAAAAAAAAAAAAAAAGAAGGTTTAATTTGGCAAAACAAAGGTAAACATTTTGGTTTAATTTAACAGAATATATCTGAATTTCCTAAACACTCTCCTATTCCCAGAAAATATTTCAGTCTCATCGGAAGATGAGACAGCATTTTCCAACTAACTGTTTTGATGAATTTTTTCTCACCCCTTCTAATTATTAACACCACAGTCTTTTCATCTTTGAGGACTTTTCTTATCCTTAATCCCATTTAACCCCAAATCTGAAGAATAGCTTTCCATTCATAATCCTATTGATCTATATAAGATTTTCAGATCATGCTTCCCACCAAGCAAGGTAAAATAGACAGTGCCTAAATATTGTAATAAAGAGATTTTGTACTGAATGACAGTTTTTCTCTTTATGATCTCAGCACTGAAGAAAAAGCACTGAACTGATTATATTTCTTGTTTTAAATATTCATGTGACAATGTTGAAGAGAGAAATGAATATCAGAATGAAAAAATGACAAGAAAAAACGACTACAAGAAATCTCTAGACATTTATCACAGGCCTAGAGGATACAAACCAATCAACTTCTAAAATCTGCTCTTTGATCGAGATGCCCAGTTAAAGCCTACATTATTAATATATGATTCTGTTTAAAAAGTCTATTAATCAAGCAGGGATGGATGATTAAGTGGATAAAGCACTAGCCTTTGACCTAACAGGCAACTTTCACAAATCTCCTGTGAATTCAATTCATAAAAAAAGAAAAAGAATGCTTCAATAGCTGTATAAATTATCTGGAAACAATGGTTCTCATTGTTTTTTTCTGTGTCATTAAACGATTTTCATTTGCATGCAAGACCATCTCCATTATCTGATTGCCAGGCTGATGGCTTGCTACAGGATGGGAGGTGATCAATAAAGCTCGTGGCTGGTTGTGTTTTATCTAATAATATCAGTAACAACAGCAAAAAAACCCCAAAAAATTCTTTCAGCACTCCACCCTTGTCTTACAAGTATTCTCCAGACCTTTGGAAAGATTAACAGGAAAGGCCCCAGTCCTGAAGGCAGCTCTGTACACAGGAATTCTTGTTTTGGTGTTTTTGGTGGGATTCTGGGTGAGGAAACATGGAACTGTCTGAGCATACCCAGGCCTTAAGGCCTGAGGATCCTAAAGAGTTCAAAACTAAGCTCTGTCATGTACTGGTACTCTCCAGGAGTACTGGAAACCCAAGGATTTCAGTGAAGTGTCTATTGAAACAAGTATTAAAATAAATAAGGAGCTGAATACATGTCTTTTTAAAATAAACAACAGATTCAAGGTATTTCACACTCTACTAATGCTGCTTTTTTAGGTTTATTAAACATGCATCAGATTGCCCAGTGAAAAATCAGTGTTTCCAGTACCTTTTTACCCTGGCAGTAGAGATAAATTTACTAATTCTGGTCAAGGGCAAGAAGGGGTCTGTCTCATTTAGCATCACAAGTGAAATCCTGTTGACTTTGGGCACCCAGGAGGCTTCAGTCTGTTCTTTTTCTTCTTGTTGAGGAGAAGAAACTGATTTTTTTTTAGGGTTTTGAATACTAAACTACTGAGTATCACAAGCCCTATCTGCTGTCATTGAACACTTGATTTGTCACCATGCAATATTTATTGAACCATACTGTAAAATATTTCTCAAAATTTTTGTATTCCACTGCAGTTTTCTCCCCAAATGTGGGAAATACTGACTTTATGTTGATATACATCAATTATGGGCTGGATGCAGGAATTCCTGGTGGAGGCTCTTGCCTGTGCTATGCTGGTGGTTAGGCTGGATCATGCAATGATCCTCCTGCTTTGAAATGGGGGAAGTTATCAGCACTATCTATAAAATCATCACTGGAGGTAGAGTTTGCCAAATTAATCTTTCAACACAGGTCACAAGGGTGTGCTTTTGTGTTTTGCATGCACATTTGTCCTTTCATGGAGCAGTTTGTCTGGAGTACAATTAAAAAAAACTACTTAACATATATTGTAAATTCCTAAATATTAGGACTTACTATTCCTAAATGTTAATAGTGACAACTAGCAACAAAAGTAACAAAAGTTCTCTTGACAAAATATTGTTTTATGGATCGATTTATAAATATGTTACCATAACAAGACCAGCTTTCCCGGTGGCAATCAATTGAAAATTAATAATCAAATTTTGTTGACAAAGAAGAAAAAGAAACAATGCTACCTCATGCCCTCTCCCTAGGTAGTTTCTGATGGGAAAATAGCATTAAATACTTTTTAATGTCATTAAAATAAGCAAGACTGTCCCCAGTCACACAAATGAAGAGCTGTGTTTTATGTTTGTGGTTTCTTTATGAAGCTGAAATATAGATCAGCTTTGTAGAGTGGGTTTTTTGGTTTGTTTTTTTTGTTGCTTAGAATTGCATGGGAAACTTTCAGCCTTTTAAAAGAATTGAAAAGAAAAGCTTTTTTTGAACGGGATGCCATTTTTCTCACAATAGAAGCAGTATTGCTCTTCACTTACTTTAGGATCAGACTGTTATATTGTCCCAATCCACATAAAACCTCAATTTTTTTTCCCCCATCTGTGAGGTCTAAAATGGCAGCTACTGATTTCTGATCCTATTGGTGCGATTCTGATGTATTCATTCACGACCCATTCAGATATCCCAGAAACTCTAGTGGGGGTGACTAGAAAATTTGCAGTGTTACATTAAAATTCAAGTATAATTGCTTCATTGACCCTTCAAGGCACTTCACTGAAGTACTCTGAAGTATCTCTTCTCCCCAGGAATGGTGTGAGGTGGATGGAAAACAGAAACAAGCTCCCAACTTTCTCCCTTTTGAGCAAAAAAAAAAAAAAAGCATGAAAAAGTCCAACTTACAGCAGAAACTGAGCTCAGCCATTGAAAGAATTTAAAAAAAAATTGTAATGCCTATTCTTAACAGCTTGAGCAAAGATTTGGTGCCTGCCTTTGTCACAATTAAACCACACCGTTAACATGAGAAATTTCACAAGTTACACCTGCAGACATTGCACAGACATCACACCTTTTTTAGCACACACAGGACTGACTTACTGGAATTAGGTGGGCACAAAAAATACTAGAATATTCAAGCTTTGATATGAAGCATCTGCCAGAAGGTATCAGGCTCGTGTTTCAGCACTGCTGAATCCTGCAATGTCACGTAACAATAACCTGTTTTAAAAATTTTTGTGAGGTGTTATTTTTGGAAGGCTCAAAGTGAAAGCTGCACCAATCACTCGGGTGGAGGATTTTAATGATTCCAGAGGAAATATGAGGAAAGCAGCCACCCCCAGTGTGGGTTGTTTCCTTCTCCCTAAGACCTCAGCTAAGGGGCTGTAACAGAGAAGATGACCTGGTGAGAAGGGTTACAGTCTTTGCATACTGGCACTTGTGGAAATATTTTGGCCCAGATAAAGAAGTGGAAAAGAAGTGGAGTTCCCATAACTTTCACCTAACAAGGTTGGTCACAGAGAACCAGATTCACATGAAAGGGAAGCAGAGCACACACATTGGCCATGAAGATTCCAGATTAGCTGAAACCAAAGCAATTTTTCCTGCATTCTTCATGAGATGAGCTAGAACTGAACTGCTGTTTCAGCAGATAACATCACTGAGCTGCCACAGGTTGGTATTCTGAAGATGTAAAAACTGGGGAGCAGAGGAGGTCCAGTGTTATCAGATGAGCAGATGCAGGAGAAAATGAAACAGTATCAGAATACTGACCTACTTTTGCTGAGACCCTTCACTGGGGTTCAGTGCTGAATCCCAGTGCCCTGTGTGTTGTTTTGAGCAAGAGCTCACCAACTGTATTACATACATAGGGATAGATATTAAAAAAAATAAAGATAGATGTCTACTACAGGGGTTTTGGAAGGCAATTATGTCTGGAAGAAAAGGACTGAAACTTTAGTCAATTCTCAACATGATCAGTTATTTTCCATTTTTCACAACATAATGCCTATTGAATCAAGAGATTTTTTTGCTAGTCCCTAATTAGTTAATGAATTTTCCCTAATTTATTGGGGAAGAAGTGGTCAATTTCTCCTCATTGGAGATAGGATTTTATCTGGCATAAGTGCATAATCTTTCTTAGTGTCCATCACAAAACCTGGAAATTTTATGTCCCTATAAACGGAAAAACTTTCTGACTGGATGTTATCTCCATAAAAATTCCAACCTAAATTCTCCAGAAATTCCAGAAAGTTCCATATCTGAGTTAATTTTTGACCTTTATAGCTTAGGCCTACATTTGATCTCTGTCCAGGTGTATTTGTGCATTGAATTGTTTGACCATGCCAACATTGTCACAATGATTAGGAACATTTGTAGTCTCTGTGAAATCCATCTGTCATTGACTGACAGAGCCAGGAGAGGGCTGATAATTCCTACTGGAGAGTGCAGACCAGTTAAAGACTGTGTGCATATTATGAACCATCCTCCAAATTTGCTCAAGCCAGGGAAAAAGTCCTCCTTTTCCCCTGGAGAACAAAAATGACATTTAGAAACAAATATAAAAATGCCTTGGATGATTTAGAAGGATGAACTAGGAGACTTTATTTTGCTTTTTTGGAAAAGCACTGGTCTTAGGGACGTAATGCCTGGAATTCATTCATGTTATGGCTATTTACTGAGCACAGGTAAAATTATACATGCTCCTTTACCAGGTCTAGGGTGGCCATCTGCCTAAGTAGAGACTGTCATTAATGCCTTTTGGCAGGGCAGACGACACATCAGGACTCCAGTCCCCTTGTTTGTCCCTACATATTCCTAAGAATTTATTTGCTCACTCTCTTGATTTATGAGAGACATTTCTAGTTAAATGTGTAAGTAGGTAAACATTTTGTAAAAGACTACACTCAGTATTTAGAATTCACAAATGCCAGGAGAGGCTAAAAGACAAAATCCTATATTCTTTAACCATCAGAAGTCCTGAGTATATTTGTAAGCCTCTATGTAATCTTGAAAGGTCAACAGACTTGGATTTTTTTCTGCCTGAAGGGAATATAAGTTCCAGGGGGTAGGTTTTTAGGGTTTTTTTGCTTCTTGCCCACTGCCTGCAGTTTGAAAATGCTGAAACTACAAACATGAATATCAAATTAGGAATATTATTCCTGTTAAGTAAAAGTTGAAGTTCTTTCTATCTACAACGTGAGCAGCACTTCTTACAAACTTTAAATGGTTACAGGAAAGGCTCAAGCCAAAACACTTTGGCTATGGACCCAAACTTTAAGTAACGCAAGAGAGAAAGTAATTCCAAATTGGTTTTTGAGGATAGTATTTAAAAAAATTTACAAAGTTGTTTTATAGTCTTTGCAAAAGACTTATAAAGTCATTTCAGTGGCAAGTATAATTCTGAGGTTACTTTATGACACACAGAAACAGTTCCCAACAACTTAGAATGGGATAGAAATTGTGATGTCAGATCTAATTTAGAGCAGAGCAGTGATTAAACAGAATTGCTCAGCAATGATTTGGAAATGCTAAAATCCTTATTCTGCAAATATTAAGAAACATTTATAAAGCAGAAGCAAAAGGAGGGACTTCAGGTTTTTGTTTAATGTACTACAAGGGAGCACTTTGAGTTGGTTTTGTACCAGTTTGAGTTTTAAGTAAAAATCTGTTTTGATCAGCTTTTATGCAATTGATGTTTCTATACTTCTTGCTGAGCATGTTTGCTTCTCTGTCATTCAGCAAACTTTGAACTGCATTTCTTATTTTAAACCTACTAAAATGCACGTGTCTTGTTCTTAAATTCTGGTTTCCCTTTTCTCTGTTAGCTTTTTATCTGTTCAGGACTGAATATCCCTATTGTCTCTGCAGGATTTACATACATCTGGTTGTTTCAGATACATTGCAGCAACAAATTATTGACGTTATTAAAAAAACCCCTTAAAATAGATACTACCATAAATATTGTTAGGTATTGTTTATGCTTACATGCCTGGTTTCTATCTAGTTCTGTTGAAAAGAATGAATAGAAATCATATTTAACACTTGGTCATGACATAAGCCTGAAGACTACATGGTAAAAAAATATCTGTCGTTTGCAGCAGGGTGTTTGTCCTCAGTCTGAGCGCTGCTCTGATAAGGCAGGCTTAAATAATCACTTCCCCTTGCCTGGTTTTAATTCAAGTGACAGTAAGCAAACACTGACTGGAAATCGATCAGAATCAATGGCCTCGTGGCAAACTAGAGGAGAAAAATCCAATGTGTCAGTCAAGATCAGCCCAAAGAGCCAGGCCTGGGGCTGCAAGGGAACAATTTAGGTCCTGTAACACCCACAAAAACAGGGGGAAAGCCCCTGATTCAGCATGGGAACTACCCAGACTGATAACAGAGAAAAAGGCAATAAAAGAAAGAAAAATACTCCATCCTCCCATGTCTATCTTCAAAGACTTTTAAGGAAGAACAAGTAACAAAACGTTTTGCTATCAACTGTCTGATTTGCAGCTCTAGAGCCACTGGAGCAAGGTTGCAGGATTTGGGGCTTTTTCAGTATAATCTGCTAAACAGAGCAGATATGTGGCAGCACATAGACAATGGTTTTGCTGCCTGGTCATTTAACAAATATTTATTTTCCCTGTATCTGTCTCCACAGTCGTGCCCTACCTCTGTGCTTATATATTCCTTTTCTCTAATGAGTTTTTGACAACCACTAAGTAATTAATAAGAAATAACTTAGAACCATGCTATGCATGTCTCACATTTGTGTTTGATTGACATAAGCCTGGCCTCAGAAATGCTGACGTGAGAGCCAAAGCTCTGCCATTTGGATCTCTTTCTTTGCCTCAGCCCCAGGAATTTCCTCCCCCTACAAAACTACTTAAACATTTCTTCCCATCTCTTTCTCTGCCCAGACAGGAGGCAGCCTATCTATTCCTGAGGTAGAATATCATATTTGTCTTAAAGATAAATGAAGGTATATATAAGTCTAATGATTGGATTTCACTCCTTATCAAGGTACTTTTATTTTTCCTAAAAAAAAGTTGGATTTTAATTTTCTTTTTAATGCTTTTAGTGTTAAGGAAATTACACTTCCAAGTAACTAGTTTGTAATTTGTGATCATGCATGATTCTGATAGTGAAGGAATTTCATTACAGGTACGGTAAAAAGAGGAGAATGCATGTACATTTGCATGTCCATGTGCAGGTAAATAAATAGTAAACTACATTGATAACAGAGGCCATTATAATTTGAATAAGATTATATTCTCTCTAGGAGAGATAAAAGGTAATGAAAGACAATTCAAAGCTAGTTTGTTATTACTTCATCAAATACCTCAGCCTCAAGCTGATAAAATTCCCTTGTATAGCTCCCATGAGACATTAACTGCAATGATGCTGCCAACCATTCGTAGTGATCTCTAAAAACATTAATATTACTATTTAAATGAGTTTGTGATGTGGTATAACAGAGGGTAAAGCTAGAGGTGAAACTGCTACATAAGCTTTCATAAAATGACTACCAGTGTGTTACTGGGCATGACAAAATGAATTATTTTCACAACAGACAGGTGCTCCAAAGAGACTTTAAAAGACTTATGGAGAAGACAAGTTGGAAAGTGTTCTGTCAGCACCTTCAATGAAAGACAGGACTTTTTTCTTCTTTTCAAACAAGTAAGGAGTATCAGACTCCAAACTTCTAGGGAGTTTAACTCAAACCTACTGCTTCTTTTCTTTCCCTAGCATTCTACCTTTTTTCCCACCCCCCATCCTTAATTGTTTAAGGGGTCTTTCTTTTCGTGGCCCAATTCTTGAGCAGGTTTGGGCAAGTGATTGCAAGATGTGGTTGTTTGCCATGTGGTTTTCTGTTAAAAAAATGGAGAATTATTGCAAGGGTCAGGTTTCATTCAGAGAGCACAAATCGGAAGCCAGCCATGGTTTTGCAACAAGGCCTTCAGAGGAAAAAGAGTTTAAACCCATTACATTACAGATCTACACACTTTTACTGTGTTAATCCCTCCCTAGAACCAGAAACAGACATTTTTCTGCAGTTTCTAGGACTGTTGTCTTGCAAAACAACTTGTAAATCTGAAAAGCAATTAATTTACATTTTGTGAACTAAGGAAATGATGGGGGAAATGAGAAAAGCAAGGCAGTTTTTTGTCTTATTTTAGATCAAAATGTTTGTATACTTTAAAAAAGAAATCATGCTTGACTACAGACTTATGTTAAAATCTTCTCTTTGTGAGCCTGTTAACTATGACTTTTTCAGGCGGGTATTTTATTAACACTTGGGAAGAGGAGGCACAGAAGCAAAAAGTGCTGTTGTCACAGTGTGTCACTTGGCAGGCTGTGAGGGAATTTACCAGTCCTCAGTAGAAGTGTAGAAGTTCAGTCCCTTAGAGGAATGCTCTGGAAAACCAATGTAATTTTGTTAGGTAAAATAGGCTGGGCTGAGAAGTTGCTCAAGACACATGTGTGTTACACACAATGTTTGGGTTGATATTTTTCTTAAAATACAAAAGAAATCCAAAAAACCCCACCCCAAACAGGGTGACCCTGAAGCTTTTTTCAAAGCTGAGTCCATCAAGTTACACAGTCATACAGCACAAGGACTACCCTGTTCCAGCATAAAAAAATCAGTTCCTAAATTAACCTCTTGTCTACAAAGAATAATATTGTGGCTGCTGATCACTGGCCACGAACTTTGGCTAGGAAGACACTGGATATCTAAGTAAAAACCAGAATATTTTGACTTGATATTTTATGTAGTAGATCAGATTTGCTTAAAAATAATAACAAACATTAAAAAAAACCAAACCAAACACAAAACACAAACAAACCATGAAAGAACAAAAAAGGAAAAAAGAGGAATTATTCAGGTCTTTGCTAATTTAAAAAGAAATTATTTACAAAGCTCATTGTATAATTCAAGGATAAAGTTTTAAAGAGCTTGTACTGTCTGGTTCACTAGCAGGTGACTATTTCACTGTCTGAAATAAATTGTACATAATGCACGAGTGCTAGAAAACATTATTGAGTTTCATTCATATCCAGATGCAAAGCCATTTTTTCCTCTCTTCTTCTGCCTATCTGTGATGCCTATGATTTGATAATATAAAATAATTGATTGTGCTTAAATTGTCTTTCAAATAAATTTTTTTACTGTGATCAAGAGGCTTTTGCCAGAATAAGGTCAATGAGAATGTGAAGTAAAATGTTAAACTGATTATTAATTGCTTGTATTCACAAAATAAGTTATTTTCTCCACAAGAAAGGACAGTAGGAATATTCAAGATTATTTTGTCGATTTGATGTTCAGTGCCATTTTAAAAATTCTCTTTTGGAATAACACACAATGTTGTATTTTATGACTTTTTTTTTTTTTTAATTGTCTTAGAGAACAGAAAAAAGATTCTTATTTTTTAGCTATATAATATCTTTTCTATCTAGAATTAATGCAGTACCTGGTAGTAGTGAAATGGGATTTTCTACTTCCAATCTGTTCTTTGTCCTCTGACAGTTACCAAGTGATGGAGAATATTTCAAGATATCTAGTAAGTGCTTTATGACTTTGCATTCAAAGCTGCCCCTTGTTCTGAGCTTACAAAACAATGAGGATAAGAGTGAAGTTGCAGGTAACAGCTTTCAGCAATAAATATTTTTCTTTTCACAGCAGAAGTTTCTTGAAAATGCATAATTTCCATGGTGTTTTGTGTTTGGGTTTTTTGGTGCATTTTGTTCATTTGTTTTCCTTTACACCATTTCCTCAGCTGAAAACAATTCTAACATGCACCCGTAAGCCGTAGGCCAGTGTAATACGTGCCCATCTCTTCAAGAACTGATATTTCAATATTCAGTCACACACACAGGCAGACTTAAGAGCTTGCTTGTCAAGATTGTTGCTGTCAGCAGCTGAATCTCACCCTTCTGTTGGAGACATCTTGCATCAGGACTCAGAACTGCTCTTTTGCAGCAGAGAGGTGACACTTGCCCTGCTTTTGCTTTGCTTCCAGACTGTTCAGATGAGGAGTGACTGCTAAGTGGTTTTCAATGCAATATGTTTGAGGATATGGGCCTGACCCACCTAAGGAACCTCACTGCTGCAGAAACCAAGAGAAATAGAAAGAGCCCTATGGAACACAACCCAAATTGCTCTGAAACCAAGCCTGATTTCAACCTGCATGACTGCTGAAGCCTTATGTTTTAGCTTTATGTTTTCAGATTCTGTGCTGCTTAGGTGTAGTTCTGAGCCTCATATTAAGTGCTGATAAGCTCTCTTACTACCTACTTACCTACTCTGCCACAGAGTAGGGAGACAAAAGAAATCGTTTTCCTGCTCGAGACCAAGGACAGCTTTCAGGCCCAAAAGCACAAACAAGGGTGGGCTGGAGGGAGGAACAAGAAGGATGGGACCTCACAACCTGAAGCTGTAACTGGACAATTAAACCCCAATATTCAAATAGACCAAAACTTATAAAAGTGTAAGACTTTGTGACCATTTGTCAATTTTGTGACCATTTTGGGTCCACCTTGGGTGTAGCCCTGGCCAGGCCCTGTCCTGCCCAAGATGGAGCCTGGAGGCCTTTCAATAAATACCTACTTTATTTTCCTGCTCTGTCCAGTCTCTGTTTCAGGTCAGCCTTCCCAAGACATCACTGCCTCAAGGTAAATTTATTATATAGACAAGAAGAATCTCTTTGACAGGTAGTTTGTCATTTCACTAATATCCACACTCCACAGAATTATGTCCAACAGGACGTAAGAGGAATCCAGGTCTGTCCTCACCAAGATCATCAGTAAAATATTTCCATTCACCATAGTGAAAGCAGTATTGAGCACATAGTTAATATCAACTGCCAGGAGGGAAGAATTGAAAGAAATATTTACCACAGAATTGGCTTTGTAAAAATTAGACTAGAAACCAGAGATTAAAAGATTGTAATTTCAGCCACAGAAACACAAATGGAAAATTATCAGATTTGTGACACTTTCTAATGGTCTATAACTTATTAAAAATATTTTTAATGCATTTTCTTCAGATATGTAGAAGTACTCTCCTGTGACATCAGAGATGATGTGCAGAGTAAATCACATACTAATGACAAAATTCTCACAATGTCAGGGTGAAATGTGTAAAGCCACACTTAAGTTAAAGAGTTTTTCTCAGTTTTACTCTTCAGAAAAATGTTATGAAGCATGTGGAGAAATGAAACATTTTCATTTTCCGACAGAGGACCATCTCCCAGAACCTTTGGACAGGGCAAAAAGAAAACTGCTTTGGTAGTTTAGCAACAGGATTAAGGAACAAGATTGAGATCAGCCTCAAATCCTGCCCAAGCTCTAAAGCTTTCAGGAAAATAAGTTTGGATTTCAGTGTTTCCTTTCACCAGCATTTCCCCTGGTCAGCAAGTGGGCAGTCATGGCAATCCAGGTGCTGCCAAAAACCTTCCACTGTGAGATAAGGATCCAACTAGGGGAGGTCTGTGCATCCCACTCCCAAACATGGGACCCAACATGAACAGAACCCGAGGTTCTGTTACACATATTGATCTTGACTGATGCTGCACCACAAGCCTGTCACATATGGTTTCAGCAGAACTATAAATGGAAACTTCAAGAAATGCTTATGAATCTTATCCCCAGCTGGTGATGGGGCTTTCACAATAAGAAATGGATCTGCAAAATCAGCACAGAACCACATTTTCATTAAACAGTTCAGATGTTCTTCATGTTCAGCTTTTTTCTTTCATATTAATCTGCAAAGCTTCACTGCAGACCCAACTCCCCAGACTTGATGGAGATTCAGCAGTAGCACCTCACTCTCACCCTTGGAGTCTTCCCAGGAGTAATATTATGTATTTTCCACAAGGTGGGAAAAAAGGTTAATGCATGTTTTAATGCCCCGAATAAGGAGCATTGCATTACTCTTTTGAAGAGTTTGTTCCCTGGGGAATAATTTGGGTGAAGGTTTTCCAGTCATATCCCAGACCTTCTTAAAATCACAGCAGATATAATCAGTTTTTGAAATGCCCTTTATACCTGTCAAGCTAAATAAGATTACAGATTTGTCTGCTCACAAAAGTGTGATGTCATATAGTCCCATTTGCTGCAGTTCCAGTCATTATCTATCTTGTCTGAAAGTGCAGTGTGCATGATCTGCAAGATCAATGTTGGATTTGTTAGAGGGGGGAAAACCAAAGGTGACGGCTGCCAAATCCTCACATGGAAAAGCAGAAGTCGGGATGAGATAAAACAGGGCTGTCCCTGGGTATGTCACAGAGAGACAGGGAATTTTCACATCAGCAAGAGGCAGCTACTTTAAGGCAAATCCCAGGAAACACAACAGGAGAAGAGAGCATTGGAGCAACTTAGTGGGCTTCGTTCACAGGCTGATAAAACAAGATCAAAGCTGCAGGTGTGGGAGAAAAGAACACACCATTTTTGCACAGATAATCACAGATGCTTTTAACTCATCTCTCTCAACATCCCTGGGGGCACCAGGCTTCAGAGAACCATTTCCCTCTGTGCTACTCCCACCCTGGATACACCTGCCTGCAGGAGAGAGCTGACTGCTCTATAGCATCCTTACCAGCCAGCAGCAGAAAGGGCACAGCTTGGCCTATGGAAGACAATTGGAAAGACTGGATTCAAAGGTTAAGAGATTGAAACACTTTTAGGCCAAAGGTCTAAGTAGTAAAAGAGTTTTTCCACACGCAGAATTAGGAGACCTGTGATTTACTGCTTTCAGATGAGCACTTTTCCATACATGTGCCTGGACTGAAACTCTCAGCCTGAATTTCGTGAAGCTGTGATGAAACTCACTTGTGAACCTTGCTGCCAAATCTGTTTGGTGCTCAGGGTCTCTTCCAGCCTCTAAAATTTAGCATTTTCAATTGTTGTCAATTATGACCTATCATATTCCCATACCAAAAGGCTTCTTTTTTTGTGCTTTTGTAGGGTTTTTTTCCCCATATGTCTCAACAATGTTTTACAAGCTTACCTAGTCTCAGATGGTTTTATCTAAGTGTTAACTATCAAAAATTATTTTTTGAGAAATAAGTTATAAACCCAAGATAGGCACAGATTTACAAATTGAAAGGAGAAATGGTAAACTTTGGAGACAGACATATGTTCCTGAATAAATTCCTAAACTGAAATCCCATGTCTCTCTCTCTTCTCTCTCTGTTCTGTCAAACATGGAAAGAAGACAGCTCTTCTTTCCATATTTGACACAACCATCTTCAAGAATTGCAATGTTTTGTTAATTTATTGGCATATATTTAAATCTCATGAGCAGAGACAGCAAGTTTGGCTCAAAAACTCAGAAGAGAATATTGGAAAGGTTCTGGTTTTTAATGGAGTGAGCACCATGTCTTCTTTGGGGTAGAATTTTGCCTGGATTGTTGATTAGCAGAGCTGTGAGTGAAGATGCCCTGCTTTGAACTGGGATGCACTTTTCCTATTTTCCTAGAGCCCAGGGTATCCCTAAACCAACTTGGCTCACCTGTTTCTACAAATAACACTTCATGAGTGCTCAGATACATTTGACTAGGTAGAAGGGAATCTCTTAATTCCCAGTATTCAGTATGGACTTGGCTATTTTACAGTGCATTAACTTTACAAAATGATTTATTTATTTTTTCTGTTAAAAAAAAAAAAAATTACCTTCCTACTTTATTTCAGCTTGACTTCAAACTTGCTTCACCCTTGCATGTGACTTTCTGACAGCATTAATCTCACAGGCTGTATGTACTGTAATATACATATTTCTGGTTGTTTGACTCCTGAATGCAATTCCAATTTACTTCCTGTACACCTGTGATGGTTTTCACTTCAGATCAAGCATGAGCTATCACCTTATCTTATATTGAAATCTTATATTGGGTGAAATTGTTTACAAAAATCTCTATCTTTTGTCCCACTAAATAATTAAGTCTGTATTTGTATATAGTTACTTTGTATCATAGAACATTTGATATTTTATAGCTATATTCAGTGTTAAACTACCACTGACATTTAATTTAATGAAAGCCAAAGCTCATCCATATCTCCCTGCCTGTTCCACCTTTGGAGGCAGAACTGGTACAGGGAAGGATTGCTTTCACTGGTGAATTTCAGCATTTTTCTTTGTGCTGGAATATTTAGCAGTTTGCTTCAGGGACCGATGATCTCAGTATTCCAGTCCTGTGAGTGGGACAGTGTGAGGAATCTCAAAAATGTAGGGTTAGACAATTTATCCAAACCTCTCATTTCTGACTGAAATAACATGTGCAAACTTTTTATGCCAAGATGCCCCTTATGAAAAATTGATATTGAAACTTTTAACAATTCCCTGCCAATAACAACATGATGAGAGCAGAAATTTCAAACATATAACAGGATCTCTTTTCCCTGTCTCAATTATCATTGTTAGCTTAAGGGTAAGTTTTTTGAGAGGTTTTTTTCAGATACCCAGAGGAGAGGAGGAGGACACCTAAGTTATTTCATCCCCTAACGATGACACTGATGCTTTGTTATATTTTCAGGGATATTTAAGCAGGCAAAGAGATAAAACATCAATTTTTGGTGATATTATGGGCCCCGTGGTCAAGCTTCACTGGCGCCAACAGGGCTGAAGTGTCCCTAAGACCCAAATTGATTTCCAAGCTATAGTCCTGTTGAGATTAAGGCATCACTTCTCCTCAAGTCTGAAATTTACTGTCTTCTAGTGATTACCCCTCCCAACAAAATCAGAAGCACAAACCCCACAACTGCTCCTCTTCAATGTAAAGTGATTTCTTTTTGGCTACAATTCATTCTTCACAGCTGTTCTTACACATCCTTGTGCACCTCACATTGCTCAGTGTATCAGAGGTGAGGTGGTCAACTCAGCTGCACACCAGTACCAAAAAGAAGAGGGAACAGGTAGAATGTTGTTAAGAGGGAGCATGATAAAGGAATATCCTGTTTCTACATCTGTTTTTCTCTTCCCACCATTATGCACTTTTCTATTTCCAACACTGAAAGAAATAATTCCAAGAATTTAACTTGTGGGTTGAAAACATACTAAATATTTAAAAAAAGAACAAGTTCTTCACTGGAATGACTCAAAAATGCACTCAGTGTTGGGGGGGCTGGTGAGGTGTTCATTAAGAACTTTGTCAGGTGCACGTATTTTAGAATAGGTGTTCTACTGATGTACACATTTAAGTCAATGAAATTTCATGTTCATGAAATAAAGCTATAATTAATGAAAGTTCAAATTCAAATGTGCAATTGCAAGAGATAGCTTAAAAAGAACCAAAAAAAGCCTGGCAAAATGCAAGCCACCCCCTGACTGTATGATCAACAGGATTGCGTTAAGTCACTCAGTCATGCTAATTCATCCAGTTTTATTACTAGCTCTTCATTAACACTCACACTCTGTGTAATTATGCAAATATCTCAGAAGAAAAAAAAATGTTCTTTTCAAATCTGTTTTTTAATTCTGGGGGAAACGTAACAACATATGTTTTTCAGATACTGAGAGATGGTTCCACCACTAACAACATGTCATTAACTTAAACTGAACAGCTTCCTCACAGCAATATGGCCTAATCTTTTCATGTACCTGAGTATGACTTTGGCCCAATGCAACAGTTCACTCTCTCCCAAGGTGGGGCTGAATCTGGTGAAATTCCTTTTATCCATGATTGTTCTGTGATATCTCATGGCTCAGGAGATACTCAGCTCTGTTTAAATCTTCATTTTGGTGAGCTGTATTAGCTTTCTGCTTATAAATGTCTTTACATCTACATGTCTTTCTGCAGGCATGTTAGGGATGTGAAGTCAAATAATAAAGAGAAGCAGAGGTGTCATCTTCTGGAGAAAGAGGAAGGTCTGATGTGCCAGACTCCTCCCTCTCTGTGCACAGATGTGGTATTGTGCCATGTGCAAGAGGAGAAAGCACAGGAGGGTTCTGAGCATGGCACACCAGGGAACCAGAGGTATTGCATGATTTAAAGAAGAATATTGTGTCTCCGCACACTTGGTTTGAGGGATAGCCAAATCAGAGGCATTTCAATTCCAGAAAGATTTGCTGTCTCTGAGTAGTGATGCTCAGGTCCAGCAGCAAACACGCAATGCAAGAGATGCAAGGGAGAGGAATAACACCAAGCTTTTGTGAGCTCAGGTTGGATCCATCCAATTCTGGAGCTCAGAGTCTGCTCAAAGGTCAGGGTCCATTTTATTAGTGAGTAGAAACAAAGTGAGACCTTAAGATCCTTTACTTCCAACTGTTTTTTGCTAAAACCATCATAGTAATTTTCCCTCTGGGAACCCTCAGCCTTCTGCAACTCTCTTAGATCCCACATTAGATCACAGATCATAAGGGCCAGTGAACAAATCATGCACCTGTGCTTCCATTTCAACACACAGTTAACCTTGGCATCCAAAGGTGTTCCTGGAGTTACATTAAAGCACTGATCCTTAAAATAAAATTTCTGTTCTGTTTGTCACTTGGGACTGGCAGTGTCCATTGCTCAGAACATTCAAAACTGAACCTCAGGAGCAGCCTAAGTAATTCTGATTAGTAAAAAGACAAAAAAAATCCCCAAACAATGTAATCTTTCATCTCTTCATTTTTCCTTTTGTATACAAAAAACATAATTAACTGATCTGCTCACTGAAGAGCTATAGGATCAGGTTCAAGCTTGACTTAATTTTCAAGGGTGGCTTGGTTGTGGGGGATTTTCTTTTTCATTAGTAAGGAATACTGAAGAGTGAGGTCTTGACCGCAGCAAAAGGAGGAAAAAATTTTAAAAATATATATTTCTGGACGTTGTGAGGGTGTCAAGGGGAGGGTAATTTCAAGACAAGATGCCTGAATGACAGGTTTTAGCAGGCCATATCAGTGAATCTAAGATGGGGCACTACTTGGACAAAACCTGCATGAATCCGAGGAATCTCCTTCCAGCTCTGCATCCAGCTCTGTATATATACACATCTGAATGCCCAACTGCCAAATGTGACAGAAATTTGAAATTATTTACCTCTTGAGTTTGACTGATAACATTACTTAGTGAATGTACTTTTCACCTTATAAGTCGCTAAGGTGAAGAACTGGTTCTACTTTGGTCATGTTATTTCAGCTTCTTAGGACACCCTCATGCATGAAACACTGACTCCTCCCCCAGAAGGGCCAGTGCATAGCAGTAAATTCCAAAATAAACGAATACAGTACAACAAAGACAAGATTAACATGAAATTCTATGTCTCTGGGCACGTGCACTCGTACACTTCATTGCTCCATGATCTCACGCCTCACAAAAAACAAACTGTTTAATTCTGATTTTTAAAGAGCAAAATCATTTGCTATATTGAAACAGCCCATTCATCACATAAAGCATTTGATTCTGTCACCTCAAGTACTTGTTAAATCACTTCCAGCTGCTACAATCAAGGGCTAGGTACTTCCAAGGTCTGACACTTTCTGAGCTCTATTACACCTTTAAGTATGATTCTTCAATCCAATTCTAGCCTTCATAATAATCAAGTGCCCACTCCACTTAACTTCAAGGCAACTAGGGAACCTGGAATTCTCCATATATGCCTGTGTCTGATTTTCAATCAGATCTCTTCAACCCAAGACTGAAAGCTCCTGAATACCAGCTAAGTAATAAAATGGCATCATTTGCAACTTGCAGCAGTGCCATCAGTAGCACTTCCATTGTCAAGCTCCTGTTTTTCCCAGGTCCAAAGCAGTGTGTTTAGACTGAGGCAGAAATTAAATATACAAGGCAGAAAGTACCTGCAAGCATGCAGAGTGTTTGCCAGGTAAACAAGCTCTGTCTACTCACACAATTTTGTTATGTGGATCTTAACTAAACTGCTGCTGTTTGCTAAATTGTAATTTGTGTGGCACAAATAGGGGTGTCACACAGAGAAAACACTGGGATGAAGAATTGGTAAGAAAGTGTGATTCTGGCTGGTCATAAGTTGTAATATCAACTGCGAAGTTGAAACATGAATCTGAGTCATTCCAAAGGAAGCATCATTATACTTAGGGTTTTTTCCTCCCTTCTCTTTCCTCTTTCCCTGTTTTGTGGAAGATCTACTATGGGATTTTTTTTTTTTTTCCTTTTCTGTCTCTGAAAGCATCAGCTCCTGTCCACCTCATGGGAGAGGCACTCAGAGGCATTATTGCACAGCAATTCCCAAGACCCTGAAACTGTTGTTATTTTCAGATCACCTGAATATCCCTGCACCCCTCACCAGCATCACCTGTGATTGCCTGCTTGTGCAAATCTGCAATTCAACAGCCCTCACTGTGCCACCTTTTATTTATTTTTTTTTTCACAAAGAAAAACAGGAGATTCCTGTTACAATACCTTGTAGGAAACAGCAAGAAAGGAGGGACAGCAACAGTTTTCCACACACAGACTAAGGAATCCCACTTCCCACAGAACTTCAGTTTTCTCTTCTTCTGACAGGAAAGAGAAAAAACTCCACACTAGAGTACACATCTTTCTCTACTGCCAGCCAACAAACTGCTGATATATTTATACCTTTCATTGAAAAAACAAACAAAAACCCCAAACAAACAAACAAACAAACAACCCCTAAATCCTAAAATACCCCTCACAAATGCAGCAGCACAAGGCAGACCTCGCATAGCTCCATTTTCTATGGCTTTGTGTGCTGTGTTTGGGTTCTCTCCTCCAGTAAGGCACAAAGCAGATTTAGTATTTTCCTGCAGCTCATTCATTCCCCCAGCACTTTCAGGTATTAATTCTCTAGGGACCTACAAACCTCAAGTCCCCACTGTGGTCTTTCCATGGGAGAGACACTTGTGGGACTCTGTCGACTTTCTTGAAACTTGTAGGACAAAAAAGTGCTCATAAAACTGTTCCTCTGCAACATGGTTAAAATTAGATCATGTATCCAATAGTTGTTAACAGGGTCAGACAGACAAATGGGAATTCAAAAGCTCAATTTTTTTAGAAGGTCAGCTTAAACAAGATCAAGATTCACCAACTTGCAGAAGTATCTGCATTTGGCAAAAAGGGTTTTTTTGTTTAGCCTGCCTGTTATGCTGCTTAGAGCACCTCAGAAAGTTTTCTGTGGCTTTCCCTGAAATAATTTTTTTAAACTCTACTTTTCAAAATATGTATTTATTTTCTTGTGGCAAAATCTTCCAATTTTTCCAATGCAATTACCTTAGGAATTTAGTGGCCTAAATACTCTTGGACAGACTTAATTAAACATCAGCACTGATTACATGGAACATTCTTAAGAGGACCTTTTCCTTTATTTAAAAAGAAGCATTCCTATACTCTTAATGAGTGAATACATTTTACATGCAAAGCTGAATAAACAAAGTGCACACCAGCTAAAATACAAGGTGCTGAAGAACACTACCAATACTTTTTGAACTAAAAGCTTTCTGTGCTATGTGAGAAAAGCACACAAACTTCTCTTAAAAGGGAGGCACTTATAATGAGTTGGGTATTTTTTTTTTTTCCCCAGACAGTTCTCAATTAGCACTCAGGCCAATCCTGCTGCTGCTGGCAGAGGCAGTGCTGCTGACTCGGGGAAGGGCTGGAGTACCCTGGGTGTCACTTGAATCCTTTCAGACTGGAATCAGAAATTCCAGATGCAGCTCTCCTCACTGTTAATGGGCACTCAAAAGCTGCTCAGTGACAGCAAAGAGAAAGAGAAGCAGGGATATGGACACCATGAGACACAGATGAGAAGAGCTAAGGTTTGACACAGATGCATTGACTGCTGCCTTGAAAGAAAGGGGAAAAAACAAAGCAATATAGCTTTTTCTAGTCTGTTGAATGGATAAATAGAAGGTGACAGAAAGTCTTTTGGATGTTTATGAATGTCAAATACTTTTAAGTGGCTGCCTTTCCTTGTCACTTAACATTAAAGAGCCATCTAAAAATACACTTATGCTCACTCATTTGGTTAGGGACATAAGGCTTAGCTGACTTATAACTTCAATATCGATTAGGTGAAAATGGTAAGGTTGGCTTTTCTTTTAAAACAGCCCCCTTTGATAGTTTATGCATTATCTTTGTATAGTTTTCCCACCATCTGTGTGTATTACTTAAACAGATTAAGAAATAGAATTGTAAATTAGTCTCACAAGAAACCCCTTCAAACTCAAGATCTTCTGTTTACCTTTATTATTATTATTTTTCCTTCCTCAAAAGAAATGCCTGTACTGTATATATTCAAAACTACATTTCTCTACAAGGTTTTGCAAACCAAGCATTACAGCATTTTGTTGGTACATGAGAACAAAACAGCTTAACAAGGAAAGAAAGAACTAATCCTTCCTACCTTGAGATTTTTTTACTTTCTAAGCATGAGTAGTAACTGACCAGAAAAAGAAAATCACTATTGTTTCCCATTCTTCTATTAGAAATTTCCATCCTTTCATTTGTGCTAAAATGTAAATTAACTCTTTGATGGCTACTAACAGAGTGAGTGAGCAGGAGTAGGGGTTTCCCAATGGAAACAGGAGGGAGCAAAGGCCAGAAAGTCTGTAACTGTATCAAACAGCTGGACCAGATGTCTGAAAGTTGGTTGAGTGGTTCAAATTCTAGCTGAGTGGGTGGGGAAACTCAGTGGGAAACCAAATAACACCATTTGTACCTCTAAGGAGTTAAAGTTTTCCTCCTTGTAACAGTGAACTGTGCTATTGCTAATCAGGGAAAGGAATCATTTTCAGCTCCTTTCCCGGTGCCAAGAAGGCATAATTCAGGTGTGCCATTCAAATCTTTCTGTCGCTGATTTTTTTATTTATTTTTCCCTCTTACAAATTGCTCATCTGCATGACCAGATTATTTTCCTTTTTCCACTCAGGCTCATCTCTGCACTGTATCAATAGTTTTATACTAAAATTAGATCCCAATGAAGAGTTAGGTTTTCAGGCAGCTGAAGTAATTTTGAAGTCACTTCAAAAAAACCAAACACCAAACAGAAAACAACCAACGAACCAACTAACAACCAACATAAATAACCATCCACTCCAAAACACCATCATTCCTGGAAAACCCAAAATACTGAAATTTTCAGACTAATGACAGAGGTTCAAAAGGTATTTAAGGGAATAGAGACAAAGCACAAGTCCAGCTGTGGTCCTGCACAGACATATTATTTCAGAACACTCTAATATTACAAAAGATTAATGCATAGCATGGTGGCAGAACAAACTCCTCGCAGCCATGCTACCCTTTTCCCTTTTCAATCAGTTCCATTAAAACATAGAAGCATAAACCTCATTTGTTTCAAGTTTCTGTGATTCAGAGCTCAACTGAATTGTATTTTTAGGATTTTTAACCCTGTGCCATGGTTTCAGTTCAGTTACAGAGAGAGGATGAGTAAGGGGTTCACCACAGATGTGACAGGTCTGGCTGTTTGCCATGTGCATCAGAGAATTGAATATGGGGGTAAATAGGGATGGCAAAGAGTGTTCTGTACTACCAGCAAGTCATGTTTTTGATGAATAGCCAGACAGCAAAACCAAAATTGGTTGCAAAGACTTGTGGAAAAATTTCATACAAATAAAATAAATTAAATTCAGTGCACATGGTGAAAATAAGCCCTCTCCTCAGCTTACAGAATGGTTATACACTAGTTATTATCATTAAGGAACAGGATTTTGGAGTTATTTTAGCTAGGTCCATAAATATGCCACATCAGAGATTACTAGTGATCAAACAAGCAGACAATGTTAAGAATGAGCAGGAGATGAACAGTAAGGAGACCAGAAAACATTGCCATAATATTTAATGACAATAAAACATTATCATGATATTTAATGACAATTTAAGCATTTAATGATATTTAATATTGAGATCAGAAATATTAATAAAAGGCTGGAATAATACTATGAAGGGTGACCATTCTTGAAGGGAGAATAATCCAAAAGAAAGAAAATAAAAACACAGGTTTGATTATCACTAGACAATGGACATTGTGCATTCATTACAATCATTCTTTGCTGTGCTCAATATATACTTTTGGTTCTCTAAGATCAACCCTATGAACTATAAAATCTGTTGAAGAGAACTAACCCTACTCAGAGGCAATGGCTTCAGCAATGTCCTGGGGAGAACAGGAGGGATGCAGATCTACCTGTGCCACTATAGAGATGCAGGACCATGCACAAGCAACCCCTCTGGGACATTGCTTTCTATCTTGGACCCTGTTCCATAAAATCCAGTTAATTATGCAGCTCTCTCCTCTGTTTTCACAGAGCCCTTTGAACTGTACTGCTGGAAAGCCACTGATGAGCAAGGTATTAGAGATCAAAACCAGCCTAAAACTGCAAACACAGATCCATCATCCATGGAAGTTTTGATTGGGACCTCAATTTCTGCTCCTTTCTATTTGTCGCACAGGCTGAGGGTATAAATAGTCCCACAACAAAGTTCAGATGCAAACTTGAAGGTGAACTTTCTGGATTCTGTCCTGATTTTTGACTTTAAAGTGCACCTCAGTGGCAGCCTCTTGCATATGGTGCATTCTCATTGAAGTGCTCATTTTTTCCTGTAATACCAAGCACTTCAAAGCACACTCCTCTGTTTCTCTACTGCTCATTGGCTTCAGCAGTGAACAGCAACTAGGTTGGGAGTATTATATCTGACTTCTAATTCCATACAACATCAAAGGGACATATGTATATTTTAAAGAATTACAGCTAGAACTGTGCAAAACTTGCCTTACAAGCCCCAAACCTTAGTAGTGTGTTTGTATCCTCACCTTTCTTCATATTAATCTTTTCATGCTCGGTGTTAGGATCACAGAAAATCTATTGATAGAACAAGTCCAATTATCCCAAATAAAACCAAGATACTTTAAAGGTTCAGATAATAAATGTTGTCCTTGGCATTCACAGGCGCAGGGGAACTTCTTTCAGCTAGGAAGGAATGCCAAATAATTGCACAAATAATACATGCTTGAAGTTTGTCATATGCTTGGTCTCCTTCCTTTTCACTCTGTCCGATCTGTATTCCCCCAAGTTCTCTAATTCTCTCCAAATCATTTGCATGACTACTCTGCCTCCCTGAAATAATGACACAAAAGGACTCCCCACTCTGAAAAAAACAAAAGCCAACATCAAGCAAGCTACTTGTGAAGTTTTCAGATGTGCACTTGACATTTTTTTGAGTTTAGGGATGCAAGTGGATGTTTATGCTGAAGTTGTTTACCCAAAGGCACTTTAGTTGCCCCCATTACTGGGTCACCATATAGTAGCTACAGCTCTCTCAATCCTTCATGTTCACAATACCCCATGGGAGGACAAGAAGTGCCATTATCTCTGGTTTATAATTAGGACAATGAAGACAAGAGAAGCAAAAAGCGTGGTTTCCAGAAGCACTTCAGATCCTAAGTCACTTAACCCTTATTAGGAGCAATATTGTGCTGTGCTCCAGGAGGAGTATGGCTCAGCCAGCAGCCTTTGCTGTGCTGCTCCCTGGAACACGGCACAGGACTCCTCTGGGAGCAGCCCACGTGCTGCTGGTGGAGGAGGAATCATTAGACAGGTTTGCTTGTCACTACACCCAAACTAGAGAGACCTTTCTGAGAACAGCAGGCTGCTCTCAGGGCGTGATTTGAGATGTTTGCATGGCATCACAGCTTCCTGGTAGCTCATGATCCTTGCACCTCTTCTGGCTTTCTGCTTCAGGTGAGCATGTTCAGTGGTGGTCTTAGTTTGTAAATGTCATTTAGGCTCCTACAGCAGGAGCATTCCTGAAAATTTTACCTTTGCACAAGTTTGTTTGCAATGAAGGGCACCTGAATCTCCTGTAACCCAAAACCCTGTCCTAGCTGAGGGACCACCCTCACACAGACCATGCTCATGCCTAAGTGTGCACATGAGTAGCTTTGCACAGGTATTTAATGTCACTGGATACTTCTGCCCCTGCTTACAGCTCAGAAATTCAGAAGGAAGTTAGGGACAAACAGAAATGGCTTGTTGGGTGCATTTTAAAATACTGACGATTATTAAATACCAAAATTAAAATGGTAAGCTTGCAGTGAGTTTTAGAATCATAGAATGGTTGGGGTTGAAAAGGAACTCAAAGATCATCTTACTTCAAACCCCTGCCATGGGCAGGGACACCTTTTACTACACCAGATTGCTCAGAGCCTCATCCAACCTGGCCCTGGACACTGCCAGGGAAGCAACCACAGCTTCTCTGGGCAGCCTGTACCTCACCAGCCTCCCTCCAGCTACATATTTACACCCATGAAATCCATGAAGTTGATTAAACCAGTGAGACTTGAAGCTTTTTTTTTCCTTCTTTGCAACAAACAGGAAGACACTACGATAAAAAAAAAAATCAACTCAAGAAAAGCAATATAACATAAAACATTTCCCTCCTGCTGGTATTTTATAGATGACAAGGCATGAAATGATTGATCATACGCTGTAATGACGGATAAGGACAATTGGCTGAAAGGTCAAAACTATTAAGTAAATAGTAAAAAAAAAAAAAAAGAAAGACAAGACAGTATATTTCTCTCTGAGGCATAGTAAGTTTAAATGGCAGAAAACCTTCCTGTCACAGCCACACCACTTCCATTTAAGCTTAAAGAGTATTGAACAGAAATATCAGCAATTAGTTAAGCATTTTTTCATGTTCTTTGACAAGGAAAATTTGAGCAGGGTTGAAATTGTTTGGATTACCTCGAATGCATATTTATATGGACAGATAGTGATAAGGCAAGAAGGAACATTGTTAAACTAAAAGAGGAGAGATTTAGATTGGATGTCTCAACTAAATTCTTCACTGAGAGTGATGAGGCACTGGAAGAGGTTGCCCAGATGTGGATGCCCCATCTCTGAAAGTGTTCAAAGTCAGTTTGGATGGGGTTCTGAGCAACCTGGTCCAGTGGAAGTTGTTCCTGCTCATGGCAGGGGGTTGGAATGGGATGACCTTTAAAGTCTCTTTCCACCCTCTCATACATTCACCATCATTGTATGATAGTCACATTAATTTCTTTTCCTTAATTTATGTGTGCATCTACACAGACAAGACAATTTTAAAAAAATAAAAATTGATGATTGCTAGCAGAATATATTCATCTTTCAGGGTTTGTGGACCTCCCTGGATTTTAATACAGTTTTTCCCTGTCTGGATTTAACTCTGGACAGGGGAGAGTCGTGAGGAGGCACTGGCTACCCTCAAAGACTATGACCTGATTCTCCTGCATGGGATGCTGCAGATGAAGAGGCTCTGTAGGACTTCTCAGAACCCCCTAACACAGCAAGACTGTGAAAGAAGTTTCTCACCCTATCAACTATCAAATTGATTTATTTCAATTTTCTAAAAGCAAAAGCATTTTTAATTTTGTTTATTTGTAGTATTTTTGCTGTTTCTTTTCATTACTTCCTTCTCTTCCTAAAGAAACCTCTGCAAACCTCTTACAACCACAAATCATTGAATCTACTTAGCATTTCCTGAAGAGGTGCAATTTTTAATTTTTTTTCATATGTGACTTTTTTTTGTGCTAGTGCATTTGTCAACATTAGAGTAATTAGCTCAAGTTTCATCAACTAGCTGGTGCAATCTGTTCAGAAAGCAACTTGGAATGTTAAAAATCCTAATAAGCTTCTCCAGCTTCACAGTTAAAGCCTGAGGGATTTGATTTCGGTTGTGTCTAAAATCAGAGGAAGTCTTTTAGTAGATAAATCAATAGCACTAAAAAACACAAACAAAAAAAATAGACTAATTAAGAATGATGCTATTAGGCAGAATTTTTTTATGATACGTTAGTTTGCAGCACTCTTTAAAAAAATTAACTAGCATTCTACACAGAAAAAAACTGAATTAAAGCACATCTAGAGATACAAATCCACAAAAGCTTCCATCCTTCAGTAACCCCACATTTTTGAATAATCCAATTGAAATAAAAATATTTGAACCACAAATAAGAGGTCATTCAATTTCTACTCCTGGTGAAATAGATACACAATAATAAATAGTTTCTGTACTGCTCTTGTTTCTTGCTTTTCTTGTGGTTGTTTGTATCCCAACATATGTACGTTTGGATATTTTAAGTGCAGACAGAATCAGTCAAGGCAGAAACAAGGAAAAACATGTCTGTCAAAGCATAAAAAGCATTTATTGATAGGGGCTTGTCTCCACCAAAAGGCAGCACAAAAAATGGAGCCGCTGGAAAACATCTTTAACAGCTGTCTGATCAAAACCATTATTTTTTAAAACACCAAAGCAATCTCTCTCCCTTGGAAGCCTTTTACTCACACAATTCAGGAGAAAAGAGGCTTGAAAAACTTTCAAGTAGGGAAGTCACTCAGTGAAATCACCTTAACAGCATTGGACTATACAGCATGAATGATGTGGGGATATAAATTAAGATACACAAAAGTATGATTTGTGTGGAGGGTGACTTTCCTCAGGCAGCTGTAGGGGAAAACTGATATGGGAAGAAGAGAAATACAAACGCCCACTTGGTCACCTTCATTCAGGAAAGTCCTACAAACCATGTGGGGAAATTCCTGGATAGTATTGTGCAATAAAACTGGGAACATGCCCTTCCACTGTGGCTCAAATTTCCTTCTCTCCCTGATGTACTGTGCATTGAACACTCTGATAGATAGCATGTGCTGTTTTCACAGTGATAGGACCAGCAGATGAAGACCAGAGAACTTTTCCTGAAAGAGTGAAGAAATTGGAAAGGTCTAAGGAAAAGGGCAGCAACAGATGCCATGGATATAAAATATGAGTATTGTTCTTCAGCAGCAAAAAGAAGAAAAAAAACACCTCAGCCTGATAATGGCATCCTCCTTATTTGATCACTCCATAGAAATATCTTCTTCCTAAAAAGTGTCTTCTCTGAGAGATCAAATTAGGCCGTAATACATTTACTAATTAGCAGTAATGTACTAGAAATTATAACTCGCAGGGTTTTAGCTAGTACCGATTATTTCTCTAGCAAACAAAATTAAACATGCTTTTACAATCTGTTCCCTGACAATTTTCTTGGCTTTCCTTCTGTTTTGCCTCACACCAGCAAAAATATAGGGCCATGTTTTGATCTTTAGGCAATACACCTGTGCACCCATCTCATGAGCACTGCTGGGCACCAGAGCTGGGGAAGCAGAGAGAAGATGCTTCATGGCTGTAACACTGGGTGAAAGCAGGCATAAATTCTGCAGCACATTTTGGTCCATGCCATGTTTGTGGGGAGTGCAGATCCCATAAATCCAGTCCTCACTGGTTATCCCATGAAGCCAAATGCGCAGCAGCCGCTTCCCAAGCCCGGTGTTGGGATGCCAGGACCACACTGTTCTGCAGGCTGCACACTGGCAGCATCTCACAGGCAGCCAAGATACTCTGGAGCAGCTTTAAGGTTGCTCTGGGTTAGACTGGGAACTTGGGGTGATGCCTTAAGTTTTAGCTTTCATGTTTTTCAGATTCTGGGCTGCCCAGGGCTGCAGGTCTGAGCCTCACATTCAGTGTCACTCAGCTCTCTTCCCAGAGCAGGGAGACAAAACAAATCCTTTCCCTTCTGAAGACCAAGGACAACTTTCAGGGCCAAAAGCACAAACAATGGTGCACTGGAGAGAGGAACAAGAAGGATGGGACCTCACAACCTGAAGCTGTAATTGGACAATTAAACCCCAAAATGCAAATGGACCAAAACTTATAAAAATGTAAGACCTTGTGACCGGTCAGTCATTTTGTGACCATTTTGGGTCCACCTTGGGTGCAGCCCTGGCCAGGCCCTGTCCTGCCCTAGATGGATCCTAGAGGCCTCTCAATAAATATCTACTTTATTCTCCAGCTCTGTCCAGTCTCTGTTTCAGGTCAGCCTTCCCAAGGCATCATTAGTGGAGAGAATAGGTATCCATAGAATGCTACAGTTATCCATTGAAATATTAATAATGACCTTGATGTTTCCTGCTTCAGTAACAACGTGGTGGCTTTACCACAATTTTTTTTTTTTAGTTTTTTGGCTGTTTTTTACCCACATCTTGCTTATTCCTTTAGAAAGCATAAATCATCATCTGTGTGTCTCTGTGCTCTCCTTCCCATGTAGTTTATGGTGAGTCTTCCCCCTTTTGTGGAAATCAAGAGAGCTTTGACCACCAGTCCCAGGACTGACACTTAATCTAGTCTGCTGTGACACCAAGAAAAAGAATGGGAGCAAGCATATACAAGTTGAGAAGAAGCAACTCTTGTTAAGGTCTGCTTTGGTTTTGTTCTTTGTTTTTGCAGATCTACCTGAGTAAGTGTCTACAACTTGTGAAACACACATTCCTTATTACACAGAGAGTACTAATAAATAAATGTCAATTTTCTAAACTGTATTTGTTTTCTGAACTTGTTTGAACATGCATTTTTCAATCTATTGTTGCGTTGTAATAAAAATTGTGGTTTATATATTACTACTTGTGCTGCTCTGCCTATCTGGGTTTCCTTGCCGTTACACAAATAACCTCTTTTTCCTTCTAGTTGGTAAGCACAAATGCTATTACAACCACTTCAGTGCAGAGCTCTGCAAGGCTGAGTGCATTGAATACCCTCAAAGCTCAATTTGAAATTTTCCTTTTTTATTTCAGCCCTTCATTGATGAACCCTGACTATTATGGAGTACCTTGAGAAAAGTTTTATAGGATCCATAGTAATCAGCAGTTCAAAGATGAGCACAATCTGAGAAAAGAGCAATATCTAACAAAGAAAAGAAACTAAATATTAAGGCTGGTACTCAACAGGGTGATCCAGTCTTAGGACGTGGATGTGGTCAGACTGTTGATCTGTTGTTCTCTGTTAGGCTGCCTTATACAGCCATTTAAAGAGTCTCCCCATGCAGTGAAAATCTAATGTGATACAAAGACACTCTGGTACATCATCTTGGTGGTGGTACAGGACAACTGAAACACCAAATGGGGCAGGGAAGAAAAGCCTGTAGGGCCAGCAGCCCCTGATTACAGGGACAGTGTGCAGACAACAGCAGTCATAAGAAAAATTGCTCTGATTTTTGCTTTTTCCAACAGCCAAACCAACTCCCTTGCAAAGCGGGCAGAGGCTGAGGGGGCTCCAAAATCGTTGTTCAGTTTGGCAGGTCTGAGTATCCTAGAAACAGATTTGCAGATACACATATTCTACAGCAAAAAATGAAAGTTGAATGACAGTCTTAATATTCCTTTCTAATATGATGTATTGTGACAATAAAAATCTATTTGTAGTCTTTTAAAGTGATACAGCACGCTGTATTTCAAACAAGATTAAGTTGTTGACAAAACAAATCTTCCAACAGTTAAAGTGCTACGACTTTTAAGATACCATAAAATATTGGGGAGTTTTTCCCATGTAAGCAAAAGATTTTTGCTTTTTGAATACCTCATCATCTATCAGAAGATAGCCAAGAAGACTGGATATCCATCTGCTGTTAATTTTTAATTTCCACTGTAATAGGCTCATTATTCTAATAATAAAACTACTATGCAATAATTTAGCAGCAATCACAAAGACCAATGGGTTTTCAGCTGTTAGTGCAGGCAGAGGCTAAATCTGATATGCAAGTAAGCAGCACAACCAAACAAACAGCACACACATTTCTTGGCTGCTGTTTGATAAAAATAAAAATAAAACCCTTAATAGACTTCTTCAAATTTGTTTTTGCCAGCTAAAACTATCCTTGGTGTACAAATGGATCTCACTGGAGTGAAAAGAACTAATTCAACAAAGAAGAATGTGGTGAGTTATCTAGACCTATCTAGTGATTTTCTAGTTGAAGTGACTTGTAAAAAAGAGAACAGCTGGCTTTTACATGTTTTATTTGCTTGCCTGCCTGGAAACAATAACAAACAGAGTATTTTACTTGAAGTGCTGTTTGGCATCCTCACTCCAAGAGCAGAACTCTCCAAATTCCCAGAATGTTACCCCTTATTTATATTACAGAACTACATGCTATCTGTGGGCCTCCCAGATTCTAAGTGCTGCCAGGGTCTACCTTGCTCCCAGTATAAATCAGAGCAGCCTCAGAGAGCAGTTGCTTTCCAGGCTGCTCTAAGAGGGGGAAGAAATCAATTCTTTGCTGTACCATTGGCTCTGTGCCAGTGGAAGATACCCCACAGATATTTTCAATCAAAAACCTGCATCCTTGTGGCAGCACAAAATGTCTAGGGTAAAAAAAACCAAACCAAACAAATTGGGCCCTCTAGTTCCTCCCCTTCAGAGATACAGATATGAATTCAAGTCTGTTTATCAGCTCCAAATACACCAAAACTTTGAAGGAAGTTTGGATGTATAGCTGTATTTTATAACATGAGCCCATTCCTACTCCTGACATATCTTGCTGTGCCTGTGATTAGGAAAGGTTATGACTGTGAATCATGGCTTGAGGAAATGTGTAGTACACCTGTGTACAAGAGTAAACTGAATTCAGTTTGCTATTTATCTACTGTATTTATCTCAGTTAAGTAAACTTCGAGTTTGTCAAGATTTCCTGCTGGAAATTCTCATGATAATACGAGTATAATTGCCTTTTTATTGCCACAGACATCTGCTACAGTTTTCAAACAAAGAAAATACTGTGGGTTTTTTTTCCTTCCCCTCCCCAGGCTTTCTCTATAATAAGATCCTCTCTCATTTTGTGTGTGATAGATTACAAAGCCAGCTGAGGGGCAGTAGAAACCAACCTGCCAACCCTTTCTCCTCCAGACCTTCTTGCCCTCCACCACGAGGACAAGAAATAAAAAGTTGTACAATAAAGACTGTAGTCCACTAAATGACAAGTCTGCACTCTGGGATGTAGGAGAGATCAAATAGTTCCCTCCCATTCTCCTAATTTTCCTTCTAAGGATCTTAAATACTTTCAAAATGCCTGTTCCAAAGGCAAAGATGCCAAAAAGCATTTATGTTAAACCTCTGGCTCTTCTTCATTCTGCAGAGAAGTCCCTAAGGTGTCCTCCTGCCATTTGAGCAGATCAGCGTGAAGGTTCATGGACACTTCAGGCAAGTCATGTCCTCCCTTGTTACATGGTCCCACAAGAGAATTTGTGCTCTCCTCCTCATAAGTGTAGATTCAGGTTTCCATTTCAATAACATGTTTAAATTTCAGGAATTTCCTTCAATTTAAGCAACAAAGAATAAATTAGCAGATAACAGATACACCAACATGTGGCATCTTTCCATGTAGTTTTCTGTGCTGTTTAAAGAGGGAGAACAGGGGGAATCACAGATTTGCACTCGTTGGTTCTGGTACATTTTGGTATGAGAACTAGAGAAATTGAAATAAATAAAGCAGTTGAAACAAATCTGGTGTGGCACCAAGGAAGGCAAATACTGTCCTTCAGCTAGAAGGCACTCCAGAATTGTTTTGGGAAAATGTGCATGATGCCCGTTAGAAGCTGTCCTTACGTCATAGATTTCAGTACCTTGAGGGATGAAGAAGAAAGAGGCTCCTCAACTTTCATTCAGAGATGTTTCTGGAGAGACCCTCAGTGATGATAGTCAGAAAATCCTGTCATTTGCTGCAGGCCCCTGTCTGCCTTAACTCATCACCCCAGGACCATCAGTTACCTTGTCAAACCACCTAAACTGACTGAGAAATATCGGAGCAATCACCTGCCATATGAGGATGAGCAGGAAGGAGCTGGGTGGTGCTGAAAGACACAGCTTGGAAAGGGAAAACTGGATGAGCAGTGAGAAGGCAATCTATGGAAGAGGCCATGGCACAGAAACTAAACCAGAAACCAAAGAGATGCATCATTTAATCAGATTTTGGTGCCAGGCTTGCAAGATCACCTGGACCTCTGAAGAAATGCTGCCACAGACCATTGGCCTCCCACATGCAGGTATCAGTTCACATAAATAGGTGTGACCTGACAGCTGTGTGTTAATGGCAACAGCCTCACCCCTGGTTTGTTCAGCCACTGCAGGACACAGAAATATCAAGGTATTGCTGCAGTTTGGCAGGAGTGCTAGCCCTCCTGTTTCAACAGAACAGGCTACAAAGTGTTAACTCAGAAATTATTAAGTCCTCCAGCTGTGGTGGAGGGTTTACAACCATGCCCAGAGGGAGGAGGAACACACAGCAGCAGTTCCACACTGAGTGTAATTATCTATGGGCTCAGCATAACAGGGAGATTATTTTTTTTTTAACACAAAAAAACCCACCCCAAATCAGAAATCAGATCTTCAAACTAGGAGACAAAAACTGGATTTTGAACTTCTGATGGCCACACAGACACTGTCAAACTTAAAAGCTGCACCGTTAGCTGAAAAAAAAATTTAGAAAGACATTTCCTGATGCATGGTGGATAAAAACAGAGGGGTCAGCTTTCAGCTGTCTGAGATCACACAACAAGAAGTGGGCCTTGTTTGTATCCAAATGCTTTCAGAAGGTGGCACTGAATGAGAGACCAGGCTTCCCTGTCCTAGCTAGTTCGGTGTCTAGAGCAATGGAAGGATGTGTATTCAGAGCAAACGAGAAAGGAGACTGGCACAGGACAAGTAGGGAGGTGTTTGGTCTATTTCAGACATTCTCTCTCAAATTCCAGATCCACGGTGCTTGCTGGAAAGTTGGATCTTCCAACAATATACAGGCAAGATTTTCATTTGTTAGTCAAGCTTGCTTTGTTGAATAGTTTCTGGAATGATGAATACACCACAGGACAGACAGGTTTGGGTTATGAAATGTCCATTTTTCTCACACAGACCAACAGCTACATTGCCAACCATGGTTATCCTGATATCCACCCCATTTTTTGATGAGTATAATCCTGTCATGAGCAACAACACACTTGGAAATACTCAGATGTAGCCTAAAGTATGTTCAAAGCCTTGCTCAACTTCTGCAGGGACTGTGGTTGTTGATGAAAGGCTACAAAGTCGATGGCACAAGAGGACCAGATGTGAGATTTTCGTTGCAATGTTGTGTGTGATGAGAATAAGGAGATGGACATTTACCTGCTAGAAAAAGCCTAATTTTCAAAACATGCCACTGAGATGCACATCTGGGCAAAGAAGTGAGCACAGGCCCTAAAACATAATGGACTACACACTTGTAGTTCAGTGCAGCTCTTATGTAGCAGAAGGCCAATGGGTTATTCTTGTGAAGGGTTTTAAACTGCTGGATCACAAAAAATGTCTAGAAATCTTTGTAAAACATCACATGGAATTTTGCTCCAAGCATTTCACTGTGTAGTTAGAAATATGCTACGGAAAAGAATAATTCTACCTCTCCCCCAGCCCCAGCATCTTCCACTTCAAATTCACAAGAAAATTCCCTGACAATGAGATCCAGCTGGATTCTGATATGTGGAAAGGCAAAGATCTAATCCTGTAGTGCGAGAGAGAAGATTTGGACATATAAGTAAGAAAATGTAATAACTTGTATTCTCTTCCATTTTCATGTCTTAATGTTTGTTCTGTTCTTCAAGTGGTGAAGTGTTAGTGATTAAAGGAACTTTTTATAGAACATTCAATTTATTTCCCTTAACATGTAACATATTTAAAATGAGATTGTCAGAAAGACAGCAGAAGGACAAACTCTACAGAGGCACCCAATTCTCAAATCCCTCAAACTTATCACTGTGTTCTCAAGGCAAAGCTCAGGATACAGACCCATTGGCACAGAAGATGATCACTTTTTACTATGATAGACATCATGGCTAAAATCTGTTTAGGGGAATTATATCGCTGTTAAGTTCATATTTTATGTATTTTTAGGTTAAAATATATAAAAAGACTAAAGCTCAGCACTTAAATTTCATAAGTTAAGCTTTCCCTCAAATTTTTCATTAAAAAGAATGCTTAAATAAACACATTGGAATATCTAGTGACTCAAAATGGCGTAATGTTCAGATGAATAACCATCAAAAATCTGGAAGCACACCACTTCTATCAACACTGCACAGAGGGAGAAAACTTAAGTGAAGTTTTCATATATTCTGGGTTTAAATCAAATATATTCCCAAAGATAAGAATCATTCTTATAGTCAGCTACCAGGGACAGCAAGATAAGTTAGACAGCTAGCTGGTAGCATAATTATGCTCCAATATAAAAAATATAACCATTCTCTTTGCTTTGTTAATAGCTCTGGCAATTTGAACCAACTCACTAAAAAGCAGAAAAGATATTTGGCTGTCTGAAAGCCATCACACAGCACTCTTGTGTAATGCCTACTTTGAATAAAGGGCTGACACTGTCTTATAACATGACACACCAGTCACAGTTTTTCAAAGGACAGGAGTGGTTTTTAAATCAGAAGTCAATGTGTTTAAGCCACTTCTCAAGACATTCTTACTGCTGTCCTCATGAGTGGCATGACTGTTCCAAAGCCACTGCAGCCTCATTAGAGATGTGGCCTTTGGGCAATTTCATCAAATTAAGAACTGAAATCCAGAGACTGGCCAAGAGTCTCCAATACAGGTGCAAAATTTTACACTCAAACAGATAAAATTAAAGAGGTTTTTTTTAAAATAAAAAGAATCACAAGTGCTATGGGTAGTTGCTATGCCTTTCCACTTGGATTTTTTTCATTTACTTGATGAAGAGAATACATATCCCCACAGCCACGAATGCCTCAGACACTGGCATTAGTTTTAGAAAAACCTTAGTTTTTCAGAGCCTGTGGGGTTGTAATGGTAGGAAGGAAACAAAATCTATCAGCATGGACAACCTTGTTCTAGTATGCTATCCTGTACTGCCATGGGTCTCTTCCCTTAAATGTGAAGAATCATTTATACCCTTCAGATTCAGGAAATTCTTTGTAAAATGGGGAAAAAGCTGAAAAACTGAAAAAAAACCCCAACAAACAAAAAACCAAACCCAAACAAAAAAACCCTCACCCACACAAAAACAAACAAACAAACCACCAAAACACGCACAAAACCAGCAAAAAACTACACACAAAAATACACACACACACACACAAAAACCAAAACACAAAAAATCCAACAAAATCACAAAACAAACCAAAAAAATGTATATACACCCCTCAAGTTTTCCTTTTCTTTGAGATTAGAAGAAATTATCATTATGACATTTCCCTGTACACTTTTTCAGAAAAAAACAAACAAAAAAAAGTTGTGGTGGTACACTGAAAAATAAGCCTGGACACTTAAATCAGTACCAGTTTGGCCTTACATGCCAGGGAAATTAAATGTACAAATTGAAGGGCTCCATAAGACACAACCTCACTTCTGGACTGACAGACAGCAAGCCCTACCTGCTTATTTCCCACCCACTCAGCTCTGCCAATGCAAGACTCTAGAGCTACAATCTAAATCATTTCCATGGAAAAACACTACAAAAACTCCCAAACCACACATCCCTTGAATGTTGCTTTTACTTTAATAGCAAACGTATCAAAGAGTGTCTTCCTTTTCTTACCTATCAGTGAAGGTTTATTCAGAACAAAAATTAAACCAAGACAGTCTTGTGACCCTTTCCCCACAAAACAAAAATAATAATAGAATCACACAGTAAGGGAATTAAAAATCATAGATTTTAACACATATCTGGCAGCTTAGCTATCCCCTTGGACAGTAATCATCTTAATTAATTAACTATGAACAACCTTAGCAATCATTTTTTCCCTCTCCTGTCCCCCTACTTCCCCAGTAGCAAAATTCAACATCCTTTTCTTTCTATGGACTCAAGCTCTTTTTAGTAACATTAATATTAGAGGTCTGCATTGAGGCTGGTTGCATAATTTCTAGCACTAGTGAAGTCCTGAACTAGGACTGGAATTACTAATATCACTGAAATTCTCCTACTCCTAATAATAATAAATTGAAAATGACTGCTTGGCTTATCTCTGTAAGTAATGGGATCACATTAAGACAAGTGCACTGAAGATAAATATTGGATATAAACTCCTGACAGGAAGACATCTTAGAATGAGAGATGGGAAGAAGTTCTTTCCCTTGAGTTATATTGATTTAGAACAAGGGAAGAAAAGAGCAGAAGTTGTAACTCTAAAGGAAGCACTGGATTGGCCAAAAGCACAAAGGGAATGGTGGAGAGGGACAGAACACCATAACCTACATAACTTACACTATAAGTCTGCAGCAATTGAAAATATGTATTGGCCTAAAATCTTGTGTGATCCTAACTAGCTAGAACAGTGTTCTTGAAATTTGTGGCTGGAAAAAAATATCAGGGAAAAAAACAACATTAGGGCAAGTATTTCTTAACAATTGATCCAGACTACCTTAATGGTTGAATTTAGACCATCAGGAACAGGATCCACCTCTGACATAAACTATAAACATTCTTGTAGGTTGCATCCATGGTTCCTGGTACAGAAGTTCTCTGAACTGAAGGAAAAAGGGCATAGATTGGTTTATTTGTTTCTACACAGAGCCCAACAGTTTCAAGAGAAAGTCCCTTGCTTGTATGAAGATGGAGGTTTAACTTTTTTAACTCCCACCTTAGAGGTGGAGGATGGAACACTCAGCAGTGTGATGAGCAGGTCAGGACTCCTCTGCAGGCTGGCATTACCCCACAAGGTAAGGAATGCTGAAAATGACATTACTGATCAGCTGCCAGCCCCTCTGTACTAAGCAAAGGGAGTCAAAAAAAGGGAAGAAATCTTGTGGCAGGAGCTTGACTGCATGCTCCAAATTACCTCAGAAATCCTCTCCACCTTTTGTGGTGGTGACTTTGATCAGGACCTGTTTCTACAAACAAACGTTTTTCAACCCAGAGAAACCCAGCAAATCTCTGCATTCAGTTAGATGCCAGGAAGCAAAGTCAATGTGGATATCTAGGAATTAATATGTAAATATTAATATAATTAATATTATTAATTAATATATTATTATCTCTCTCCTTAGCCCTGCCAGGGCTCTGCTGCAGGGGTGCCTCCCTGAACCAGGAGAGCACCAACGTGTTGAAGCTGCATGGCTGCAGCAGGGTGAAGGGATCTCACTGCTGGGCTGAATTTTTCTGTTAATGACCAATGACAGCTCCCAGTGACTGTGACCAGCCTCTCTCCCCCATCTTTGTAAAAAAACAATTAATTGTCTTCATGTCTCGCTGTGCTTTGCATAGATACCTGCTCTCAATAAATAAAACTCTGCAGGGATTTTGTGTTTTTCTGGTGCCTGAGCAGTCATCTGACATTTGGGGAAGTGGGAGCTGGTTCCTGCCAAGGCCAGGATTCTCACAGCAACCCCAGGGGGGGATCAGAAAATTCAAAAGCAAGGTTCCAGCTCTCTTAGGCTGAGAGCAAAGCTAAGCCTGGCTTCCCAAATCTATTTACACTGCATATAGGCACCTCAGTGTGCTGACCCTGCAGGGCACAGCAATCTTCAGAACATCTCAGAGCAAAGGAGGCCTCAAATCAGGTTTTAACAAAGTCAACAGCCAAGCAAAATCAGGCCTCAAACCCAGTAATGTCTGGGCTTCACTTTCAGTGCAAACATGCCAGAGAGGAGTCTGGAGAGCCCAGCTGCCTCCCCTTTGGGTGGGTGAGGCAAGCAATCCTTAAACCACGCCTGCTTTTTATCCATGAACTTCTGAAGTGCTGAGCTCCTTTTGGCTTCCCCTCAGGCCAGCAAGACCTCCCAAGGATTCTGTGCCTTCCTGCAGGTGGGAAAGTAAAGACACTGGGGGGATATTTGTAGCCACCCATATTTCATACCCTTCAAATCATCTGGTCCCACACCCCAAGGGCCTGTGGTACTCTGCCTGTGATAACTTTCAGTGTTTGATACCTTTAATCAGGTAATCAGCAGAACAATTGATAACAACCTGTTGTAATGATCTTTTTATTCCTTTTCCCTAGGGGAAAAAAACCAAAATCAAGATCACTGAATATTAGTTTATTTCAGACTCACAAATATATGCCTGCCACTCTTTAGCCTCTACAGTGTTGCTCTCACCAATCATCTGGGTCACAGATAAATAGAATAAGTGTGTGTATATATATTCCATTTCTGTCTTCCTGCATCACAAAATAAAATCATTGCCAATATTATCTGTGAGAGCAAACCTGTATGAAGGGTTACTCACACATTAATCACTGTAAAACTATGCAACAAATCTGGATTTCTAACTTGAGCTTGGTCAGAACAGAATAATGCTGCTGAAATAACATCCAGAAAATATGGTTCTGCCCATTACCCATAGATAAAAACCCTCTTTGACAGCAGAGATGTTTACAACTGCCCTAATCAGAAACTTCTCACAGATTTTTATTCCACCCTGCACCTTCTGTTGTAAATCAGGCTTTAAGAAGCAGATAGCAGCACTATGATCTCATGTCAAGAGTGAGAGATATTTGTTTAATGGGCCTTTAAATTGTTTGTTTTAAAAAATACACATACCACTGCCAACACAATAACTCCCCACCATATTTTTTTAACTTGCTCTGTCCTTATAAAAAAAAAACCCAACCCAAAACAAACCAAACCAAAAAAAACCCCACCAAAAAAAACCCCACCAAAAATGAGATGGAAAATAATAGTATAAATAACAATAACTTTTTTGCATTTTTCCAAACAACTCTTTTCTGGTTTCTCTGCAGACAGCTTGCAGCTGAAATCGGGTTTTGAAATACACCCACTGCAACAGTTCAAGAAAAAATTAAAAAATACTGATTGTATTAATCTGAGCTGAATGGTCACTTTCCTTCCCAGAAGAGTCTTAGTGCATCTTGGGGTTTTCATTTCACTTCTTTCTGGGTTTCTTTGAGAAACTCAACTGCTTTGTTTTTAATAATTACTTGACATGTGTTCTTTAAAGCACAACAAATTATCTTGCTCAACAAGTGTATGTCTTGACTCCTTTACAGATCTGATGAAATATAATTTATTATGTACATGTATAATTTTTCAGGGGCCTTTTTTTTTTTCCTGCTTATTGTGTAGGGTGCTGCAAATGTCAAAGAGTCCAACTAGCTTTTGTTCTCCATATCAGGTGACAACCAAAATGAAAAGAGGTTTTCAGCTTTTCAATACATTTTCTATATTTTTCTCCTGTCAGGTCCACTTTGCAGGTCTCAATCATATGAAAGCTTTAAATATAATTTGTTCCTAATGGCAGAACAACTTGCTTTCTATTTTTATTTCCTGTGGATACATGCATGTAGATTTGCTCCAGTAACAACAAATTATTACAGGTCATAAAAACATTGAGCAGGGGGATAGAAAAAACAGTTGGTTCTGAGGGTCTACTGCATCTCTTAGTTTTCCTTAAAAGATACAAAATTATAGTGCTGATTAACCTAATAAGCGGAGCTAATTACAGAAAGTTCCAGAAGACATTGGAGAACCAGAAATTCCCTAAAACTAACAGCAGGTGATGCTATTTATACTTTGTTTCTATAAATTACAAAATTATTTAGAAAATAAGTGCGTCTTGAGTGATAATAAACTGATTAAACATAAATTGAATGGAAGAAGCAAACACCCCTCCCTCCCTGGTTCATAATTAAGGTCTCTGGTTTCAAAAGATTGAGAAGGTTGAACTAGTAAACAAAATGTGGACTGAAAAGGTAAGAAATTACAAAGTGCATAAGCTTTCTCTACTTGTAGCCCCAAAAGCACACAAATTGGATGGAATTTGTATTTTGCACAAGGGAAGAATTATAGAGAAGGGCTCTGAGCACAGCAGGATTAGTAGCAGTGTTTTTAAGAGCACCAGAAGGAAACAGAAAGCTTTCAAGGGGAAGAAGGAGGTATTTATTGGAAAGAAGGCTATGTTCATAGCTGACAATAAGGATTGAGAATAACCAGAGTCCAACAGACTGCAAAGAAATGAAAATAAATCGTAAATGATTCTTCACTTGTATGAAGCCAAAAGGAAAAGCTGCTGCTCTGTAAAGAAGGAGGAACAGAAACTGAAAAAAAAAAAAAAACCCAAAAAAACCCCAAAACTAGGGAATTTTCATGAACTAAACTTTGTTTTTTGGTAAGAGTCATGTTGGCAAACCTGTTGTCAAAGGTGGCATAGATAAAAAAAGAAAAAATGTGGTAAACTTATACAGAGCCAAAGAAGGAGAAAAACAAAGGACCTAGAGGCACTCCTGTTAAAACACCAGCTAATGTCAGCACGTGTTATGTAAAAAAAAAAAAAAAAAGGACAAGAAATCACAAATTATATTTATTGATGCTTCAAAGAAATATCCCAGTTCAGGCAGCACAATACACTATTAGCATCATACCTTTATTTAAAGGCTGCAGAAGAAGAAGTGAGGAACTCTTTTCCCTCAGAGCACCACCTGACCTGACTGGTACAGAAAGCTTCAGGCAAGAAATCCTCAGTGGGAAATGTTGACAAGAGAATTGCAAAATAAGAAAACAGTGACATAAGTATAGAGTCAGATAACATGCAACACAGATTTGCTAAAAGTAGGAGTTGACAAACTCGACATCCTCCTTTGATACAATTTTCTAGACAAGAGCAACACAGCAGATCTAATCTATTTGATATTGAGAAAAGCACTGGATTTTGTGTTACATCTGGCATTCCTAGTTGAAAGGGAGGGATGAGGGTTAGAATTGCATAGTTAGTAGCTCTACAGCTAGTCCTACACAGATACAAGAGTTAGCAGGGCTGGCAGGTCTGAGTGCCAAGCCAGAGGGATGTCTGAAAACACTTTTTCAATGGCTGACCCTGCAACAACTTTATTTTCATTCAATACCCTGACGCAAAGTAAAGGGGTCTGCTGAATTTTCCCAAGAACCACATATTTCAGAAAATATTTCAATATACAGGAGGATCCAAACACTGCAGGGCTGCATCTGCATTAGTGTTTTCATTTGGAGCAGTAACTCCACTGTAAGCAAACAGTTGAGGAGTCAGTCCAGGTGTTAGAGGGGGGTCTTTGCTACTCAGAACCAGGCTAGGGCTAAAAGGAGTTCCTCTCTGCTTTCATTGTCCAAAAGCTTGAGACAAAAGCAGATTTGCTGGGTGGAACAGCTTGTGCTATTCGCTGATGCAGATACAGCACTGGTCTCCTCGAGGACTTCAGTCACAGAAAAGATATGTAATGTACACAGTGCCAGGTCATACATCTAAGATTAAGAAAAAACCCTTCATATTTGGAAATGCCAGAGGGGAAAAGAGGTTATGGCTTCATCTGAAGATGATTTTGAAACAGAAACGTAATCATTAGGTGTGCCTGTGAGGAGAGAGAACACCAGAACGGTCTAGCCCAGAGTAACCCATACCTGCACCTTGGCTTGCCTGAATTTATCTCCTGTGTTTGGGCTACCACATTCTCTGTTTCAGAGCCCCTGTCCCACTGCAGCTCTCAGCCACTAAGCAGGACTGAGTGAAAAAAGTGAATCACAGTTCATCTCCTGGATGCACCCAGCAGCCCCAGTCCAACAGGGACCAGCTCTTGCCCTCTTGGAAGAGGGAGGAGAGGGGCACTGCCACTGGTCTGGAGCAGTGCTGGCTGCTCCAGACCCCTGGGGCAGATGCCAGAGGTGCAAGAAGCTCAGCTTTTCCCACTGACTGCCAATGTGCAGAGCTTGGCAGCTCTGCTTCACACAGAGGGGAAATCACCCAGGGCTGCTCAGGAGCATGGCATGAGTGTGGGCTGGCCCTCACTTCTGCTGGAAGTACTGCTGAAGAGAGCAAACACTGTTTTCAGGTTATTTTCCTTAAGAAGATGTGGGAAATCTTGAAGGTAAGAAGGCTTTCAGAAAGCTGTGTAAGCAGGCTCCAGAAACAGAAAAAGCAGAAGAATTTAGAATTAGCTGCAACTGCAAAGCTTGAAAGTAGGAAATGTTACAATAATACAGCAAGCAAGGACATGAACAAATAGTCTGAGTTTTAGGTTTGGCTAGGATAGACCTTAAGATTGCAGAAAAATATGTCAAGCAAGGTAGTAGAAGGTTTTAAGCTTAATAAGAGTAATGTTTATTGTTAATAGAAAGCATCCAAGAAAGCATTATTTGAAGCAGGTGTACACGTGGTTTTAGTGACTGGTTAGAACAATTGTTTGTAAGATTTAGCAATATGCTATTGGATGGAAAGCTTTTTAAATGCCCTGTAACAAAGAGATCTTTGGCTGCGGCTGGCAGATGTGAGCTGTTGCCATCCTTCAATTGTGTCAAACCCTGTTATGAGGCTGATGTCACGATAAAGGCTCAAGGAACATCTCTCAGTGGCTCTGTCCCATTTGTTCACAAACCTCCAACACAAGGGGGTCCAGGACTGCCTCTACCACTCAGCAGGGAGATGCTTGTGAAATTTCCTGTTCAGAGAGGCTGACACCTGCTGAGACCCAGCCTGGGCATCTGGGAACAGCCAAGAGCCCACACTAAAGCTCACAAATAAGAGTCTGGGTTAAAACACACACACATATACACACACACTCCAGAATAAAAAAAAAACCAACCTAGATGCAGTGACAAACTGAAAAAAATACTTCTCTGACCTTACCCCACCAAAGTCCTGAGCAGACAAGAAGTAAAAGGCAGTTAAAATGTGGTGCAGAATTACAAAGGGGTCAACACAGACAGCCTCCCCAGACCCCCTTCCCTGCCTTTGTCTCTGAGCTCCTGCTCCATTGGCAGCAGGAGCTTGCGTTTAGCTGGTGTCCCTGGAGTCAGTCTGCAAAAGGAGATCCGTCCAGAGCCAGTATTATGAACTGCTCAGATTTACCTGGTAATTTTTTTGCCTTTTTAGGTATGCTTGAAGGCTATTTAAGAAGGAATAATTTCGACTCTTCAGTCAAAGTGAAGAATTTGTCAGAGTGGAAACCTCCCTGAAATCCTCTCTGATTCATGGAATATTAACCTACTTAAGCTACATTATGCTCAAAAGCTATGGTGCTGGATGACATGGAAAATCCAGAGGGAGCTAGATCAATCAGAAATTAAGACTTCCAGATGCCATTTTATAAATTAATGATTTGGTTTCCCATTTGCACAAGTGCTGATGTAAACAACAGTTCTCAGAAACCTCCTAATATAGAAAAAACCAAAGGGGCCAGCAGCATATTTTAGTGTTACAGTAGTTCAATAAATGCATTTATTGCAGTTCCTTGGGGGGTTGTGCAATATGTATCATAGACAAAAATATGTTTTATGGGCCAAATCCTGCTCTCAAACTTCACTAGAGGCTTTAAACTGGCATAATGGAAAATGAACATGCTTCCTCTGAGATCTCCAAATCTCTTTTGAAATAAGGACAAAAATAGGAACTAAAAATATTTACCATCTGGAAGGCATATATAATCTACAAAAGAAAAAAAAAAGATGAAAAGTAGCCACCTACTCATTAGAATTGATTGCCTCTTCTAGATATAGAAAGCCATCCACCAAGATTTTCTTCTTTTGGCACAGTTTGCCACAAGTTAAAACTGTGTTTGACAATGATCGAATGAGGGTTGATGCTTTTCTTTTTTTGCTGAAATCTCACCTAGCTGATGTATCATTATTGAAAAAGGAAAGAGCTGTTTGTTCTAATTATTCTAGAAATAAATCATGGTGTTGTTTGGGAGTTCATTCTAAGGAAAGCCACAGGCACTGCCCCATCTGAAATTTTGGTTGTACCATGCTATCACTCCTTCTGTGCCCAGGTGTGTACATACAAGTGTTTGACATTGCTGCAGCTACATTGCCGTGAAGGGATGGAGCTGGCTAGAAAAGCCCTTAAAATAAAAATAATTAGTAAAACAAACAACCCAACAAAAACAACAACAAAAAACTCAAAAAAAACCAAACAAAAAAACCCCAAAAAACAAACAAAACCAAACAACACACCACCACACCCCAGAAGGATATAGGTATTCCCAAGGCATTCAGGAATGCCTAACTTCAGGATCAGTCAGTTGAAATGTCCAAAGAAGTTCACTGATAAAACATTGTGTTATGTCCATGTGCACTCAATATCTAAATAAAAATATTTGGACTGAAGTTTTACAAACAACCTCTTCCTCTTAAATTTCTTCCTACTTTAGTGCCACCTGAGAACCTACATAGCAAACTCCAGCTCCCAAAGGTAAGCAAGGTACACTAAAGAAGGCTTTTTGCTTTTCTGATAAAATGTCTTTATAACAATATTGTGGGAGCATTCAGTTACTCCCTGTGCTTAGAGACTAGCAAACAGTCTAGAAATCACAGTGCTCTTAGAAAGAATTATGGTTGTTTCAGTTACTTACCACAATCATTCAAAGAGCTTTAAAAATACATGTTTCATTTTGCTTAATATGTTTAAGACCACAGTGAAGGTGAAAAAAATAATGTATCCCAGTTTCCCAGGAAAAATAATTGCCAAAGCTGAAGGGTCAGTTTCTTTCCCTCCAGGCTTGCAACAAATCAAAGGCATTGCTTGAGAAATGACTATGGATAACTAGGCAAATAACTAGGAAATGACTAAGAAGCTATTTTATTATGTCTACGAGAATCCAGTTATAAACCGATTACTGAAAGAAATAATCTGTTCCTGCACCCTAAAATTGAGCTGCCTGTTCATTATTTTGAATAAATTAGGGCAATCCCAGAGTGAAGGGACCTTGTGTTGCCATTTGTACTACAGGGGCTCAAACATGAATTCTGGAAAAACTGTGAGCCAATCGTCCTGTCTTGTCAAAGGGTAGAGACACAGTGGAATGAAAACACTTTTTTTTTTTTTTATTTCTACACTGCTTGAGAGAAAGTATCTGGGGGAAAGGGACTTTTGTGCTTTCTTCTGAGTAGTGAGAGGAAATGGGAGACTGTGACTGGGAAGGTTAAAATGGCCATCTTATGTTTAGGATAACTATTTTCATTGCAGGTTAAACTACTGCTACTTGCAGCTCCTCTGAAGAGGAATGGTTGCTCCATTAGGCTCACTTCCACAGACACAGCTTACAGAGCATTGCACAGACACTGATATTAAATAAATCATAAGCAATCTGGAGGAAAGAAATTCAGTAAATTCAGACACCATACTGACCAGAAGGTCCACAGGGCTTGTTATGGGCTGCACACATTTCTACTCGGGGGCACCAGTTGGAATCAAGCAAGAACCAACAGCATGACATTTACTCAGTGAAAAAATAAATGCAATAATCTCAGCACATCAGAAAGTGCTTCCACACAACCACATGAGCACATCAATCCTGTATTGGCAAGCACTGGAACACCTGGCAGGGAGAGGGCTTCTGCAGAGCTAGGGATGAGCAGAGGCAGAGCAGTAAATACTGCTGTCAGCTCCTGAAGCTGACATTTCTGGGATATTCTAGAGCACAGTATGGAAACAGGCTTGAAGAAAAAAGCTGTCATTTAGGGATAGACCCCAACTCCAAGTAATATTCACATAATGGACAGCTACTCAATGCTATCCAGACTCCAGTGGAAAATTTCATAGGTGAACATGAAAAAAAACAACAGGGTTGGGCCAGTAATTAGTTTCTTACTGTTCCTTTCTCAAATATGATACTGCAGCATCCCTACTTCCCAAGGAGATGGGAACAATTAAACAAGAAGTCCAGAGATACCATCTGTTTTGTGTCTTACTGAGTTGAAGGCAGTCCTGGTCCATGGTCTGAAACCTACCCCTAAAATTGCCTCAAGCGTAGGCAACTCACTTTGTTTCAATGGAATTTTCCTGGATTAGAAGACAATTTTGGTTTATTCTGTAGACAGACAGTCTCCATTTACACCATCTCCTGAAAGCCAGTGTAACACTGTAAACTGTTTTCATATTATCCTTTGCATTAAAGACCTAAAAACATAATCCAAAGATTAAAAAAATCTCTTTTCCTGACCCACCCCTCTTCAAGTGCTTATTATTTTAGTTTCATGTAAGCTTTGCTATGATAATTCCCAAGGTCAGACCTTCAGGACTACATGAGACTGAGACAGGAACACCATTTTTCTCCTCACATCTAGATTCTCATGCTCACAAAATAGCCAAAGCACTTTGGCTAGAACTTTTCAGCTCCACATGAAGGCACCAAATGAATTACAGTACACACTGTATTCAATAACAGTGAATACTTCAAAGCTTCCTAATAACTAGGGCATGAATGTAAAATGTGTTGCTCTGCACATCTAAGAGTTTTCCCCTTTCTCATCATGTTCTTTGAAAAGGTGGCTTTATTCAGATTTTTGTGACTGTTCTTGTTCTACAAAAGCACTTTTAGGATTTTATTGAGGTTTACATACACCAGTGTTCAAGACGAAAGGCTTTCATGTCAATTATTAATAACAAAATCTTTCATCTGTCTATTTAAAAAAATAAAAACATGATCTTTTTTTTCCTCATTTTGATGTTTAATTTAGAATGAAAATCAAACTCTTTAAAAAAGTTTTCCTCACTATCACAAGGGAAACTATGATGTTTTTAAGAATTCTCTCTATGAAGATAATGCCTACTAAAAATAAAATAGAAAATAATAAAATAAAGGGCTTAATCCTTTTAAAAAAAGTTGAGCATATTTAATGATTTCAACAGGAGTAGAAATGCAGTTAGGATCTTATAGAATCAGAACACAAAATGCTCTTCCTAGTAATATATTTGGGGATGATCAGTTCATTGGCTTAGAAAGCGACTCAACAGGGACTTCAAAAGCTGTAAAAAAATGGAAATATCCCTGATTTAAAGAAAACCCTATTTGGTTTGGCATCTACTCCTTTAAACCATCTCAGCAAGACCACAGAGTATCCCCATATTAGCACAGAGTAGGAGAGCTTGTCCTATGATGAGCTGGAGTCCTGGTGCCCTTGCCATGTCGCAGTGTAATTGTTCATTGACAGGCACCTAAGCCTGTAGAACAAGCAATTAAAGTCACTGGTGCTCTGCAAGAGTCATTTCAGAGCCCTTGGTGAAGCATTGCTGCCCAGACCTGTGTCTGTCACATTTCATGGCATTTTAAAATTAGAACTGCAAGCAGACTATTTCATTCATTTTTATTTCTGCAGCACTAACTACCACAGGAAAATCCTGCTTCCCTGTAACACTCATCAGGTGTCACTTCATACAGACTTCCCTTCAGAATCTCAGATAGAGCTACCAAATTTCATATTTAGGGTTTGAAATGAAATGATTTTGTTTGAGACAGCAGTGCTCTCAGTTCTTGAATTTAATTTAAAAAAAGTTCTTGCCCTTCTAATTACATTTATATTTCAATTAAGATTCAATATTTCTAGCCTGACTTAATGATTCTAACACATTTCACCACTGAATTTTGAGCTATTGATGGATGTACCTTTGGGTAGTTTCTCACAGCCCCAACACAATGCAAGTGCTGGAACAAGCTGCACAACAAAAGTCAGGTGGTCACACACCTTGTCTCAATGTGGTTTCTCCCATCAGCTCCAGGAATCACACTTATTAAGGTTTCCTGTTTGCAATACAAGCAGAAAAGGATACCAAAATGCATCTTGGAACCCATATTTATAAAATGTGACTTGATTACCTTTTTTTAAGGAATCAGTAGATAAAATAACCCAAGTATATTTTTTCTGTAACTTTTTCTCCCTGTACATGATGTAGCTGCACTTTAGAGCAGTTCCACACTGCCTTCTCTGTACAGAACTGATTCTACTTAGATTGTCTTCTCTAGCAGCTCCTATGACAATTAAAGCTGAATTTGTTTCATACCCTCACAAAAAAAAAAAAGAAACCCAAAAACACTCGAGCCTCTAAAAGGTTTGGAAGCCATTCCAAAATACTATTTAAAAAGCCACCAGGAGCAAGTTCATATTATGCATTTACCAATGTAGAGAGAGGAAAGATAAAAGCAGCAAGAGTTGGTGCTTAGGTCTAGCGGCAGGGATTAAAATATTTGAAGTGCCATTTCAGCTTCAGTACTGATCAATCATATAATCTCTAACACATTATAGCCACACCTTGCCTCAGTTTTACCCTCTGTATATTGAGGACAACAATATTCACCCCCATTTCTGAAGAGGTTGAAAAGTTTTGTGAAAAGAACACCAGATAAGTATAACTAATTATAAGCATCAATTTTGGTTATCAGAGAACTTAAGGGGCTCCCTTCACACATGACTGATGGGTGCTTTGGGAGGAAAACCAAGCGTTTGGGCAAGATTCTGTCTTTTGTTACTTTTTCTGCCTTTAATTATTACTTTTCATCTTCTGATTAGGCTAGTGCTGATTTGAAAATCTTACCCACACTCTTCAGTGAAATAAACCCCTCACCTTTTTATTTGACAGCACTAGAGCTCTTTCATGGTACATGGAGGTATGTTAATTACCTGTTCTTACTTCCCTTCCTTCCCCCCTGCCACACAAATGAAGAGGCTAATCCTGTTTTACTCCTCATGAATGATAGCAAAGGTGTGATTCATTTGCTCTAATTTAGTCACCATCTGCCCAGACTCTGAGGCAGGTACCCTCAGCTCTGTTTATTGTCAGTAGAGAGAAACAGGTATCTCCAGAGAGCAATTTATCTTATCCTGAGATGGGGGTGTCTAAAATAGGTCAGAAAAATCACACTCTGGAGGTATCTATTCCATTTCTGGGAGCATTGAGGGAGCCTGAAGTGGCTGGCTCAAACTTGGGTGCATAACTTTCAGACATCCCACACAGAATATCCACAAGAGCTGCTAAAATGATATGATAATAATAATTCTCACTGCAGGCTGATACAATCTGAATGGGACTGACATCTCACAGCGCAGATAAAGTCTGGCATGGACAGTCACAGTTAGCAACTGTGAGTTTGATGCCTGACATTAATCAGGAGATAATAGTGAGATTGTAGCTTTGAGAGCCATCAGATGGGCTCAACCCAGTCATCATTAAACATGTTTTACTTTCACATCCCATACTTTGGGGCCTCTATGCATGAGGCAGCAAGGCTAAAATGTGCAGCTGAGCATCTCTTTTTCTGGAAGAGCAAGTTCCTTATTGCTAATAATGGTAAATTAGTTACTATTGATTCTTAAACACTGTGGTTATCCCAGCCTAATCATTAACCTTCCTGCAAGGTGGGAAGGTTCCCTCTTAAAAGGAATCAATTTTAAATTCTGGGCCTCACTAAGAGAAAATAATAATTAAAAGATAGGATACTTAAAGTTTCTCATGATTGTTCAGAAGATTAATTACTACTTTTGACAAAGTAATAAAGATGTGGGAAGATTTATTTTGCCATATAAATCCAAACACAAGACCCAGATTGTTAGCGTGAGGAAGAAACACGCAATCACGGTTGATTGAGTGCAGTGCTTTATTGAAGAGCTCTTGGAATCAAGGGGCCTAGGGGCCCAAATCTTGACTCCACCAGAAGTCCGAAATAGACACAGTTTTATACTTTCTTATTACATAAGTAGATATGTTAAACATTAAACTCCTATTGTTCTATTGCCTCTACCCAAGCACGAATTTAGAACAATCAATATTTTAGGATTTGTGTTCCAAACTCTTACGATTCGAATTTAAGATTCTCGTGACTTGTATTTAAAATAATAATCATATTTAATTACCAGATGCTTACAATTAACAATGAAGTAATTTATCAATGATTATGATATGGGTACAGGTTCACCTTAACTTACTAAAGAACATCTAACTCTATTTTAAGCCTTAACATTATATGCATTCCCCTTCCCCCTATCCAGCTGTCTAAGCAAGCTATACCTGGCTGAATTAGAGCAATAGCCTGAAAACTGTACCTGACTACAGTGAAACTAGCTCCTAGTCCTATGCCCTTTAGAAATCATGTTAACTCTATCCTATCAAGATCTCCCAGGTATGTGGATAATCATCACTGCAATGCCACTGTCTCTCAGGGGACTGTGGCAGATCTTACAGGGCACACTGCAACAACACAGAACAGCTTGGGACAAGAATTAGCTAAACATATTGAGCTGATGACACTCCTTCCCAAGACACTTTGGCTTCTCTGCTATTAGCAGAGAGGCCTCAGGTGAGAAGATAAATTAACAAAGAAACTGCCAGCAAATTCAAAAAAAGAAAGAAAAAAAGGTGGTGCTTCTGTCTGTAAAAGCCTGTTGGTACCTCCAGAAAGCTGCCTGTACCTGTTTCTGCCTTGAATTTTTCTTTCCTACAATCCTGCTGCCATTCTAATCACTTTTGAATATTACAGTTGCTTCTTTTACTGTTTTATTAAATCCCACCTCTTCAGACTTCAGGTGCTGGAGGTACTGAACACAAATCCTGTTCTGCCCTGGGAGGGGACTCTACTCTCAGCAGCATGGATTTTCTTTCCTTGGAAAGCTGGCTTGAGTAAATTCAATGTGACACCATCACTCTCCCCCCCACCAAACAAACAATTACCCCGTTTTGAACTCATGCCACTTTTTGCTCATTATTTCCTCTTTTCTTAGTTTCTACTGACTCTCAGTCTCAGCAGATGCCCCACAAAACCTCAAACATAATTTTTCATCCCAACATGAACATCACAAAAGGAAAATTTCCTCTCCCAGAAATGACTTTCAAGGGGCCTCACACTTCAAAATCAATCCAATACTCAAGCATTTGACTTTGTATCTTTTCCCTTTTGAGAGAATATATTCTCCATCAGATATAAAAAAGTTGAAATATAAAAATATTGGAGTACTCACAGGAGTGAAGAGAGCACAGCAACTAACAGCCCCTCTGCTAAGGAAATATTCAAGCCACAGTTGCCCACCTGATCCAAATTTAAGGGTTACACTGAAAGTGGGGTGGGTCCAAGAAATACTCAGACTTAAAAAAAAGGCCTTTTTAAGAAGCTGTTACTTCTGTGCATGAAATGACAGACTGTTGAGCTCTTCTGTTGCCAGCCCTGCTCTTTGTTTTATACAATCTCCCAGTGGACAACATTTTGAGTTTTGTGGTAACATGCACAACAGGGACGCTGTGTAGAAAAACCCACATCCAAACCTTCTGTATTTTCAAAAGTATCAATACTGATCATGGGTATTAAGGCAGCATTTTATTCAAAGGATCTCCAACATGCAGGAAATTTTACCCAAACAACAGCAACAGACCATTCTTATTATTCTTTACAAGAAAAAAAAATGGTTAATAGACTTACAGTAAAATATATATTTGTCAGTTAGGCTTGGAATTCCCAAATTCAAATTCTATAGATACTTGGTACAATTTTGTACAAAGGCTTCACTTGCATACCCACATATTCATTTCCTGTGTTTATCAGGTTTACATTTTAAACTAGTAAAACTGGACTAGAAAGAGAGTACCAAGGAACAAAATGACTTCTACAGGTTTGTTTCTTGGGCCAATATTGGAACTGGTAATAACGTTGAATTCTCCTGATCCCTGATCTAGCATTATTAACACAAGCCCAACTTTATTTTAAATAGAAGATGTTGGAAAACAGAGCAGCACTGAGTCTAAAAATGCATGTATCTCACCTGAATGCAAGTTTGCAGTCCGATTTTTGTCTTTGTACAGCCATCATATAGAACCATACAGATTTTTCTATGTTTATTGTATACAGATGATAATTTTGATAACTGGAGGATGCCAACCTCTTGCATGAGTCTTGGGGAACCAAACTGAACTGAGTATAGATTGACATAGGCTACAGCCTGCATCAAAGGTATAATCATCCTGACTACTGGAATAAAAACGATTTAGGTCACACCACAGAAGTACTCAAAAATCAACACTGCCCTGAATGCAAAATGAGGCTGAAACCAATAGCTCGCCTGAACTTTGTTCACAAATTCAAATTTCCAACAGCAGCAACGCCAGCTCTCACTGTTTTCTTTGGGACTGTTATGATATTTGTTGTTCTTCTTAAAGTCCTGGCACCTGTGGTCAAGGGATTAGGTGTTGATCTCTGCTTTCTTCTGAAATAAAAGTAACTTTTCCAAGTTTGAGGAAATGCTTCTAAATGTTTCCTGTGCATGGCAGACTACAGACTAATTCTTCCTGTGCTTGAAAACAGCCAGACCCAAAGCAGCTCTGAAGCAGAAAGCACAGGGTGAGAGTTCTGTTAATAACTCCTGTGAAGGTGGATGGGCTCAAGCTGCTGTCTGCTATTAAGATCTTTGGAAAGCTGTTTGCTTGTGCTCTGCTGATGTAAAGAGCAGCCAGACCAAGTTCGTGTTTAACCCTTCAGGCAAAATGGTAGAGAAAGTGAATGAAAAAAAATACCTCAAGCCCATATTTGCCCCAGGAGTTGCTCCTATGCCATGATTTTTCTTGCTAGGTCAGATGCATGTGGGATGCAGGAAATTTCTGTAGCCTAAGGTTGTGAAGACACACTTGCATGTGAGAAAACTTTCCAGTGCTGTCCTTTCCATGTCCTACTCCAAGAGGACTCCTCAAATCCTCTACAAGATATAGTTCAGCTTTTGGTCTTGAAATTTCAATCCACTCCCACCTCTAGTGGGACCAAAACAGTCACTTTTCTAAACTTAAGCAGCTGTTAGGAAGAGGAAGAAGACTTCAGCTATCATTTGATAGGCATTCTGATCAGGTGCTGCTCAGAAGCAATATGATTTATAGACAAGAAAATCATATTTGTGAGCAGCCACGAGGCAAAATTTGCTGCTATTGTTAATTTTGCTAGGAATGGCTAGTAAAACAAATAAAAATTGCAAAATTCAAAGACTGGAGAAGGTCATTGGGAAGAAAAACAAACAACATCCTCATATATTTTCTGTTTTGCATGGAGTTTTCCTGGAAGGGCCCATCTGAATCAGAACAGTATTTGTTGTTGTTTTTCTAGAGTGAAAAAGTGTGAATTCTCCTCTGTAGTGTGCATGAATCCCCTCACCCAGTAAACATGTGTCATTTCTGGTGTTGTTTGAATCCCTCTTTAAAACATTTTTTTTAAAAAAATAAGAATATTTTTAAAATATGAGAAAGTATTTTAAAATATGAGAAAGTCATAAGAAGTCAAGGATACAAATCCTAAATATTTGTCTGATTTTGCTGTCTGTGACTTTCACTTACCCTCACAAAAAACAAATTACACCAGTAAAGCTATGCTGGGTTTCCATCTTTGTAAGGAATTCAGCACCAATTCCTGCATGAATGAATAATGTGTGTTAAACGTGACCCACCCTGCAAAACTTTCCTCCAAGATATTCCTGTTCATGGGACTTCTATCAGCGCAGCCCCAGCTCCCAAAGTTCAAATTCCAGCTTTCTCAGTGTTCAGAAAAACCATAATATTTACCAATTAGCTTGAAATTTTTAATTTCCATACCCAGCTACATCCTGGCACATAAAGAAATATTCCAAATACTTTATGCTTTTTATAACTGTTTATTCCAAATGAAATAAACACAGCAATGTACAGAGTAGATTACAGAGGAGATTTCACCTGCTGCTCCGAGGCCAGATGTGCATATAACCAACACTGGGAAAGCACATTTCTAATTTTGCTGAACCACAAGACTGGAAATTAAATGAGAATTTTCATTCAGAGAGAGCAGGCTTCCTTTAAGGGCATGAAGGGAAGATGTATGAGGTAAGAAAAGTATATTTAAGTATTGCCTGCCTTGATTATACCATCTCTTTTAGTTTTTCAAGGGAGTAGGAAACTATCTGGCTTGCATTCCCAGCAAGCTGGGCTTACAAATGTTACTGAAGTGTAATAGCTCCCCCTGCCAGGTTTAGATAATAAGCTACATTTCATACATGTGTAGATACCCTCACACGCACTCCAGAAATAAATTAACACCTATGGTACCATTTGCTGTCACTGCTTTAATCTTCAATGATTATTAGATCAAAAGAAAAAAAGTGTGTGCACCTGATACCTAATGTGTATTAAAGTAATTTTGTAAAACTTTCAAAGAAGCAGTTATTAATATTAATTTGAATTCAGTGTGGGCAAGAAAAATGTAAAATTATTCCAAGCAGTAAGGCAGAAATAAACTAAATTATGAAATTTTAATTTTGTTTTAATTTACTGTTAACTTTTCAGTCCCCTATCAAATTAACCTGGGTTTTAATATCAGACACTTAATTTCATGAAGGATAATTGTGGTCTAAAACTGTTGACTGCCGGCAAGCTAGGACCAAACTCTTTTTGTGTTGCAAAAATGGACCATGTTTGGTCCATTTTTGCCTTCAATAAAACTGATGAAAAGAGTTCAGGGCTAACAGCCTTAACCTTCAGAAACCTACACTCATGACTGATGCCAAGAAATCCTATAGGATGATTCTAAAAGCAAAACTTTTAAAAAAAAATTATATCTGAACAGGTAGAATTCAAATCTCTCATGAAGTCACTGTCTTAACACTCAACAACTCTATGGGCATGTGAAAAAGTCTACATATGTGTCTATCTACAGAAGAGATAAAATGGTTAATGACTAGGCTCAAGTCTTGAAAATCTGAGCATGAAAGTATGATAATGACAATAATAATATGTACTTGTTCAAGAAAATATATTTTTGCCATTCTCTGCTTCCTCTTCCCTCTCATCCTCACCCTGGTTTATGCATTAATTTAGACCTAGCAAATTTTTTTATAGTCTTGCAGTTAATTTACAATGAGTCAGTCAGGCATCCTTCACCTTTAATGCAAATTACCAGTGTATGTGATTAATGAATTTTTTATTGCTGGCTGTTTACTATAGTCAGTTCAAAACATTGAGGAACTCTAAATTAGGTCCCATGGAAATCGTGGAATTGTTTAAGAAAACATAGTCATAATGTAATAAAAAGCTGTTCTTCAACTTTTCTCTTTCAGCTGCTGCTATTTGAGATCACCTATTTTCAAAACTGGGACAAAAGATTTCCCAGTGAGTTCGCCAAGTCCTTAAATTTAATGTCCTACTCTGGAAGGAGCTGGACCCATCAGAACAAAAGGAGAGGTGTGACATGGTACCTGTGGGAATCAAAAACTTGCTTGGTGGAAAAAAAAAATCTTCCAGTTATGACTTTAAGAGGGAAGGCACTGGGAGAGCCAAGTCAGGCTCGTGGTGAAGTCTCTTCTCTCCCTCTGTAAGATATGTTAGAACAGTAAGTGTTTATATGGAACTAAAAGAGCGGTTTGATCTCGCCGCAGTGATGGAGTTGACAACAGCAGTAAACACTTGCAGAGTCTATCTGTCATGATTTGAGATGCCGAGCTTTAGGAATACACAAGAGGAGATAAAATTGAGATGAAGATAAATGTGCTTATTTCCTCATGGCTACTCCATTTCACTGTCATTAGCACGGGAATTCTCAGGCACAAAAAGCACCATATTTACAAAAAGTCGTTCAGCAGACACCTATTTTTCAAGTCTGTCCATGGCTAAGTGAGAAAGACAAGGGTATACTTTATTATTTTTTTTTTGGCCATTGTTTCATCCTTATTCCTCTCATAACTTCTAAGGAGAAAAATAAGGAACAAATTCCTATCATTCAATGCTTTGATATTAAACTGTTGGACATTTCTGAGGCTGTGATCAACTCCAAGCTCATATCCCGTGCTGTTGACAAGTGTAATAGTATCAGTATGGGTCCCAGGAAAAGCTGCAGTAAATTGAAGTTAAGGAATATTTGCAGCTTGAAGTCTTGTGTCCTTTATAAGTGAAATGTTTGGGGTTTTTTTGATGCCTGTTTGTATGAAATCAAAGTCAAGGCTACTGTTCAACACTGACCTACAAATAGGAACTCATTTTGCCCATTTGACCAGAAGCTTGAGAAGTGAATACTTGGTTTAAGAGACACCAAATAAATACAGGAACTTGTCAAAGTGTGAGAGGAAATATTTCAGATTACCTAGATCATTAGCCACTTTTAAACATCTTGCTTTTCCCTTCCAGGGTCTGAATGCAGGAATCTACCTAACAGGAGGCAAACTCCATAAAAAGAAAATGAAATCGCAAAATTAATCACACATCGGAGAACCTTATCTATTAGGTATTTCGTCTTTCATAAAAGCATTACAAAGAAAATAAAATCATACATGTTGATTTTTGGGAGAGTACAAGTCAAGAATAGAGAAAACTATCTAAGGTTTCATGGGAAGTGGACAAAATGCATAATAATTTTCATATTTTAATAGTCTGCTTTCACCAAGAGAAGACCTTTAAGTCTCTTCATATAATTAAGGTACACAGGTCTTAAAATAGAGAAATGGTCAAGAGGTGACCAGGAAGAATAATTTCACAGGGAAAGGACAAAGCACTTCTGTCCATGTCTCAAAGAGATTGAGGTATGGTTTGATTTGAGTTTATATCTGTTACTAAGCACAGAAAATTTTGTAAATGCATAATTACCATGTCCATTTGACAGCCTACATGATTTGCCAGTACATCTGAGGGAAAAGATCAAAGCAAAGAATTCACAGGCTTGTGCATGCAACTATGAAGTTATTGTATGACGTTTTTCAGTTTAACTACAAATTCTACTTGTGTGTAAAAATGTCATTTACATTTTTGCAGAAGTTCTTCTAAATTAACTTTCATTATTTATTAATTTAACCTGATGATGTCTTATAATTAGAACTGCTGAGAGATTGACTACAGTGTGGCACTTCCCTATAATTAGAACTGCATTGTTCACCACTGTAGAAGTTTTTAATATACTCACTCACACCTCTGGTTGCTTGAGGAATGAAGTGGGTGAAAAGACCTAAAGACCCTGAAAATATGGGCACATGTAAATACATACAACTGCAATGTTACAAATCTAGTCTAAGTAGTTTATTTTAAGTGATTTAGAATGCAAATAGTTATTCTGATAGAGAAAGGAGCAGTAGGAAAGTTAATGGTAACCCAGAAGTTGTTAAATTATACATAGGGGCTCCTTGGAGGTCTGGTTATATAGCTATATATATGCATTTCGATATAGGGATAGTGGCAAATGAGAGTTGCATACCATAATAATAATTACTTTTTATTTACAGCACTATGAATTACCTTCATTTTTACTGGAATAACAAAAACATAGATCTGGTTACTGAGTTTGCCCAACAGTTCTTTCAGCCAGAGAGTGAGAGAACCAGAAATGACTCCATCCTCTTTAAGCTCTCTTTTAAAAGGGAAAGAAATCATGGAGTAAGGGCATCATCAAACTGTAGATCTAACTCATTCCCCTTATTTCATATCAGAAGTATTGCATTGTGCATCTGGGTCTTTAACGAGCCCAGCAAAGACAAAAGAAAGATGCTCTGTTCTCACTGACCTCCCCGGCTATGGCAAATCCCTGAGGTGCAAGGCAGGGAGAGCAACTCAAGTTTTTCAGGAGACCTCAAACACTGGGATGGCAAAGCAACAAAACCTTCCCACTTTCCAGATGGAGCATTGTTAATATTCTGGATTTGCAGTGCTGCGCTATTTCAAAACAAATAAAACAAAGTAATAAAAAAAAAAAACCAAAAACGAAGTTCATTTGCCATATGGCTGTTTATTTCTCTGTGCTACAGCTCAGAGCTAAGTAATGTATGGTTTCTCAATATGGCACATCCACACGCTCCTCCCAGGTGCATAGGATCTAGCACACCTAGATTAACACAAGCCAAACTCCTTTTGATTGCATTGAACATGTGGCATCGTGGCTTAAGGGATTTTCTCCTTCAGCTGGAGTGTAAGACACATTTGACAGCCAGCAGAGGAAAAGATACATTTAGGACTGAAAGGAAGAGTACAGGGGGAAGAAGCAGGTGGATGCAAAAGCACAAAAGATAACGTGGTTGGTTTTCCAACATTTTCTGTGTGAAATTAGTGCTTGGGAATTTGGGATTCTGGCAGCCCAAACAAATAAAGGTTTGTCTAAAAGGAGAGAGAACCATGAGCAGCAGCATCCCTGGCTCACCACCATCAGGAGATTTGAGCAGATACAAATTTCAGCAGACACAAATTTCTTTCAGGTTCCCATCAGAGAATGACCAGGAATGGCACAACTTCCAGTACACCAGACACTTACAGGTGTATTCAGGGAAGGAATGTTGCCTGCCTTACAGGCATTTCATGACATTTGAAATAAGATATAAATATCATTTATAAACATATTTATATGTATATAAAATATAGAAAGCAATATCTAGCTAATGTCGACTCCACCTCTAGAATTTTCCTTTACAGCATACAGTAGGCTGACCTTTCTGCCCTCTCTTATCTCAGCAGGCCACTATGAACTTTTTTAAAAAAAGTAAAAATAAAACAAACTTACTAAGGATCTTAATGTCATGTGTTACTTAATTTTCCTGAATTTGTCCAAGCAATCAAAGGAAGGCCAGGCCTGACAAAACCACAAACAATTGAGAAGTTTAGATCATCTGTGTCTGTGTGTTTATTGTAGGAGATCATAGGTGTGTGTTCTCTGCTCTGCTGCAGGAGGATAAAAGCATGGCTGAGGATGCCAGTGTTACATTGTAGATAATATTATCCTTGCAATAGGAGAGATCAAATCTGGAACGAGTCACTTAGAGAAGCTACTCCACTTCTTTTGCCTTCTTTGGTCCTGATTTGGCATTTTCTCTCTTCTAGGACATGACTGAAGTTCGGAGTAGAAACACTACACCATAGACACAGAAGTATTCTGGGGATATTATCACTCCCAGACTCACAGCTCAGTAATGACCATACAATGCTCATCATAATAGAAAAAAAAAATGTACTGAGAAATTATTATTATCAAAGAAATTATCAAACCAATTATTCCACACCTTCCCCTGACTGTTCATTTAGGACAGTTATTTAAGAAAACCAATGACAACATACAGTATAATTTAAATGACTTTGCAACCCATGACATTCCAACCAAAGGCCTAAACCAAGGAAATAAGGATATGATGCCCATAGAAAACCAAAAATATCATTTTGTTTGTTTGCTTTGCTTTGTTGCAATAGAGATGAGACCTCAGAGTTCCTGCAGGACTTGCTGTGCAGAAGGTTCTGAGTAGGCATTGAGAGTGACTTGAGGGGGAAAAGTGTGGTAGCTCATCCATTTTAATTCTGGATAACGAGGCAAAACTTATCTCCTGATGGCTCTCTAGCTATCCTGATGATAGGAACTTCAGCACAAAGCACTTACGCATGCACTTAATTTTAAACCCAGCAGTAATCCTGATTGAATCAAGACATCTACCTTTGTGCTTAAAGTAAAGCATGTGCTTAAGTACCTTTTCGTATAGGGGCCTTAATTACATTATGTGTGTGAGAGGATATGATAATTTTAGTTGGCTTTCCCAAGAGAGCCTTTAGTTAATAAAATAACTAGGTTTAAAACTCCACAGAGTCGTATGGGAACAGAATTGTGCCCCTCCTCCTGAAGCCCAGCACAGGGTAGACTGTAATTTAATTGTTGGAAGCACAGAAAGTGCTGAAATGCTGTATGTCTTAATAGTGTACTGCAAGAGCATGTTTGTTTCTATTATGGAATACCTTGGGAAACCACTGTGCAATGTTACCACCAGTTATTCATAACTATGTTTGAATTTACTGATGTTCAGTTCCAGGCTTTAGATGTTTTACCAGATGAGAGAAGGGAAAAAGAAGTTCAATTAACAGGAATTTCTTTAAAGAGAAGGGATGAAAACAAAGCAAAAATGAAACTCATGTTCTTTCCCAACAGAATCACCTGCTCCAGGGAGGAAAATTCAGTGCAATAAAGAGAAGACCAAAATAAAATTGGGGCAGATCTGTTTGCAAATAGTTTCCTCAAAAGCCCTTATTACAATTGGTCTATGATATTGTTCTGTGTGAAAAGGAGTGTCTAAGCTGAGCCTGTGAAGTGCATGGCTATGAGAGACAGTGGTGAACTCAACTGCAGATCCTCAGACATCATACTGAGGTGCTCATTTCTACCTTTGATTCTCCACAACACGTCACCAAAATGTTTGCTGCACAGCCAGCTGCTCCCAAAAGTGGTTAAAGGTAACACTTCAAGGTAGTAATTTGGGCTGGGCAACTGCAGGCAGGTGGAACCCAAGAGCCAGGATTTCACCTGAGCCTTATACTGCACAATTTACTCGGGCAGCTACAGAGTTTGGGAGAGATTTTTTTCCTCTTTGTTGGGTATATTTCAAGCAGTTTTATGTGTATAGCATGAGTCTTTGTATAACATTACGCTGAGCAATGTAGGCCAGAGTTTCTTAAAAGCAGATTCCCATGGTGGTTACTGACTGCAGAAGGTACAAACTGCAGGAATTCTTGTGAAATAGCTGAAGCAAAGCTGAGTCATATCACATCGGGATCTGACAATTTTTCATCACTGTATTTGTTTGCAGCAGCAAAGCTGATTTTGCTTAAATGGCAAAGAGCAACAATTTCTACTAGTTGATTAATACATACTGTGATTTTATGCCATGGACAGGTTCCATGTTATGTTAGTTGGACAGCATCACAATTTGCTTAAAAAACAGTCCTCAGCTGGACAAAGAACAAAAATATTTTGCAATAACATTAGAAAGACCATTACATAAATATAAAATAAGATAAAATACATAAATAAGAAGGCAGCATTATATTATTTTTACATTTTTTTAAATGGAAAAATTATCTTTTTCCTCAAAGTAGAGAATGAGATTTTAGCCCACTCTTGCATTTTAGTTTATGCAGTAATTTAGCATTAAGTTTTACAAAGTTAAAGATTAAAAAAATTATCCATTAGAAGTGTTAACTATAAGTGGCTTCCAAGAAATTTCGACTCAGTTCTCTTTGGGATTGACTAGTAAAAGGGATTTATGGAGCTAAGTACAACTTCATGCACCCAACTTGCACAGTTTAAATCCTCATGGTCTATGGTCAGTTGTCACCTTTTGGCCATCAGCCTCTCTGTAGTTCTGTAGGATCAGATGTTCCACACATTTCCTAATGCCTGGAATGTGAAACCACCTTCTCACTGAGGGAGGAATGGATTAACAACAGTGACATACCTGTGGGGTTTTTCACAGAAAACCCAGCAGCTGTGACAACCTGCAGGTGTGCAGTGTAAATGAAGGTCTGCAGTTCCTTCCAGGACTGCAGAGTAATAGAGAAATTACTATTTTAATAGCTACATGCTCAGGAGTGTCCTCCCCAAACGTGGGCAAACAGGGCTGGCTGCTTTTCCAACCCTGTGTTAATGGTTGTGAGGTTGTACAAGCCCTCACACAGAATTTTAGGGGAGAGGTTGGATAAAACCAGCCTGGCTGTTAGGAAATTGCAGTTAAAAAAGTGATTTTCAATAATGTTACTATTTACAGGCTTAACCTTGCTTCCATCTGAGTCAGCAGCAGACATCCAATGATTTCAATACTGGAGGCTAAAGCACTCAATACCTTTCAAACTATAAGGTCAGAACACAAATTCCTGATGTATAGACCCCCAGCCAGCAAGGGAAAGAGAGGAAGAAATGAAGGTCTGTGACACAGATGTTCAGAAGTTTGAGATCTTGGTTCATCACGATCAAATTTCAATTTGAATATGTATAAATGTCTGAGTAATATAAGTTGGCAAAGTACATATATATTAGTCTAAACTCAGATTAATTTCAGATACATGTAACAAACAGCATCCAACTTCAATCACTTGCATAGTTAAAGTATTTGAATGGCTTAAACTTAGCCATATGCTTAAATCTCTAATGAACAGAGACCAGACTGCCTTTTTTAAAAAAAAATCTTACATTTAACATTTGCCTAAATACCGATTTAGGCTCAGGGATTTAAATCTATGGAATAATTTTAATTTAGCAAGACAGAGGTAAAAAGGGGGAGGAAATTCTTCTTCTGAGATGGAAAATCAGACAGAATAGGACTCTGATATTCCATATAACACCCCACAGCATCCTCCCCCTTCTATTTTCACTGTAAATAGAATTTCACTTGCTGCCATTCACTTCACAGGAATCAACTAATTTGAAAACTGCTATTACATTGCCCCTCAGTTTTCTCATCTTCAGACTAAACAAGCCCAGTCCTCTCAAATTTGCTTGTAAGACATTTTTCTATAGGTCTTTGATCATATTTGTCATCTTCCTGTGGACTGCTCCTGCTTTCTTCACATCTTTCTTAAAATGTAGTAACTTGAACAGGAGATCAGAGTTGAGGGCTTTACCAGAAAATTGAAAATATTACTTGCTGGGATTTATATATGACACTTCTTTTTATACATGGTGGTACAAGTGGTTAAAAATATTAAATTATGTACAGATTATTTTCCTTTATAACCCCAAAATAATTTCTGGCAGATCTACTGTGGCCTCCCTCATCTTATATTTGTGCAGAAGTCACGAGTTTGGTCAGAGAGAAAAAAAATTAAGCATAGCTGCTTGGCCTCTTCATTACTTAACCACCTCTTATTTTTCCAGACTATGATTCTAATTTGCTAAAACTGTTTTAAATTCTAATCTTTGGGGTGCTCAAGAGTTGTCCCAATTGGATATAATCCACAAAAATTAATAAACATCCTCATTTCCGCCCTTCATTACTAAAAATGGTGAATAATATCAAACCCAGGAGAGGTCAAAGTATGACTCCTCATTTTCTGCATTGCTCCAGTGTAACAGAAACCCATTTAGAACTGTTTCTTTTTCTCTTAATTCAGTTTTCTAACTGGATGTGCATACAACACTTTCCCATTTTGCATTTTCTTGGTTTATTTATGGTAACATCTTTCAAATCATGTCAGAATCAGATGGTGACTCACAACTACTTCATTCTGTGAATGCTGTTACCCTGCCATTGAAGGAAAAGTGATTGGTTTGACAGCTTAGTCTGATGTATCTGTCAGTTGTTACTTATCACTTTTACATCCTTTGCTTACAGGTGAGTTGAGTATTGCTCCTTATCTATTTGGCCTAGAATTTCTTTATCTGCAATTCTCCCCTGTTTAAAAATCAGATACTGCATTCCCCCATTTCCTATATTCTAGATTTCCAATCATTCTCTCATTTTCCTATTCACCCATTCTAGACTATTTCAGCAGATCCAGAAATAATAGAAAAAGTTCGTATTTTTCAAAGTAATCTCTAATTTATTCTTTGCTTATATGAATCTCATTTCTTTGTGGTGGAGAACTGAACTCTTTTTTTTTCCTTTTAAGTGAAGAATGGAGAAAAAATGCTTAGGAATTCAGCACCATCTTTATCATCTTTTATGTAATCCAGTAGTTAATAAGGGAATGAATGGGGTATTCTACTGGGCAGAATCAAAACTAGCAGAATCTGTCCAAAACATATCCCAACAAGGCAACCAAAGATATGGGATTTAGTTTAATATTTTTCCTATGCTGTATGGGCACACATATATATAAATATATATCTACTAAATTTCATACTGAGCAATTGAAAAATCAAATTAGCAGGAAGATGAACTAGCTTGAAAGCTATTTCAAAAGCACCTTTCAACATCTGTAAAATTATTAAAATACTGGGAAAAGCTACATTGTACTTTTTTCATTGAACTGAAAATACAGTAATTATAGTTCTGTGCCATGTTGTTCCCAAACTATTATAATAAATATTTTACATGCATTTCTTTTTTCACTTTCTCATCTAATGATTCCTATGCAAAAGTGAATTTAACACCATGTAGAAACATCAGATAGGCAAGGTTCCCCTTTGTATTTGGTGGGAACAATTTATACACACTTCATTGATCATTTTTCTACATTCATGTGAATACTGCAATTTTTTAGTATATTTTATAAACAAAGGAAGAAGGCATGTAAAAGAGTTGGGGTAAACCTGGTGACATGGAAGGACTTCTACTTTTCCAGCCTGATGAGAAGTAGAGAGGTTAAGGAATAGGAGGAAAAGGATCTGTAATAGTCTTCTGACACCTGGGAAGCTTTAAAATTGCCAAAGGTAAAAACCAAATAACCATGAGAACAACTTTGCATTATCACCCTAAGTTTCCTGGCCCACTTAAGACTGCACCCTGGAAACGAGGGGTTCATAAATGTTAAATTAGACAGACTTTGCTCTGTGATGCCAGCCATGGCTGTGACCTAAAGCAAGACTATAGAATGCCTTTCAGTTAGAGAGTCTGTCACTCTCATTCCCTTTGATGCTCTTCCTTCACTTTCAGGAAGAGAGCACAGGGAGTTAAGGTTTGTGGCCTGCTCCCCTGTTGTCCCTTATTTCACAGGCATTGAAATCCAGATGAAACCTCAAGCCTCACAAGCAGCACACGCACACAAAATCCCCTTCACTTTCATCAGCAACTTTTTCCTTTATGAAAGTTTCTGTCAGAGAGCCAGTGAGCCTTATTATACAGTCACCCAGCTCTGGTTACCACACAGCCACTCAAAATGAAGCACTCCCATAAAAGGTTCCTTCTCTCTGACCAAGGCCCTTTCTTCCTCCCACTTTGAGGAAGTGAATGAGCCTCTGCGGGTGCTCTGGCTCCTGCAGATCACAGGGGCTCTGTGGCCCCTCGTAACCTCCCTGGTTATCTCTGCTCTGGCAACAGCATCCCTACATGGACAGGGAAGGCTGAATCAGCAGCCCAGGCCCACCATCCTTCTGTTAGAAACTTGACCCTAAACATTGCCTGTGTTCTGGCAAACTTTTCTCTCTGTCCAAATTACATGTATTTGTGACGTGCCTGGAGTTTTGGAAGGTGGGACAAAGCTTGCAGGCTCTCCTCTAACTAAAGACTGTTAAAGTCAAAATGATGCCTTAAGTTTTAGTTTTCTTGTTTTTCAGAATCTGTGCTGCAATGGGGTGCAGTTCTAAGCCTCACATTAAGTGTCACTCAGCTCTCTTCACAGAGTAGGGAGACAAAACAAATCCTTTTCCTGCTCAAGACCAAGGACAACTTTCAGGACCAAAAGCACAAACAGTGGTGGGCTGGAGGGAGGAACAAGAAGGATGAGACCTCACAACCTGAAGCAGTAATTGGACAATTAAACCCCAATATGCAAATGGACCAAAATTTATAAAAGTGTGAGACCTTGTGATCAGGTGTCCATTCTGTGACCATTCTTAGTCCACCTTGGGTGTAGCCCTGACCAGGCCCTGTCCTGCCCATGGTGGATCCTAAAGGCCTTTCAATAAATCCCTACTTTATTCTCCAGCTCTGTCCAGTCTCTGTTCCAGGTCAGCCTTCCCAAGACATTAAAAACAGGAAACTGGACTTTGATCTGGTCAGAACTGCCTGAAACAAGAGCAACCCCAAGAAGAGAGAGAAGTGCTTCCCACCCTTCTGTTCCTCACTGGGTATAACAAAGCTGGGCCATAGTTAGCATATCAAGGATGTATCAAGGCTGATTTCTTCTTAAATCAGCAGATTGTAGATTTGTTTTGTTTTGTGCTTGCAGCCTGATTAGACTTCTAGGTTGTCTGTTGTTGAGAACGTGTTTCAAGAGTGACAGCATTGTTATTTTGGACTCTCCTCCACAGGGTTAGAGCACATTGCAAAACGTCTGGAGTTCAGCCTATGCTAATGTCCCTACTGCTGCTTCTGCTTCAAGGAAACAACTGGAGACGAATTACTGGTCTTAACTTCCTAATTAAGGAAGAGCTGGAGGGAATACATCATGGCCAGTAGGAGAAAAAAAAAAATGAAGAAGAATAATTTTTTTCTGGTTTATGCTTCGAATGATTCATGACTTGCAATACATCATATGCAGTCCTGGTTCAACAAGAGTCTTAGGCAAGTGTATTGCTTTAACTTGTAACCTTTTCTGAAAACTATGGGAAAATTGAGTAGGGTTTCATTTCAAAAATGAAAGACTAAGTGAGGACAGAAGTTAGACCCGAGAGGAACCGTGTTCGTTGTACTGTTTTCAACACTTGCTAGGGACATCTTTTTCACATTGGTCTTTTGTAGCTGATCCCCTTTAGTGGGACTAAAGATTGATGTGTGTATCACTTCAGAAACATGTTCTGTTTCACTATGACTTTAACAAGACTGTGAGATCTAATAAAGTTTGTAGGGATGCAGAACACAAAACACAACCAAACTGAAAGTAACCTACTCTTAGCTTTGGTCAACTCCATGTACACCTGAATAAATTACATGATCTAAGGGTCTATCATATGTAAGTAACATCTACAAAGCATTGTTCATGGAACAACACCCCTAAAACTGAAATAGATGAATGTTTTCCTTCTCTTCTGTTGTCATAATTTCTACAAAACCAATACTTTCCTGAAAAAGGCTTCCATTCAGCACCCCTACCATCTTATTTCCTCCCTAAAAAAGTATCAAGAAATATTTATGGCATGCAAAGGCTTCAATTTCTAAGGATATGAAATGTGTTCAAGTTCTCGTAAGAAATAGAGCATTACACTTGGGTTTTAATTTAAATATGATTTCTGAAAACTAATAAAAAATTAGAAATGTTGGTGCACAGAAAAATGACAAGTGAGAAAAAAATGCATATAAAAATATCTACAGGATAGCATGGGGAACTAAATGGGGGAAAATTACTTTTGCTTTGGAGAGAGCATTATGTAGGCAAGGCAATTTTATTAACACGGTTGGATAAAATATAAAGGGTTTTCCTAATCTCAGAGACTTCAAAAGAGAATTTTTTTGAGACAATATTAATATCAAAGCCAGTTGTCACTATTATTAAAATGTTCCTTGCTCTTCATTAGTCACAAATGATCCCCTCGACTCACAAAAAGGTACTCGGTAAATTAAAAGCTTTTATGTAACACTCCAACAAAAGTTGAATGACTCCAGAGTTAAAAGGCAACTCTTGTGTCTGTCAATATTCAAAGTGGTACCCAATTTTTTTTTCCTTTTTTAAAGTAGCAATTTCCTTGGGGTATTTATTCATCTATAGATCTATTAAGAGGCTGATGAGGAATGGACGCTTAATGAAAAGCTTTGTCATTCTGAGTTCTCACGAGCAATCATTAGAGGCCTGATTTTGCATTGTGGGCAGCCCGCTAGTGCCATGTAAAATCCCTCTGGAGGATAAACAGGTCTATCCATTTCCAGGGCTGAGAGCAGCCCGGATTTATGTCTGTGTGAGGGCAGAGTGGTAATTCCTTCTCGTGCTGGGTGCTTTCCCTAACGCGCTGTGTCTAAGCACTTCAAAAGAAGTTTGTTTGCTGATTGTGTTAGCCAGGACACAGCTCATCCCTCCAGTGGGTGCATTGTGCCACTCTTAATCGCTGTTTAATTGCAGTCTCACACTGCTGAACTTAATGGGACCTCCTCACCCGCTCGCATGGTGAAAGGCTGGAGGATAGGATTATGGGATTTTCTTAATGTAGACTCAGAAATGCCACACAAGGTGTGGGGAAGTCACCAGAATTTGCCCACCACTGGATTTATGTGGTTGCTTAGGGTTTTCCATCCACTGAGCCGCAAATATCTCTGAGATGTGAGAGTGAGATGTGAGGCTGAGATGTGGGGACTGTGGGTTCACTGTTGATTTTCACTTTCAGGTAACCCTGCTGGTGGTGCCATTTATCCATTGTGTGGTTGCCTTGTGAGAAGGTTGGTGCTGGAATGGTGGAGCCAGCACTGAGAACCAGATTTCCAGGATTTTATGCCTGCCCTGATACTGATTTGCCTTGTGCCTTCGGTTGTATCACTTTTCCCCTTTGTGCCTCAATTTTTCTATTTATGAAATGGGAAAAGAAACGGTGGGCTAAGGCTGAATTAATACCTTTAGACTGCNTTTATGAAATGGGAAAAGAAACGGTGGGCTAAGGCTGAATTAATACCTTTAGACTGCAATAGAAAGGTAATATAGTAGTACAAAGTATTAATTATTATATTATCTCTCTCTTTTTAATGGATTTATATTTAATTCAGTTACAGAGAGATGCTTTGTTCGCATAATAACATTTTCTACTGCCTTTGAGGCTCATAGGAGCAAGCTTGTGGGAAGGAAACTGGTAACTGTTTGAATTTAGAAATGCTGCTGGTTTCACTGTATTTAAAATGCTGTTGAAGTCAGGACGATTTAAATGTGTGAGATTTCAAATGTCTCATTGACACACATCGCAAATTCCTTCATTGCCTGAGGGAGCTACAGCAAAAGGAAAAGTTGGAGTCTTTTAGTTTCACAGTTAAGGCAGCTTTTTTTTGAAGTGAGTTAATGATGGAGCATTTGCCTGTGCAGTTGTAACAGAGCAATCTGTCACTGTGAGAAGGCTCCTGGGGTGACTACCAAGACATGTTAACTAGCAATGGTACCTCCATCCTACATGACCCGTTGCTCGCCCCGGTGTTGCAATATATTCCAGACAGATTCCTGAGTGAGAAATGGGATTGGATTCATGTTTTGAACAGAGGCACAGGCCCAACCCAGCTTGTAAAAAACTGAGGGTAAGGGAACTCTGCTGAGGGATGCGAGCTGAGGGGTCTGAGCCATGTTCTTTTTCTGTTCTTGCCCTCAGCACTGAGAGGTGCATCTGTTGTGTTTGTCATGGGGCTGGCTCCTCTTGTGGTCCCCTCACCACACACCCCACCATGGGACATGCTGTAAGCACACACTCATTGATCTTTACTCCCTCTGATGACAGATACAAATATGCTGCCACTGCATCTTATGCTAATGTTCAAATGAAAATGAATAGTAGGCACTGAGGCACACCAGGTTGCACTTCACCTGCCTGTATGCATTTATTTGGGAATGTGATGCTGAAACCAGCCTTCTGGGCCCATCTCCATGTTTCAGCTCCAGAACAGCATGAGATTTTCAGGTGTGTGAATTCTCTTACGCTAGGACTCATTTTCTTGGCAGAGGAGCCAAGATCTCTGGGCTGGAAAAAGCAACCAAGTGGTCTGACAAAATTCTTGCCCTGGGCATAGGACAAACAGGACTATAGTTTACTCCTGTGGTTTGTTTCAAGGTCACATTTTGTGTTACACGAGACTGGAACGGTCTTTCAGTTATGCTAGATAGAACACCATTGATTTAGATTCCCCCATTCATGGTGATGGAATATCAAACTGGATGCACTGGACATTTGTAGCAGAAAAAAAAGTCAAAGTGAAACCAGAGAACTGGCTCCCTACCTTGCCAGCTTTATTCGGCATGTGATCCAGTTCTCAATGAGTATGGCTGGAAGAAACATGTCTCAAAAATATGCAGTGATACTCCATCTGAAAGTTTCTATAACAGTCAACAATCAAATCTTCCATTTTGTTCTCCAAAGCCATAATTTCAGCTATGTCCAAATAAAAAATCAAGAATATGAGTAAACCAAATCCAATATATCTCATATACTCCTCCAGCTCCCAGAAGATAACATATTCCATACATCTAATACATTTTTCCGTTTTTGGAACTGAAACTCTGGAATTACAGCTGCTGATTGTGAATAATGTTTGAAATGAGAAATTCAGTGCCTGGCAATCCTTTCAGTGGAGAAATTTTTTCCTGATGTCCAACTGAGCCTTTTCTGGCACAACCTGAGGCCATTTCTAGTCCTGTTGGAAATGTGAGGCTGTATTCTAGTCCTTCCAAAATGAAACTCAGTCTCAGGAGATTCTGTGTGGGATCACATCTACTTTGTTTCTGTCAAGATCCTCTTCAGGACTGGAAAGTGATTTTCTTTTCATGTCACACTGTTCTACACCCAAAGAAATTATTTGTTCCATTATTTGTACAGAAATTAACAAAAGCTCGTTTTATCTGGAATTTTGCCCCACATCCTTTACAGGTACCAACCTCAGCAAATTCTTTTTCTTTCCACCCCACTCTTAAGAGTCTGCTCTAAACTTATTTGTCCATGTCATCCAACTTCCCCAGTCCTTCCCTATGAGATGATGATGTTTCCCCATCCTGCCCTCAGATAAGATCTTTGTGGTGTGTTCTACCACAGAATCTCCATCCACTCTGTGTCCCCTACCTGAGTTCCTTTGTGGCTGAACAAGAGACAGCACGTGCCATGGCTGACCTGGTACATTGGGCACCCTGACTTATTGATTTGCCAGACAGCTGAGATGAAAGAGCAGGGATGATTGCTGTGTTCCCTATTTTTCCCTCAAGGGAATAATTTAAAATTCTTCCACCACCATTTGTGGAAAATACCAACTGCCAGAGGACCTGAAGAAACTAAGACCCCTATCCAGTCTAAAATTTGACTGAAGTTGCCTCATAGGTCTGACTGACAGGCAGATCAAGCTATTTTTATATTTAACTAGGTTCCTAAGAAAAAAAAAATCAAGTTGTAGTATGTTTCAGTCAAACGGACTCTGAAGAGAACACCAGGAGCCTTAATCATTTTTCCTCAACTTTTTTACACCATCCTTTATCTGACACATCCAATTACACTCTGTGTTCTGATACACAGCTGATAAAGAAGTACTTATTTTTGTCAGACTGGGTGTTAATGGGCCCTGAACACTGTTGGGACTTCCAGGTGTCACTGTAGTAAAACTAAGTAGAGGTAACCTTATGAAGTTTCTGTGAGCTGCAGCACATTCCCACATCTGCAGGGAATAAAGACACTGAAGGCACATTACAAACTACCCAGAATGTAGAATCATAGAATCTCCTGAGTTGGAAGGGACTCACAAAGATCATCAAAGCCCAACTCCTGGCCTTGCACAGAACACCCTGAGAATTACACCATATTCTTGCACTCTGTCAGGCTTGGGGCCATGACCACTTTCCTGGGGAGCCTATTCCAGTGCCCAGCCACCCTCTGGGTGAAGAACATTTTCCTGATATCCAGCCTAACCTTCCCCTGACTCAGCCTCATGCTGTTTCCTCAAGTCATGTCCCTGGTCACGAGTGAAGGGTTCAGAGCCTGCCCCTCCTCTTCCCCTCACGAGGAAGCTGCAGACAACGAGGTCTGCCATCAGTCTCTTCTGAAAGGAAAGAAGAATCTGGAATGGAAAGAAAAGCAACACTGCAGGGAAACCTGTGCTGTCTCCATCTCCAGCTTTCCCAAAGCGAGTTCTCTTATCACTCTGGATCTGCACATTACCTGGGTGTTAGGCTTTGCTTAACTAGCAAAATCATCCCTGCTTTTGCAACAGCAGAGCCACTCAGTGCCTGTTCCCACACTGCTTGGTTCAGGCTACTTTGTGTTCTAATGAACATATCACAGCAATAGCTCAGAGCTCCCCATATTTCCAAAAAGCATATGTTAAACAATGTAAGCAAAGAGAAACCGTAACAGGCTTCACTTGTCCTAACAGTCCATCTGTTTCCCACTCCCCACTGAGCACATCTCTTCTCCTGGTTCCCTTTCAGGTGCACTCTTACCTTATGTAACGTGCTTTTTATTGGAGATTCATGCTGTGACCCTGTCAGAATTGCTACAGCAGGGGTGACCTCGGTAATGACTGTCCACAGCCTGCCAAGCTAAGTTGGTCAGTGTTAGCTGATTAAACTTTTAACAACATCCCCTGTGCGATAAAGGGCAAAATGACAACTTTGCCCATCGTCAAGGTGTCTGTATAATAAACTAATTAGTAAACCACACAGTCTGTGGAGCTTTTAATGAGTGCTATCGTCTGGCCTCTGTAATAAAAACCCAGTCTGCCCCCTTTTGGGATTCAATTAAGGCACAGACTGTCATATGCTTGGCCTGGCTGATCAATGAATCCATTCCGACCTTTGTCGGAGCTGTTTGCAAGGTCACTGGCAGCAGTGAGGGAAGCCAGCCTGGTGCTGGGGAGACAAACCCAACAGCACCCGACAGGCACCACTATCAGCTGCTCATGTCCTCCAGGTCCTTTAACATCAGCAGAAGTTTCTTTCACACAAAGGTTAGCTGAAAGAGAATGTGGCGATATGCATATACATAAAATTTAAATGTATGGATGCCAGTTCTTCTGAGCAGAAAGGTTTCCCTGTTATTTAAAAAGTTCATTAATTCCTTCACATCTGCATATACCTAGACACCTGTGGGGTTTTTAAGCAGCAAATTGTGCTGTCAAATGTTTGCTCTCTAAGCTGCTTTTATTGCTATGATCCAGATAGACAAGCAAAACAAACACAATAGAGTAGCCCTAGATTATACAAAACAGCCCCCTTTTCAGGTCTTTGCATACAAATAATACTTATCACTATACAATTCCAGAAAGGGTTTATAGCACTGAAATAATGTTTATGGTGCTCCATTGCAATTTTACAGACAGGAAAATTTCTTGGGAAAAAAACCCATAAAAATTGTCACACAGGCAATGACCCAATGAGATACCCAGGGGCTGAAGTAAAGGCATCTTTAAAAGTAAAGATTTCGAGTTTCAGTCCTGTCACTTATGACTTCCACTGTCAGGAGGATAAACAGGAATCAGGGGACTAGTAGAGTGAAGACAAGACCTTTAGTGTCATTACCATCTGGCCTGAGCAGTGGCTAGGTACCTGAGCTCCAGGCGAGCTCTGTCCACAGCCACACTCCCACCACAGTAGACCCAACCGAGCTGCACTTGGTTTTTACTACTGCTGTAGCAGCAGTCTGGAACATCCAGATATCCCAAACATCACTCCCTAGAGCCAAAAATAAAGCACTGCATTAGGTGGTGTGGTAGGGCCATTAGGGACTGTGTCCTACTGTGAAATCTGTATGAAATCAGAAGAGCAAAAACTGGATGGAGGTTATGAATTCATTCTGCACAGGTGAGAATGCTAACCTCCAAACAGTGGGCTTTCTCTTCTGTCCTCTTCTTTTTTTTTTTTTCCTTTTTGAATTGAATAATCTCTCCTCTGGCACCTCATAGTATTTTATAGTCTAGGGAATACGGAGGTGTGTGAAAGGTGATTTTTAACTGCTGTGATGCAAAGAAAGAGGAAAAATAATGCGGTCACAATTGTCCTGCTGATTCAGAAGTTGAGAAATCTCTGTAGGCAAAATCCACTCAAATTTATACCAAGAGATCAAGTTCTGTTGGTCTTTTAGTACAAAAAAAAAAGCAGAAACATGAGGTGATTACAATAGTGATGCCTAGCATTTGCATTCCTGATATTTGCACTCCATTAGAGGTGGAAAACAATGGAAATGCAGATCTTTGCCTTTTCTAATGTAGGCAAAATAGCACTGATCTGCTTATCCTTGACTATTCAGTTACAGCAATCAGACAGTTTACTTAGTTATCTAACAAAAATTCCATTAGTATATATATATATATTATTCTTCATTATCTCCAGTGACTCCATCCTACAAAATGTGCATTTTGGTACTGTCTTCTGCTGTTTCTGAGATGGCTACAGGGCTCTGGAATATATTTTTTTCTGTTGTATTATTTTTTCATGCAATAATCCATGACTTAAGGTAACATATTTTGCTAGTTCTGATTTTGTTGCTCTGTGCTGTTGAATTAACCCTCAGATCTTTAAGACAGGTCGTAAGTTGTGCTTATACAGTCTTATCAACCTCAAGACTCTCTGGACTTGTATATAGGTGTAGTAGTAGGCTTTATGCATTAGGAAAAATCTTCAAAAATTTTCAAGTAAGAAAAACATGAAAAAGGTATACATAGATGGAAAACAAATTTAAGGTTAAAAATGTTGTTCAATAAAGAATAGCTTAAAACATTCTGTGTGTTGTTCTCTCTTCCATTCTGCACCTAGGATTTAAAACTTTGAGAGAATCATCTATATAACATAATTAGTGCTTCATTGTGTCTTTTCTGAGTTTCCCAGCTGTCCCTTTATATCAGCTGCTCATTTACAACCCTAAACTTCGAAATCACAAACATCATACACTTAGATGCCATCAACCTAATTCTTTCCAAATAAGCAAAGGTGTTTTGAAAGTTTATTGGCCCAGACTCCAAATGCAAATCTCATAGCTTTTACTAAGGAAGTTACTGTGTGCAATCTAATTAGCTCTTTTCCGTGTGAAATTTACTTTTCCTTGGGTTTGCTGATGGCTGGAACAGTACTCAGATTAATGTGCAAGAAGGCATCATGAAGCTCAATGACTTGTGCTTCACCTAAAAGTCATGCACAGACTTTGAGCAGTTTGACTTTTTTGGCTGATGGAATTACCATGAATCCTCATCTGCAGTGTGGCTGCACCCACTGCCAGAGATGGGAAAAAAGTGCTGTGAATGGAAGTTCTTGCTGTATTCAGTCATTATTCTCTCTGGATCTTTCCTCCCCAGCCCCATAAAACCAGCTCTTCTTCCCAGCTGTATTAAGTGGCAGGTGACCGAAAAATATAAAATTTCTAGCTACTCTTTTCACTCATGTTGCAGAATAACGGAAAATATTTTAGGAAGACTCTCTGAAGATGCATACTAAAGATCAAGACAGTAAAAATAAATATCCCATAACTAAATCTCTCTGGGTTTTTTATGCTTTGCAGAGGCATTTTGCATCAGCCCTTAAGAAGCTGTGGCTGTGAAAGATGTGGTTTATCCACAAGGGTCCTCTCTACACAGAAGACAACTGGGACAGGCAAAGCAGGTCCAGTTACATTTGATCACTAGCATGGGAGCTGTGACGTAGGAAGGAGGCATGGCAGAGCATCCTGACTTGAGACAGGGAAAATATCTTAGCTAAATATAGATTAAATGAAGCCTTGAAGATGCTTCAGCTCTGAGAAGGGCTGGAGAAGCCTGGCTGGGAGGTGGCTCAGAGACTGCTGCTCCTGGTGAGCCATGCAGGTCCTGGGGACAAGCAGCATCTGGCTGTCACGGCAGAGACTGCAACCTCACCTGGTGATGCACAATGTGCACATCTTCCTGTTCCAGTGCTCTATCCTTGGGCACCCTAAAGGGACAACATTTGATAACAGCCTCTTTAGGTAGAAACCGATCCAAACATTGCTGTGAATATTCATAACCATGACTAATTCCATCGGAGTTTGTTAATTTGGCATCTTTACTTCAGAAGTAGCCATGAGAATTGCCCATGAGCTTTATCTGTCAGAAGGTTAGTGAATTGATAAATTATGAGTGTGTCAACACAAAGATTTTGCAGCATTTATTTTCCTTTAAATGAATACCAGGTAGTATTTGGTATGAAAGGCTCATCAGGAAACTGTAGCTAGGTAAAAGGCACAAAAAAAAAAAAAGGCAGAAAAGTATAAAAGAATTAAAACTTTAACAAACTCTTCACTCTAGCATTAAAAAAAAAATAGCTCTGAAAGAAGGCTGCTCACATGGATTACTGATAAAATCAGGGAGTTGAACTTTTTCCTTAAGTCAGCTACTGCTTCTTTACGAGAAAGCTTCAGATTTTCCTACTTGGGTTTCAGTATGAAGGGAATGCTTATAAGAGATTAATTTCTTAATCAAGGTTTTATATACAATTCTGATTTAGCATTCTTGAAATTTCACCAATCATAGTTAAATTATATTCATCAGTCTGCTTTTTAGCTCCTTCAAAATAACTCTAAGTACAAGAAGCTGTGAATTTCTAAATCTTCAAGAATAAAGGACTGCTGAAAAAAGATTGGAGCTCTGATTTTCAGTGGTTTTATCAACTGAAGTACTAGCAGTTGCCTTTCTGTTGTAAAGGGGAATGCCTTGTAAAAATTGACCGTTTTAACTTCATCCCACCTCCACAGATCATATCGCTTTTAAAATGGAGATACCCAGACTAGATTTTTCCATGGATTTGACAACATTTTTTCTACTTCCGTGCTGAGGCATTCGAGGCTTGATTTTAACAAGTACAGAACATCAGCTCCAGCACAAATCTGCAGTTCAAGAAGCTGCTCAGTGACCATGGAAAAATCATGACCTGCAGGTGCCCTTCAAACATGGCCTTAGTGACTTGCCCAAAGCCAGCTAGTGAGATATAATTACTGCTGGAACAAGAGTTTGTGACATTGAGAGGTTTCTTAAATGCTTTTATGTGTTTGTATTGTGATAAAATTGAAAAACACTCTAAAGAGTAGGTCACCTCCCAAAGACATTTTCTTACTGCTGTCCTAGTTTTCCCTTACATTTTTCCTTCTGCATTTAGAGCATTAAGGCACACGTGGTAGTGTGAGATCCACAACTCACAGGAAGACGTTTGCCCAGAGATCCAGGTTTTGCAGGAGGATTTATATCCCTTTTGACCCTTTGCAGTTTCCAAGCTGATCCAGCGGGACACTGTGATCTAAGACAGCATTTTAGGACACATTTAACTTACAGAGAGCTTAAAATCGCATTTAAAATCAAATACCTTGCACTCAAACGTGTTTTTAAGTGCTTACTCCAGAATTCAAGTCCTAGTATATAAATTTTGTTCATGCATTATCTACATCTAGAAGGGTACACGTATCTATGTACCCTTCTAGAAAAAGGATGAAGGGCTTTGCAGAATATCCACATCATAGAAAACAGGTGTGTTTCTAAGACAGTCACACAGATATATTTTTTTTTGTTGTTGTGAGCAGAAGGGAAAGAATATTTTCTTCAGCAACCCTTAGCAGTCCCACTTTCATTGCTGGGCAAAAGGTGCAGAACCAAGCTGCATCCCAGGAAAGCACTCAGAGGGTGTTGAATTCCATGAATTCCTTGAGGTTTTCCCCAGTCAGGGCCTTGAGAAGGACGTTTCCTTTTCCTGCCTCTGAAGTGACCGGCAGACTTTTCAAGGATTCTCTCCCATCTCGTGTTTAACCACTCTCACTTTCTTCTGAGCTTGCTCACAGAGCCTTTATCTTATTTGTCAATGTTTGATATTAAAATAAAAAAAAAGGTATTAATCTCTGCAGTGACCTTTCTGCTTTATTTCTCCTGGAAGGGGATGCTGCATCTTTTGTAAGTAACTTCAAGGCAAGATATTATGCAGCATTCAAACGTATGGCTTTTATCCAGTTAATCATTGTGCATTACCTACTTTCATCAATGTTCAGAAACTTAATTCCAGGATTACTCATTCCCCAAAAAACCCAAATAAGAAAAGCAGAAGAATAGACCCAAACAATAGAACTTTTATACCAGGATAATTAGAAGAGGAACCTATTACCCAGGATTATAATTACTGACTAACATATTAAATGACCTTTAACATTTACCTTAAGCCCCAGATTTCTAGAAAACCAGAAAGGTTATGAATGCCATATTAGTAATCTTTAATCTTTATTACTGCTGTGGACAGAATTTTAATGATTTTTAAATAGGCAGCGGTCACTAACATATCCCTATTAAAATAAAAAAAATCTCATAAAAAATTAAATGGATTAAGACTTCAAATGTACCATCATCAAAAGTATTATCTAATTATGGAGTTCAGTGAACAGGCCAAGTGAAATGGTTGGTAATATTAGTTACTTACCACATGGGAATGCCCGGGATTTATGCACAAATAGATTCTGCTTCTGTTGCAACATAGTAATTAAGAATTTGTCAGGGAAATTTGACCCTCTAGGGTAGATATTACTTTGTAAAATAAGAATGGCAGAGCACTAGTCTCCTTGCTGCACATAATTTAACTTGATTATTTATACATCAAAGGGAGTCTGCAGTGACTGCAGTATAATATTTAAGTAGAGGGATATTAGAGAAAGAAGCATCTAGTGAAATCTTTTTCCCAAATCTCCGTGAGAAAATAGAGGAAATTTTCATAAAGCATTTCATTTTGCATATAAATTGGTGCCTAGATTGTGCCTATGAATTTACTGCTGTCAAATTTAATTTTTCTTTAATTCTTCAGGCCCAGATGTGAAAAGCTCTGTGTGCAGGCTGCAATTTTCAATGCTTACAGGTAGCACCCGGATCGATAATGTGTCTTTATGAGAAATTACCATTAATGTTATTGAGTATGCATTTTGCTTTATAGGATAATAAGGTAATATGAAATGCCAATTCATTCATTAGGAGAAAGCTAAGTGCTTAAATGAAATGGGTGACAGGTCTGAAAAAAGATGTACTTGTGGGCAGGAAGTCAAGAATGGATTTTTAATGACCTAATACCAAAAAGGTTTTTACCACTTATTTGCATTTGCTTCCTATAAACAATATTAACTTTAAAATAAAAGTGCTTGAATATTTAAATTGCAGTAAGTGATTCCACTTGAAGAGGCTATTTGGAAACGCTGGGTTTCTGGGAAACTCTCTGCCTGGCCTTTTTGAAGACTGCAATGTCAACTCATCTGGTATAAAAATTAAAACAAAAGTCATTTAAATTTACAGGCATAAAGTGTGAATATTGTGAGCATGGCCAAAAAGCCAGAGGTTAGTATGGGAAAAACAACCAAACAGAAAAGTGCTTTAGCTCTTTGTTCAAAATACAGTGTTTTCCCAGCTCAGTACAGTAAAAATAGCAGGTATTGAAAATTAAGCAAAAAGAGTTCTTCAAGAGAAAAAAACCAAACTAAACCCAGATCCTATTGTTATCGTTGCAGACTGCAGCCTCCTTAATGTACAGTATTAAAAAAAAAAAAAAAACAACAACAACACCAAAAGCAAACAAAAAAGTGGTGCTGTTTGAAATTCTGCTCGTAAAGAAATTAATTGATTTCTAGATACATTCAGTGTCTGAAATCAAAACCACAAGGAAGGAAGTTAATGGACTTTTTGCAAAAAAGCTCACTAGGTTCTTTTTTCTCCCAAGTCCTATCTCACTTTTTTGAGTTTTCAGTGAGTAGTTTGCCCTCTTTTTTCTCTGGCCTGGTGATCCCTGGGGCACAAGCTATGCCAGAGGACACTGTTGCAATAGGACACGAAATAAAGATGCTTGACTCCAGTCAGAAGGCAGGAGAAATCACAAGCCTTTATTTACAATTCATTTAGCTTTTTTATAACATGCTGAGTTAAGAAGGCACATTATTGGTCCATAGGGCTGACACTTCTCCCATTGGCTAAGTAAAAGAAATATCAAACAACACCTGTTGTTATGGGAAAGGAATATTGTTTACACAAGGTTGTTTTGGGAAAAAGAACACTGTTGGAAAGTTTCCCTTGGGAAGAGCTCAGGCTCAGAAAATATTGGATCTACAGGATGCTGCCATCCTGGTCCTGCACGGGTTGGAGCCAGGGGAGGTTGATCCATCCCTCTCCACGGGAACAGGAGCAGATCCTTCAGGAGATGACCTGCAAGCCTGGAAGCAGAGCTGGCTTTCCCTGGAGCAGTACACTCTGTTAGAGCCACAGCCCCATTCCCTGCTCCTGCCCACCATGCAAAACCTCCACCAGCCACAACCTCCTTCAAACTTCTGATGCAGAAATGCCAAGTTTTGCCTCACTGATGTCATTTATTAGCATGTAACACAAGACATGAAAAGGAAGCAATTCACAAGCCTACCCAGAAAAAAACACATCCAGGCTCTCCAGTTTTCCTCACTCCCACTGCAAAGTGTTATTCCAATTACAACTAAGGACAGGAGTGGATTAACACTGAAGTTTCCAAAGCTGGGCTTTTTTTCTACAGAGATAAAGGGACCTGACTTCCACTGAAAATGATGGCATTCTCTTCAATCACATCAGAATTCAGAATTCCTCAACAATGATTTTCCTGAAGTTTTAATTTGGTCTTTTATGAACTTGACATTTTTTGCTCTTCAGCAGTAAACAAGACACTTTATTTACTATCAACACAATAATGCAGCAGTTTGAAAGCAGACAGCTTAATCTTTTTTTTCCCTTTGAATAGCTAACATTGTAAAAACAAAGGACAGATACCAGAAAGAGCTTTAAAGTTTTATTTTTATTTCTACTTTACCTTGGCAATGGCTGCTTTGCCTAAACTTTTTTTCCTTTTTTTTTTTTTACTTTTATGTAGGGCTCTTTTTTTTTTTTTTCCTTGACCTTCAACATCTCAAACTACAAAGAGAGGACTTTCTCTAATGCTGTTTGAATACACTGTATTTTACTTTTAAGGAGCCTTCCACTGATTTTTATCCTTCAGGGATCAATGGTTCCCTCAGTTCCATAATCTGACAAGCTACAGTGAAAGCAAAAGGCCCCCACTTCTAGAGCTGGAAGTGTTAACGTGAGATGGCAATGGATGTATTTTTACACTGAACTCACAACAGCCTAAGGAGAGCTTTAAAGTATCTTAGCCTAAGTCTCTCTCTTTGGGAGGACTGAGATACGGGAGGAACTTTAGTATTATTGTTAATCTGTATTACAAAAGCACCTAACAGCCTCTGCTGAGTTCAGGGCCCCATTAAAGGCAAGGATGGATAAAGCTGGTTCAAATGTGTGTTCATTTCAGCATAACCTATGAATGTCTTTGCTTTCTGGTAGTGTCTGACTCTTTTCCACAAAACTCTTGTTAAGTTTGGAAAGGGGAGAAAAAAAGGAGAGTGGAAATGCTGATTCACAACTAAATTAAGCACTGCTCATTTTGCAGCGATAGTTACTTGGAAGAAATAAAATTTATTGCTGTAATGCATCATAGTATGTTGATTTCTAAGGGAATTTTTGATCAAAATAATCGACATATCACCACATAGTTCTCAGAATAAGTCCTTCCTCAATGTCTCCCCATAGTTCTTTGCCTAGACCATCTTCCCTTCTGCTCAGTCAAATACTAGAAAGAGAGTGAACTTTTTAAATTTTCTTCAGTATTTCAGCACTGTTTACTTTGTTTCACTGGCATCCAAACACCTTGACATGCTGCCAAAACATTCATATAGATTGAGAAACCAGGCAGGGAGTGAACGTGGAGCAGCATCCCGCACAAGGGACCGTGTAAAGGGAGGATGGATTGGTGAGCTGAGATGTGGTGGAGGAGGAACTTTGTGCCCTCCAGCACTGGTCCTCCCACAAAGAGGCTCAGAAATCTGGCTGGGGAATCTTCTGGGTGCTGTTCTCTGAGGAGAGCAGCCATCAGCTGCCATAATTCACTTTATGCTGCCAAGTGTGCAAGTCATAGAAGTGGAGATGGGTCCCTGACACCTCTTGCTGTGCTACTGTTGTACTGCCTCTAGAATGTGCTGACTTTGAAAAGCAGAGTGGCATCAGAGGGACATTGATGATTTAACTGTCCTTTGATATATTCCAGTGTTCACACTGGGATGGTACAACTGAGGCAATGCTGTCACCATTTCTGATTTGTTAGAATTGAGGGAAGATAATGGAACATATTCACAATGAGTCGTATTTATGTCCATATTATGTAGAATATAACCACATATTGCAACCAGATTGTGACAGGTTTAATTTACATATATGTTTCTAACTCCTGTCTTCAGTACTCAAACTGCATGAGAACTCCACGCACTCAAATTTCTACTTCTAGCATCAAATTAGATGCAAGCTGGGAGTGGATATTAAGCAGACCTGGCAAAAACGAAAATCCATATGACCAGCAGACCCTCTGTATTTTCTTACTTTAAGAAAGAATTTCACCACCTCCCCACCTATCTCCTGTGTACATATAAGCACTGCTCTCTACTTCTTTGGCCTTGCTGACTCTGTTATCACTGTTTCAAGAGCATCATCCTCTGCTGCAGCCAGGGCTCTGACATTCCAGCTCACTCCAGGCTCTTGTAGAGACCTCGTGCGTTCTCCTTCCCACTGTAATTTTGAGTCAAACCATTCCTGAGCTGTGGTTTATATGTCACATCCAAACAGCACTGCTCTGAAAAACACAGTTATCTTCTAGCAATCAAGTAGTCCCAGTGAAATAAAGGAAGCTGAGAGAATGGATATTTACTCCAAGGAGTTTTGGATCAGGCTTTTGACATGTTTCATCTTCTATACATTGTCTATAGCTCAAACATATTTACAGCCAATTACCAACAGCAAGGATTGTAGAGGTTACTGATGATCTATAGAGTGCAGTGGGATAATCACTGAGATAAGACATTCCTCTCATCACAGACATCTGGGTAGTGTTGCAACATTCCTACTCTTAAAGTGGTTGTGCAAGTGATTTCTCTTAATAATCTAGTAAGTGCTTTGGGATCTTTCTGAATAAATGGATTTCTAGAGCACATGCATTCCTCTTGTTCTTACTTATCTGTTTGAGTACTGTCACACAGAAATAGGGATTCTCTGTGTTTATTTGGTTTTGAAATAATATATAATCAGTACAGCTATAGATCTCAATCCTGTCATGGGAAGCAAAGCACTATCTGTTAAAATATATGAGCCAAATATGTGCAGACAAATGCATCCAACAGCACCCCACCACAGACAATAAATTCCTCTAGTCCTTTAGGAATGCAGGGGGGTGGGGTTTTTTTTTTGGTTGGTTGATTGGTTTGTTTTGTTATTGTTTTCGGGGGGTTTTTTTGTTTGTTTGTTTTTTGTTGTTTTGTGGGTTTTTTTTAAATAAAAAAAGCACCCAATCTCACACACAATATGTCAGGAGAACTCCCCTCTCTCATTTGTACAGGCAGTTACTCAGCCTCTTCATATACTCACCTATTTGGACACTGGATTCCACAGTTTCACACATTCCTTCCCTAAAATGAGGCCCACATTAAAAATATTTTCCCTAATCTATTATTATCTCCTATGTGTAGTTAACAGAAAACAGTGCAGGTAGTTTGAGTATAATTATCCATAATTTACTGAGCAGCGATGGGATCCATCATTCTTCTGGCAGGAGCAAACTTGATTCCCACACCAAAAAGCTTACCAACAAAAACCAAGAAAATTTATAACTGATACTAAAAATATGAGCACTACATACCTCCCCAGTAATATCTGTGATGAATTTTGACTGATATTTGGCCTAATTTCCTAATTTAGACCAAAAAAGCTTCATATGCTAGAGAAATTCAAAATTAGATCCTAACTTTAGTTTATAACAGCATTTAAAATACGCAAAGTCTGAGAGTTTCAGTGAGGGGGAAGAAGTCTGTCAAGATAACAAAATGTTCAGTGTATGCTGAAAATTTGGAGATAGCAGTACTGTTTTTTCCTTTGTTTTTAAAACCAAAGGTAAGGATTATACAAATTTGCAATCCTACTCTTTTCTGCACTTGATATGTGATATGTGATATGTCCATATCTACATAGCCATTTAACATTTTATATTCATGTTGCAAGTCACATAGTGATTTTTTTTTGGTGGAGTATTGCATAATTCTGGCCCCAGAAATCACTTCATCAGTGATTTAAACTTCCAAGCACTGTGCTAATGCAAATAAATACCTGTAGAGAAGGGAAAGCTACGAGTGTAAAAGGCAACATATAAAGTTCATTAAAAGAAAAATAAACTTTTTTAGTCTAAATTTAGCCTTAATTTTCAGTAGATGCCAAAATTCTTCTGCTTTCTGGTTTGATACTTTGGTGGCTTCAGGAATGCCAAAGGGTACAAAGGTAAATTTAATGTCTGTATATAACAAGGAATATGATGCATTATAAAACACCCATAGATGTGGCACACAAGATCGTGGTTTGGTGATGATCTTGGCAGTGCTGGGTGAGGGGCTGGACATGATCTTGGAGGTCTCTTCCAACCCAAATGATTTTATGGGTCTATGCACATCTGTGGGTTTCTCACACCCAGTTTTTGTGTGTGCATATTTACTAGGTTAGTGCTTTTCTAACGATCAGTAAATAAATCTGCATGAGACCACAAAGATTATCAGCACCTAACTTATCACAGGACAAAAAAAGCTTATGTTGAACTAAGAGCTAGTCTAAAAACCCAGGAAATTCTCCTTCATTTGAGGGAGGAAATAAGCAGAAAGTTCTCATCACATATGTATCCTCTGAAGGACAGTGAAGTCTCTCTCATGAAATCATAGCTCACTTTTGGTGTCTAAATATTTTCACTATTAGTCTTGCACCTGAATTAAAAAGCTGAGATTTTGTCCTTTCAAACAAGCACCTCATGGAATGATGCAATGGAAATTAAGAGATAAGAAAGAGGTGAAGGAAAGACAATTTTTCCACCAAGACACAAAGTTCATCTTGGCTCAACTTTTTTTTAAGACAGCTTCTCATCTGCATGAGGTAACATAATTTATTAACATCAGGAAACATTGCCTTAATAATTGGTGAACCAGCAAGTCCGTAAGGCATCCAAGTCCTCTCCTAATCTCCATCTTAACAAAATCTTAGTTAGATTAATAATAATGCCTGAGGATTCTGAGCTAAGCTTCATTCAGTCTTACAAAATTTAAATTCAATATGCAATTCAGTGGGAAATAAGTTTGCAAGGTGTCACACAGTTTTCAGTTCGTGTTTCAAGAAACAAGGAGCAAAAGGTAGAAGGTGAAAAATGCATAATGGAGTCTCTCTCTCTCTTTTGCACAACAAAAATGTGAGAATTTGAGACAGCTCTTAGTAGTCTCAAACAATTTTGTGAGCAGGCCTTGTGGGGTCTGACTCTTCAACAACCAAGAAAGTACATGGATCATTTTTAGTGTCAGTTTCTCAGTTACTTTGGCTAGAAGGAATGTTTTCTTGATGCTAAGAGATCTTCTATGTATTACTCTGGAGTGTCTACTTTTGAAAGTGGACAGGGCACAGAAACATCAATAAAATATGAAATAGATGTTTTTCCTTACCTCCTTAACTCTACACCACCCAAAGCATCATTCAAGTTTCAGGTGAAGGGTTCAGTCGTGTTGCCTGCATCATCTTTGTAGATTTGTTTTCATGCTTCTGCAAACCATTTCTCTTTCCATCTCCCCAGAAAACAATCATGGAGTTGGGAGAGTTAAAAATATGCTGCTCCTTGAAAGAACTGTGTGGCTGAAAAGTAATTATACTGAGAAAGCTGTTCTGGGTGGACAAAGCCAACCAGATTGCTTAAGAGTGTGACAAAATGCTAAATGGATCTGAGCTGTCTAGAGACAGTATAAAATTTCTTCTTGGGATGTTCTGTTTCAAGACCTTATTACTGTAACTTGTCAGTGACTGCATGTTGTGATCATGAGTTACTGCATTCCGGTGTGTATTTATTTTCTGTTAATGTTATAACTTAGGAAATTCAAAAGGATGGAAAGGGTACTTGGTTCTATCCCTAAATGTCAGCCATGTAAGTGCTTTGACTTTTATTTTCTATTTGCTTTGGTCAGTGTAAATTTCTATGGGTTTTGCTGGTTGGGGGAAGGGGATTTGGAGATGTGCAGTTCTTGGTTATTAATATTTGACTTTGTTAGTGCTATCTGTTTACCGTATGGCTTCTGGAAAAAGATGGGAAATATTAGCTGGTGAGTCCTTAAAATGCATGATGTGAGGACACACTCCATGTTCAGCCTGCACATTCTTTGCATTGCTGCTGCATTTAGCCTGTGATTGACCACACAGGGGGTTTGACATTGTTTTTTGATACTACTTTGCTTTTACTTCATTGCTTCACTCTTTTTACTTTTAATACATTTGGATGGTCGAGTTTGGGTGAATTCCATATGCTTTGTACAGGCTGTTTTTTCTCCTTATTTCTGGAATAGAAAAGAGGAAGGCCGTTTTTAGCTGCTGTTTGCATTCACAAAGCTGGATCCTGCACATAAATGAGTTTTTATACAAATGCCTGGGATTTTATACAAATCCCACTCCTCTCTCGCTTAGAACGAGTTACAAGACAGCTGTCTCCAAAAGCAGAAAAGGCTGTTGTTAAGAAAGCAATAATAGGCCAGGCTTAAGATCCTTAGCCGGCCTCTTTTATTTTGGGACTTTTACCAAAGGCTGAGAGGGACCCAAAGAAAATATCAAATATCCACTAATACTGATGGCCAAGTACTCACACTTGGCAGGGTATGAAATTTGTTTCTATAGGAAATCACCTTATTTTACAGAAAATTGAAGCAGTGTCAGGCTTTTTTTTTTTTTTTCCTTAAACTGTACATGAAAACTTCTGGGGTTTGGAGGTGATGGCGTATTGTACTCTGAAAAATTGGTTTATGCTCAAATGCCTTTTGCGGTCACAACACGATTCCTCACCTCTTCTTGCATGAAAAGGCAAGAGTCAGAGGGCTCTTTTCCTCTGTTTTTTTTGTTTGTTTGTTTGTTTTGTTTTGTTTTTGGTTTGTTTGTTTGGGGTTTTTGTTTTTCTAGGGTTTTTTTGTTTTGTTTTTGTTTTGTTTTGTTTTTTTCCCTAAGATCATTTATGCTTGGATCCAGCTCCCAAACGATGGAGCAGGACTGTCACAGCCTGGGTGCTGTCCTGCAGCGTATTTCCACATAAGCTTTTTTTATTTATTTATTTTTTCCCTCTAAAAAGTGACTAAAAAGGAAGAGGATGTCAGTGAGATTCGTTGAAATTGCAATGCTACTGTGACTTCTCATTACCCCGTCGCTGCTGAGGAGGTTTGTGCAATTGTGTTGGGAAGCCACTGGGTGTCAGCAGGAATGTGAAAGCAAGGCAGGCTTTCATCGGCTTTCCCTCTCCAGAAAATACAGCACTCGGCACTACATCCATAAGAATTCCGGAGAGGAAATGCCTGGGCAGAACTCCTGCACCCTGGAACATGAGCGGGCAAGTGGGCCCTGAAGAGCAAGACTCTCTTAATGCTTCTCCTTCGTCCTCCAACTCTCAGAGCTGATGGTTAAGAGAAAGTTTGAGGGCCAGTTTTTAAAACCAGGCGACGAGCTCAACCCAGTGCCTCAGCCAGCTAACAGGACTAATTTTGCTCTGATCTGCTCAGGATCAAAGCAAAATCGTCATTGACAAGATGCAAAATCCTTTTAGCACGTCTGCTTTTCAGACATTAATGCAGAGTTTGTTTCTACTTCTCAAAGTTTTGCACACCTTTCAGTGATTTTTTTTGTGTGCATTTCAACAGCACCCACAGATCATGTTCTGCTCTGTGTAAAAGCTGCTCTGTTATACCACTACAGAGTAATCTTCTGTTAATTTGGACCTCAACCCCTCCTAAAGCCCGAGGACTCTGTCATCCCAAAGAAAAGCAAAATAATTAAGGTCTAAAAGTGTTCTTGCCTCTTTGCTGTTACTAATACAATGGTCTGGCTGCTTGTGAGAGACAAAAACTGAGACAGGCAACACGCTCCAAAATAGTAAACTCAGAATAAACTCATCTGGTTTTGAAACATGAGCATTAATAAATTTTGTAGACACATTCTTATGGGTTGCAGTGGTTTCTTATTTAAATCAGTAATGGAAACATTAGGATGAAACAAAGAGAAAGCAGCCACAGACACTTTTGTTTTCTTAGGAGAAGATGTATACATCAGGAAAATTTTGAATATTTCTTTCTAGAGAATTCTAGACTCGCTGCTAAGTAACAGCTGAGGATCAGAACCCTGTGAATTGTGAAGTGTCCTGAAACTGTGCAATCTTCAGTGAGAGGGGAGAGCACCCCTCTTATGCACAATTAGGGATTTACCCTCAAAGATGTTCTCCCTGTATTTCTCTGCAAATAACACAGAGATGCTCCCAGAGTGGTTGGCTGTTGAACAAATCTCTTCCCCTTTGAGAAGGGGGGGCTTTCAAACTAGTGGCAACAAAGTATTACTATAATTTAGTTACTCTATTCTAATATAATATATATTTTATATATATATTTATATAATATAAATTATAACATATTACATATATATATTTATAATTTATTACTATAATTTAATATGCTATAATTTAATATTTAGTATAAAGTATTAGCTTATGTGATGTTCTGTGGAGTGGCCTGATTTAAATAAATATACTTTATTAATAATGAGGGGAATGCACTGATTTCCTCTCTCTTTTCCCTCTCCTCTCTTTTCATTGCCCTTTTAAGGTGCAGAAGGTTGTTTCAATCCCACTCTGAATTACTTCTCTAAAAATGTTGGTAATTCTGACAAAAGCATCACACTTTACTCTAAAGGCACTCAGTGAGCAACACTATGAAGGTTACAGGAGAGCACCAGCTATAGCTCTGTTTTTTTCATTTGCATACAAATTGTCAGCCGGAAGCAAACATTTCTGAACACTGAGTTATATAAAACCTGCTTTTTTGGACTGAATTTTAATTTTTTTTTATCCACAAGAATTTCCAAAGAAGTAACTGTTTTGTTTTAGGGTTTTTTTTTAAGATAGAGACCTAAACTCACGGTAATTTCTCCAAATGACATATTTTGAAATTGTTTTATAAGATCTTTATAATATAGAATTTGAGGACTAGCAGTCAGAGGTTTAGGTTCCATTATTCCAGGTGGTCTACAAATGAAGACACTCTTTGGGCCACAATTGCAAAAGCATATTTATGACAAGAGAAAAATCAGATATATGTGGAGACAGCAGGTGGGAAAGTGAGGAAAAAGCATAAAAGAAGTGAAGTGTTTTTTTGCATAACAGACTCTTTATCGCCTGTGCTGAAACTGTTAAATGATAAAGTAGCCAGTGGAGATTTTAGAGGTACTGGAGGAGGTTAAGGTTTAAAGGTTTTACTTAGGAGTTTAACAGATACGTCTGTGAAGCTGCTTCTGTTTCTTTCAGACTACAGAGGAGAAGCTACAAGCTGAATTACTTCCATTCCTACCTGTGAGCTTCACTTGTACACCCTCAGCAGTGAGAAACAAACATTAATAGCAATTGATATGAAAGAGCAGAGGGCACAGAACGACCTGAGTTATAACTTACCCAATTCCTCCCTCTCCAATGTGGTGCCAAACTTCTAACAACTTCCCACAAAAGTTCTCCTGTCCCCCATGAGATTACTGGAAATAAGATGTGGTTCCTAAACCACTTGACACCCTCTCTGGTGATGGACTTCCCACTCCCTTGGGGCAGCTGACACTTTTAGGGGACCATTAACACCCTGTGACTGTGGAAAGTTGCAGACTGAGCTGGAAACCAAGAGCTTGAGCCTGGGGATGCAGGCATTAGACATAAGGGTCTTGTGGTAGGAGGGTGGCTGTAAGGTTTTATGTTTAATAAGTATCGTGCAAGGTAATGGCATTTTGCTACTGCTATTTTTCCCAAACAAAAGTTAGTTACCCATAAAGGGCCTAAACCACACTGCAGTGTTATATAAATGAGTTTTCGAATATTTATCAGCGTTTAACCTCTGACAAATAGTCAGCAAAATTTAATCTTTTATTGCCTTTTGTAGCTGGAATTCTAGTAAAAATTATTAGAATTTTTTAGAATTTTTTTTAGTATTTTAAATTATTAGAATTTAAATTAGAATTTATTAGAATTTATTAGATTTATTATCAGAATTTAGTATTAAGTACTTTTTTAGTATTTTTAGATTTTAGAATGTAAATTAGAATTTGTTGGAATTTATTTATTATTAGAATTTAGTATTAAGTATTTTTAGTATTTTAAATTATTAGAATTTTTAGTATTTAGAATTTTTCAGTATTTCAGTGAAATGCTAATTTAAGTGGTTAAATTAGAATTTATTTTTTATTACAATTTAATATTTAGGGTTTTTTTAGTCTTTTAAATTATTAGAATTTTTAGTATTTTAGTGAAATACTAAATGGTTTTAATGGTTAAGTGGTTTTAAAAGCTTGCAGCATTTTGACATTGTACCTTTTATTTTCTTTGCTCTGGGACTGTGAAAGATTAGGCACACCTCCATAAAACAGATAAAAGTTTGCTCAGAGAGATCTTATTGTGGTTCTTTTTTCTATTTGTTCTTCCTGGGGATGACATTCTCAGATGACATAAATTGGCAGAGCTCTCTGATTAGGGAGCAGAGCTGTACTGGTCTACAGAGATTCAAAACAAGGCCTGGAAATCTGATAGCCACCAAACACCTGGATCTGCTGAATGTTTCTCAGCAAGGTATCTGTGTGTGCACACTCATTTTCTCCTTTTCTCACTCTTTGAGGTTGCCAGGTTATTTCAACTTGACTGCTGCTGCTTTCCAGCTCACCTAATTAATGTCCAACTCACCTAAATGACTGAACTCTTTTATGATATTTGTAAACTTTTATGATTTTGTAAAGTTTGTCCTACTTGCTCACAGTGCTCCCAAGGACTTTCCATTTAGTGTGGCATGCTGACTTCAGTGTCTACCCAAACAGGCCAGGATGACTCGATTTAACAAATAATAATAATTTTTTAATGTTTGATGGGCCGTGGAGCTCAGCTGTTGCAAGTAACTGTCTCAAATGACTGTGTCTGTGTGCACATAAAGTCCAGGATCTTATTTACACCAACCTGAATGTGCTCACTGGCTGACCATGACAACATTTTGGATGTTGGGAGAAACCAGTCATTAAGATGGACTTGTTATAAATTGCTCTGGAAAACTTCTTTATCTTCATCTGGGAGCTGAGCCCCAGCAGAAAGCTCATTATTAGAATCACATAGCTGGCTGATCAAGTTTTTTAAAAGGATACCACACAGATTTCACTTTGTGGAAGATGCTTCCCTGTAGCTTTGAGTGGGATCCATTTAACCAGTAAATGTAAGAGTTGATGACACCTAAATCTGATACAGCCACTTAGACTTCTTTTATCTTCACTGGAGTGATTTGAGGATGCAAAGGTTGGAAATGTCCAAAATAGGTCGGATGAGTTATGAGCTAAATTTTCCTGTTCTTCTTTAACTGAGTAGAAAGGCCACTGAGGATGCCCTGCCCAAGGTGTTAAAAATTATGCTATGGCTAACTAAGTCTACATGAGGCGAATCTCACACTCACTGTCTTAAATAAACTCATCAAAATCACATTGCTGAGGAGTGTCCTTAACACTGAGCGTGAGCAAATGTGCGGCTCGGAACAGCATCTGTGTTTGCTCAACTTTTCATTTCAATTTGAGCACTCCAGTATACCATCAGCTGAACAAAATAAAAGATTGGCCCTGCAAAGAAGTATATTTTGTGGAAACATGCTAGGATTCTTGAAAAAGAGAAATCTTGACTGATGAAATGGAAAAATTAATTACATTTAGGTTATTATTCTTAAGGCATCCTACAAAAGGAAGAGACTTCCTTTTTTGGTAGATAATACAGGAACTGGAAGGAAACACATCCACTGTGTCCACAGGATGTGACCACAAACTGTGTGGACTTACCTTTTCAATTTCATTTTCAAATTTCATTTTAAAAACCCAGGAGAGAGGTCCTGTGGAGCTATGAGCAGGCTCATGAGTGAAGTACCAAACTGCAAGGGAAAAGTATTTCTGGGTGGCATGGACCCCATTTTCTGCCCTGGCCACTTCCATACACATGAACTGGAAGCTGCTGCACAAAATCAGAAAGGCCAGAGTCCCTCCAGCTGTAGTGCAAGGAATTTCCAGTTTGAATTAGAAGTCCACTGAATTTCCGATCTTTTGACTGGAACACAACTCTCCAAGAGCACTCTTGGTGGGCAAACAGCAGCACGTGAAAAGAGTGACACAAATACCTGTCTCTCAGAATAAAAAGGCATGGTATCTGACTCTGAAGTGAATTCCTAGCTATGAAGATGTGAAGAGAGAGGGGAGAAGAAGGTCACTATGTAGTAAAAGACAAACATATCTGATGCATGCAATCAAGCAGGGCCCGTAAATTAATTTTCAGCTCTAAAAATTGACTATCTCCTGGGGAAATTCTATTATCGAAAAACAAGATATATTCCAATTAGGAGAGAGGTCATGTAGAGGGCAGGATAGAAAAGAGGAAAGGAAGAAGACAAAAAAACCCAACTTTACATATTAGAGCTCTGAAGGTATGACCGTCACTAAATGGGACAAAGGGGAGGAGGCCGTTAGGAGCCTTAATTTGAAATGCCCTTGATTTCTGTCATTTTAAGTTAAAGCCTGCATATTTTAACACAGTGGTGCCTTGCAGTACTCTGGCACATTGTGTGTACTGCTACCTGCTGTGGATCTGGACCCTGGATGGCTGCTCTGTCTCTCAGCATGACATGAAACACTAAGGGGTAACCATTTTCAAAGCAGTAAGTGGGGATTTCACTGCGTGATTCCCACTGAAGTCAATGTAAGATATGTAGCTGAAGCCCTGTGAGATGATTTGAATACTTCCCATATCACTTCTTGGAATTGCCAAAAAAACCCTATTTCTGCTTCTAGAATTTTCCAGGGAGTGCTGTTTGACTTCAAACTTTTTGCTTTGTAAATTTTGGGCTTTGATGGGTTTTTGGAAGTAGCCAAATATTGTTACCATCTGTTTTTCTGTAGGTGTTGTCAGCTGATCAGCTCATTATGAAATCTTCTTCTAATTGTTAGTGATGCTTTAAGTTTTAGCTTTCATGTATTTCAGATTCTGTGCTGCAATGGGGTGCAGTGATGAGCCTCACATTACATTTCAGTCAGCTCTCTTCACAGAGTAGGGAGACAAAACAAATCCTTTTCCTGCTGAAGACCAAGGACAACTTTCAGGCCCAAAAGCACAAACAAGGGTGGGCTGGAAGGAGGAACAAGAAGGGTGAGACCTCACAACCTGAAGCTGTAATTGGACAATTAAATCCCAATATGCAAATGCACCAAAACTTACAAAAGTGTCAGACTTTGTGACCAGTTGGGAATTTTGTGACCATTTTGGGTCTACCTGGCCCTGTCCTGACCAAGGTGGATCCTGGAGGCCTTTCAATAAATACTTATTTTATTCATGAGCTCTGTCCAGTCTCTGTTCCAGGTCAGCATCATTAGTGGAGAGAACAGGTACCCATAGAACGCTTCACTTTTTTGCTTGACAGAATCTATACAAACAATGCACATTTTTGTACCAGGTGTCCTGTCAAATTTGTCTTGCAAGACTTTATAGTGTTTGTGGTCACAGAATAGTCCTAAAACTTCTGTGCTAATCTGAGACTTTCTAAACTTCTGCAAAGAGGAACTATTATTTATCATGCAGCCCCTACTTCCACCCCAGAATGCATATTTATAGTTTTTCAGAACTGATTTTTTCCCCATAGAAAATCAGATATTCTGAAATAAATAAATTTTACATTTCAGCAAAAATAAATTAAAATTCAGTCTATCAACTAAGTGAGAAGTTGTCATCAGCTCTGAGTAATGGTACAAATATTGAGCAGGTAAGGGCAAAGCAGGAGGCTGAAGTTTTGCACGGGCAGGAAAAATAATTTTTATGTATCTCACTGATGCAAAATTAAAGATGTTAATATGTTCAGATAAAGAGAATTACAGGATCACTGGAGCAGACTCCACAGAGAGCTGTTACATGGAGCCGACAATGATGTAAACTCCGATTTTTACATATAAAATAATAAAATTATTATCTGTATTGGATACACGTGACATGCTGATTGAGCTGAGAAACTTCCTTCCCTTTAGACTGGAACACAAGAGCAACGTGGGTTTTAGACAGGAGGGGAAGCCTTTCCTACCAGTACAGTGCTGTGGACAAGGTCATGGCCGAAGGCAGGGCTGCTGTGGCTTGTTCTGCTTGTTCTGCTTTAAGCTGGTTTAATCTCCCGCTTTCCCTGCTGAACCCAGTTTAACAACAACAGCAAAACACTAGACAATGTTGATGCAAGGGTTTTAGGAGTCAAACCCCTCCCAGTTGCTCTTTATGCTCTGCACCAAACAGGACAAAGAGAAGGAAGAGTGACTGTGAACCGCAAATGTGGGGAAGCAACACGACAGGGAAATGCAGGCATTTGAGTTGGAAAGGTGATTAATGATACCATGCAAGTCTTCAACACCTGGTGAGACCCGAAATGCTGAGTATAATTCAGGTCATCCTGGTACAAGAAATATGAATGCAAATTGGAGCTGATAGAACAAAGTACCAGTAGGTTGGTCAGGAGAAGGGAGACCCTGCCTCGTAAGAGAAAATTAAAAATGCTCTAAGAAGCTGAGTGTGTGTGCTCCAAGCTGCTCTGCAGCGCAGCAGCCGCAACTCAGGACAGTGCTGGAAGCAAGCTAACATGTCCTAAGGCCATGAGGGTGGGTATGATAGGCTGAGCCTATTGTAGTAGTTGGATACTTTTCAATTAGCTTGGCATGTGAACAGAAGTTCCCCAAAATCTTGAACTCGGCTTGTCTAACACTGTGGGTAAAGGATTTAAATATTTTTATAGATATAGTAAAAGGATGAATGTCAAAGACCTAGAGGAGCTAAAGTTCTTAAGATTTAGAGTATTCTGGTGAGAGGGGGAAAAAATTACTTACTGCCCCTGGAAGAACTTCAACTGAAAAAATTACAAGAATCTTTCTAAACACTGGTAGGAGCTGTTGAAACAGGTTCCAGTAAAAGTAGTGGGGTGCAACTAACTTGACAATTTTAGGAAATTGAGTATCTAATCCCAAATGATTTTGTGATGCATCTGAAAAAGATTCTATAAACACATACATGGAGAACAAGGCAGTCATACACAGTCCTACACAGGTGTGAAAAACTACAAATATTTTTCTACAATTTAAATGAATTTTACTTTACATAAACGTTGTCTTTTGTTAATGTCAATCAAACAAACAAACAACGCAAGAAATGTGGAAGCCCCTTCTAGTTTTATCTCTTAGATAAAAGTGACTGATCGGCAGTTTTCAGCAAATCAGCATTTGAACAATGGAAAGTATTCCACCAGAAAGTGTTGACAAACTCTGGTTTCCTGGCAGTAGATGTAATGCTAATTCCTACAGCTATTTTGAAACAAATGTGCTGAAGGGAGTAATGGGAAAAAGCAGAAGTGTGCAGCAGATGCTAAGTCTACCCTTGCAGTCTCCTCAGCAAAGAAAGATCTTGTAAGGAGGGTCAATTCCTACACGTTGCAATTGCAAAACAGTCTGTTACCCTTACTCAGGGAAGGAAGAAATGATCCCTGATCAAAGCATGGAATAAGGGTCAGATTCAGAGGCAGCAGAAGGCAGACACCTTAGTCACTCTTCAATGTCTCTGGCTGGCAGGACCTGTCCCGTTACTCATTTTCTGAGCACTCCTGCTAGATTGGCTCCATTCTTCTGTTAAATGGGTTCACTGATTAGAGCATTCATATGGGAAATGTGGGTTCAATCCTTTTCTCTCGCCGAGCATAAACAAGCCTGCATCTTCCAGGGGAAAACTCCAACCATTATGCTAACAGGTATTCGGGAATTATGATCTTGCTCAGTCCTTCTTGTTGAAGCTTTGTATGGAATAATAAACATACATTACACCAAGGAGGAAAACGAGCTGTGAGTGAGGATTTGTAGCCAATGGGGAGCAGACTTACACCAGTCTAGGTGCAACTACACAGGTTTGTAGGTCTGTAGTCACACCGTGATGAGGATTTCCTGGAGCAGGGAGCAGCCCTTGGGTCTCTCCACTTCCCAACAGGTCCCACTGCCAGCCGAGAACAGCGTTGTGCCAATCCTTGTGTTTTCCATCCCCCCACACCCCCTTTTTTTTTTTTTTTTTTGTGTGTTTCCTTTAGTTCTATTCATGACAGGCAGAGTGGGATGGATGGGCCAGTAAGAGATTCATCCAGCAGCACCCACCTGTCTGGGAGGTTCATGGAGAGCCACAGGTTCACACCCTTTTTTTAAAAAAAAAATGAAAATGGCAATGCAAATCTAGATCTTTCACTGCCCAGTTTAAACCCTCTGGGCATTTATCAATATGATGGAAAGAAAAGAGGCAGAAGTGGCTTTTTCCTTCACCATGTGTTGTGAGGTAGGATGAATGTGGCTATCCAACTCAACAAGGCTCAAGGTTGGTCAAGGCATGGCAGAGGACCAGGGTTTGACACTTCTCCATCCATTGTGAGAACTGAAAAAGTAGAGGACTTTTACAGTGTTGTAATAAGTTTACATAGATAGAGGTTTGAAATAGAGTTGAATTTTAGGTTTTGAGATATTTGGAGTACAGTAAGTTTTTTGAGTTGTAAAATATACAGAATAAGAAACTATTGTGTGTTGTTAAGATGTATGTGTAGTGTTTAGTGATTGGCTTAAGTAGACGTTTGTAAGCTTTTAACACTAGCTAATCAGCTAAAAACCTCTTAAAAGACTTTGTAACAAAGAGAACTTTGGCTCCTGTTGTTATGACATGAGTTTTATCATCTTTTATATCTCTACCTTCACTGAGACGGAGATCCACTGCTGTTTGAAGAGGCTGCTTTGGATGACCTAGCTTTCTTTACACTTTATATATACTTTTCTGGACCTGTTTTAGGACCCAACTGCCCTCGTTTTTAGCAGCCTGCCATCCAGTTGGGGTTGTACATTCCTGCAGCAGATGTTTGAGGTGCTGGAAACAACCAGCACTGTGATCTGTTGTGAATTTAGCTCTTAATGAGGGCTGTAGATCTAGTCCTAGGCACATATCCCATTTTGAAAATGTTCTAAGAGATTGAATAATAAGTCAGCAGTTATCAGTTAATTACTGAATTGTGAAAAATGTCAGAGCAGATGAAGAAATACTCACACAAAACCAATGTATTCATCCCAACAGCTACATTAGCCTGATAATGCAGTTCAAAATTATTTATTTACGCTCATATTTACACTGCAGAGCAATAATAAATGTTGTGAAGTATTTCTTTTTATAAAGAATCAATCTTGTTACATTTTGCAAAAAGTCAAGAAGTTGCAATGATGTGAGGTCTTCCAAAATACTGTAGCTGTTATTAAATATTTGCTGAGAAATGGTAAAGAAACCATTGTTTTTTATGTCAGTTTTATGGGATATGTGGATAGGTAAAATGCAACTTAGTGAGCTTTTACTGTACTGCTTACTGATTCCCGGCATATAATTCACAGGATCCGAGGATGGATTTGCATATGTTTGTCTTCTTACATAAAATGAACAGAGATTTCTTGTAGATATCAAACAAAACCTGCTTGAAATATATTCCTATGGCTGCCAAAAGGGTTTGTAATGTATTGCTAGATAAAACTTGTCAGTGGTAAACAAAATTCAAGAAAACCCCAACAAATAGGCAGAAAAGAGATTTGAAGGTGCATTCTCTCAGTTACAATTATATTTTACTGCTTTTTGTGGACTTGCTGATGGATATTTTCTTAGCAGCTGGTTCAGGGAGACCTGCCCTGACGATCCTCCCTGACTTGCAGTGTGACCAAAGACTTTATCAAATCAGGACAGATGGCCCGAGATGTGAACTTGTCAACAGGAAGAAAATGCAGGAGGACAGCGTATCTCTGCTGTGGCAATGCTGCAGCAAGGATGTTTGACAATGGGCAGGGAATCTTTTCCCACCTCAGCTCTGTAAGGCATAGCTGTAAGCCATCTCTCCATGACATATTATATTCTGGCACAGAGACAATAACAGGCAAGCCAAGGTGTTGGGATTTCATTCACTGAATTTAAAGAAGCAAGAAGAGAAAGGATTGGAAAGAGGAAAAATGAGCAGGAGTTAACTGTGATGTTAGGATTTTTTTTTTTATGCAGTGAGGTAAGAGGCCACAAATCACACCACTTTGAGAAACATTGAATTTGTCCTCACTGATCAGAGAAGTGCTCTAACTTCTGCCTCCAGCTGTGACCAATACCTGATGCTAGGATAAAAAAGCCCCACAATACATTTAGCTCAACTGAGTAGAGGGAAACAACTGAACATGGCTGTTACAGCCCAGAGTGTGAGGCCAGAATTCCCTTATTTATCTACACTGCCAGGGTTACATTGGCTGATTGCAATATGACATTTTTTTCATATCCAACTCTTCCTGTTGAAGTCGGTAGGAATGTTGAGTGCACATGAACTGCAATGATCATAAAATTAGTCAGACTTATTAAAAATCCACTCACAACATTTAAAACTCCATGACCATCTGTTGAAATGCATTCCACATGCCAGCTAGGGAAAACTGAATTTTAAAAAATAATAAAAAAACAAATTAAAGTCAAAGCAAAAAATCCATCCCTTAGTAATTCCAGTCAAGAACTGAAATTTTGAGCTTAGCCACAGCTACAGCAGGAATGGATGGCAAGTGGGATGAAAGAATAGAGAGCAGGAGACACAAGAATATCTGATCCTAAGTATAATTGCAAAGAACATTTATTTCAGCAACAGGTCAGCATAAACAGCCTCTGAACTGTCCTTCATCCCACCATTACCACACACTGTCTCTCCTAAATGCTTATCAACTGTTTGGGTTTGGTTTTGAGTTATTTATAGCCTGAAGAATCCTCTGACCCAGTTCAGATGTAGCCCCAAAAACACGGAGTAGAAGGGAAAGCATGAAGGAGAAATCAAATGGCCTGAGGGCTGTGAGCCTTTCCTGACCTTGATTTTTCTGAGTCATTAAAGAATTCAGACCCTTATCATGGCTAGGAATGGTCAAAATGTAGTTGAGAGTGTGCATTTATTTTTGGTTGTCTAACAAATATCTGCATGGACAAACAGGAGCCTCTGCTGTGTTCCCACAGCAGTGATTACAATGTTGTGCTGTGTTTGCTCTGTGGTGAAGAGTCATCTTCAGTTTTGGGGTGTCAGAGACTGCTGCACCTTTTTTCTCAATGCAGGTTCCAATCAGATTTATTATTAGTTGTTTATATCTTTATATTACTTATTAATGTTATTGAATTAGGGTTGGGGTTTTTTTCTCTTTGTTATGTGCAATTATTTGATTAAATCTCTTTTGCAAATATTTTTTTAATAAAATACAGAACAAAAAGAGCTTACCTATGTGGCTGTGAGAGGCCAGCTTTCTGAATGCGTCACCAGGTGTGTTAGCATCTGGGATACTTTTGTTTCCTGAGGAGATTCCTGCAAAAATTAATGTGCTTATCACCTGAAGGCTTCTAAATAAACCAATACAAGGAATCACATACACCAGCAAGGTGAATTGATTATCTTCATACTTAAGAATAATTTTTTTGCTCTCCTTACCATAGCCTCTGAGCTCCACAGACACAGAGTACAGGAATTTCCTTTAGAACAATCCACAAGCCTTGCTACACATTAAAACATGGTAGATGGAATCTGAGATGCCTGTATGCCCCAAAGGTCTGCTCCTAGAGGTATGTCTCTCTAATTAAAATATTTATCCTTGTAACACCTACAGAAGTCAGGAAGGCACAGATGGGAAACTGAGATAGGTAATGCTAGCTCCAAGGAAACATTTGTTCTTCTGAGGTAGAGAGCAAGTTCATGAGTTCACAAATTCTCTGTAGATTCCAATTTGCTGTGTGAGAAACTCCAGGAAGCTGTGGTTTGTCCTTTTTAACCGGGCTCATTTTTACTTAGACTACTGAAGTTTTGTTATTGAGTAAAACAAAGCTGTCTCCTCGTTGTTGAGCTGAATGCGTCAGCTCAAGTGAACATCCCCTACCAAGGAAACCCACCAAGGATCCCTGAGCAGAAACCCCAAGGAGCACCTTCCAATCCATATGTGCCAAGAATCCTTGACCCATCTGGAAAATACTGAGTGTAGAAAACAAGACCTAATCATCTATGACTAAAAATTCTGGTCAGAAGTGTTGGGAGGGTTGTTGACTTGACTATTTTTTTAAGCGTCTCGGTGACTGGGTGTGAAAACTGGAGTTGTCTTCATCAGCTCAAGCAAATTCAAACCCACATCACCCACGTCCCGTTACAAAGTGTAATGTAAACATCTCATATTCACGCACTGTGGAACTTGAGTTCTCTTACCTTGTGTTCCTGAATCAGGGGCTCCTTAGTTTGTTAAATAATATTGAGGAAAAAAACTCCAAAACTGTAAAAGTTAAATTGTCAATCTGTTAATGGAAAAAAAACCTCTAAAGATATATGGTACCTCTTTGTGCTGGATGCTTTCACTGCGAAATAAGATTTATTCCAGCTTAAACTAATATGAAGAATACACTGGTATGCAGGTAGGACAGTGAGAAACTAGCATCCATTTTTCAGAAAGATGGTTTTGTAATTGTTTTTTTACTTTCATGATAGTCTTAAATATTTATGGTAACTTACCATATTTGTAGAAAATTCTGTTCTAGGAACACAACTGTTATTGCACCTATGGTTGAAAGGGGTAAATTTCAAAGATCAGAGTAGAATATTATGAAATATCAAAGTTCTAGATGTTCTTGCTATGAATAGAGAGTTAAAGCACAGGATAGATATCTGCTATGGAGTAGAGTACCTCGTGACAGAATTAATATTTGTTGCAATTTAAAAGGAGGTTAAAAATTTTTCATAAGATTCTCATTGCAGTAATTTAAAATAAGAATAATTCCACTTAAAAATGAATGAAATTTTCCCAATTATATTTTTTTTTCCCCCTGTGGGAAAATTATGCTTTTAACAAGATGAACCTTTCAGCATTATTTTTTCCTCAGTATCAAAACCACAATTTTTCTTACCAGGTAAAAATACTGATCTTGACTGTCACAGATCTTCAAGGGAACTATAGTCCATGTCATGTTTTCTGTCACTCCAAAGGCTTGTGGTCACTGTCTTTTCCCATCACATGTAATAGTATGGAATTGTAATTAAGATGCATTACCTAAGAAGGGAACTTGGACATTGCAGCAGATATTGTCTGAAAAGAAAGTTGGACTCTCAATTACAAGTGTTGGAAAGGAATTCCAATGTGAGGGACTGCAGTGACATTTCTAAATAGAAATATTCTGACTTTAGACAGTATGTTTTATTTTCATTAGTTAAAAACAAAGCAAACCAGCCCTTTTGGGCAAGTGTCAACCATCTGTATATTTTTATTTTCATTAATTAAAAACAAGTCAAACCAACAAAACCTTTTTTGGACAAGTGTTAACAATCTGTGTCTATTTTCCCTGAAATTTTCTATGAAGTTACAATTTGACCCACTCTTTGCATACTTGAAACCCAAAAGAAAAATCAGCGTTTGGGTTCCTTCTAAATATATACATATTAAATGCAATTCAAAGTTCCTCTGGCTGAAAAAGGTGATAAGAAATAGGTGAGTGAATATACTAAAGCAACGAAAATAGATATTTCAACTGAAGTAAAAACTTAAGCATTGTGTGGGATTGTTATGTAACATGATAGAAAGCACTGAGGCTTTTTTTTTTTTTGCAGCTGAAGAAAATGAGCTTTGCGGGTTTTCCAAGGTCACATCAGCAGTTGAATGAAAGGTTCTTTATTGAAGTGGGAAGAAGCAGATTAACTCAACAGTGATGGTTTGGCAAAGGAGGCACTTTGATGCCACCATTGTGATGGGATGTTGTGATGTCATCTAGGTCCTAACTTAATCTCAGGACACCGTGCTGGAGCCAAAGGGGTGGAACAACCCAAGGAAGCCTCCAGGAATTACACTTGTAAGGTAAAACATGAGGGAACTTCTCAGGGACAGGCCTGTGGAACTTGAGCACGCAACTTAAACAATGCTGAAAATAAAGCAGCAGCAGCTCCCAGGAGGGAGATGGCAAAGAGCACACATCCAAGGACTCTCCCACAGCTTTCATTTACAGATTTTGTTTTTGTAGGTTGACCAAGAGAGATGGCCTGCATTTGATGGTGCTTTCTGGAATCCTCAAGAAGTTACTTCTTGTGTTCTGCAATTATTAACATGCACAGAGGGCATGAGGAGAACTTTCATCAAAATGCAGCAGGGACACAGCCCAGGGACTCTTTAAGGAGACAGTAAGGCTATATAAGCAATTAAACAGGGTTTTTAGGAGAGCCTGACAGATTGCAGTCTGGTGGCACCACCGTTACTTTCTCAGTCACAAGCTGGCTTGATCTGATTAACTGCAAAGGGCTGGAACAGCACAAAAGCAACACTGAAATGTCTCAGAAACCAAGGAGCTTTATAAGGATTCTTTGAACTTCCAGAGGGAAAAAAAATAAAAGGAAGAAAAAAGCATAGTTTATTTACCCCTATAGGGTGAGCTAGCTGAGATCAACAGCCTGGACTCTACTGCATGATGAGCAATATCACCAATGCTTTCCATTAAAATAAGGTCTATCTACATAAAATGCTGCAAGAAATCATAGCACCAATGGTATATCCCATATAAGGACTCTGGAAGTACCAGTGTCCTGGGAAGAAGCTTAATAGGGCACACAGAACCTTTCTACTAATAGGGAATAGTTTGTGCAATAGAAAGAAAAGTTTTTGTGTTATTAAGCCTGGTGCTGTTTTAACGGAATCCAATTAAGGTAGAACACTTAATCTAAGTTGCATGCATTATGAAAGAAGTCAAATAAAAATACATGGTACTCCCAGGTATGTAAACAAGAAAAATTACAAGAGAATTTGCATATGCATCTTTGTCATCTGCAGAGTCGAGTCTGAACCTGCTCCCAGCACGAGAAACTGAAGTTCTGTCATTACATTCACTGAGTGTGGATGTAACCCCATTAGAACTTACAGTCAACATGTATATTTTAATAGATATAAATTCACACCATCCACTGGTTAGAAATCACCTTTTCTCTGTATAGATTTACTGTCTGATGCTGATCAACTTTATATAGATGAAAACCAATGACCTAGAAGCAGAAGAGCTTTACCAGTTTAATATTTCCTCAGGCTACTTGCAATAACTACTAAAGTAGAAAACAAATAGATAACAAGAAATACAAGATCAAGAAACTGATTAAATAGGGCAATATGTTTGTGTTTAAGCAGGTTCAGCAACCTGCTAGGAATAACTAAGCAGATTCTCCCTTTGGGAAAAGTGGACAACACCGCAGCCAATTCAAGAGGCACAGGAGAGGAAGAGATTTGAAATGTCAAACAGAAGAGCAATAATAAAGTTTTCAAGGGCCATAGAAACATCAAGATGTTAAGGTGCTAACAACATTATTAATCATCAATCCCCAGGTTAAAATTTAATGGTTAAGATAATCATCAAAACAAAGTTCCGTGCAATGTATAGAAAGTGGCTTTAAAGCAAGTCTTCAGGTAAATGAATGGAACAATCTTGATAGGTGCAAGATTTGGTCACAGAACTCATATCAGCTAAAAAAACCCTTCACAAGGCTTTATTGTGAGGTCTTAAGCTTTCAGCACAGGGCCACTGCCTTATATACATATTTGCCTTTGAAAAAATAGTGCATATATCCACAGAGAGCAGATTGTTGCCTCTGATCTGCATAGAGCAGAGCAGAGTTGTGAGGAAAGTCATAAGGAACAAGGTGCACAGATACTCACAGAACAAGTCCAGATGGTGCTGCTGGCCATACTCTCTCCCTCCCAAAAAAAAAAAGAAAGAAAAAAAGTCAGTGGAATAAAACATTAATATCCTAATCAGTTTCCCAGTCTTCAAATGAAATTCAGAAAAGAGAATCTTGTACACAAAGAGATCATAAGAGTCAAAAGAATAAACAAGCCCTGATATAATGGAGGATTTTCTGCTACTCTTTCATTGCAACCCTGGTCAGTCAAATATAGATGGAAGTCAGATAGAAAACCATACAGAAAACGAGGAAAAATTCACCTGAAATTGATCTCAAAAATGAAAAAGCAATTCTGAAGAAGACGCTGATCTCTGTTT
>JANPWX010000593.1:698005-910235 GCA_024734555.1 Trochalopteron elliotii | reverse complement strand
GTGTAGAACAGTATAAAAGGGAGACATATCCCAATAATAAAGGAGTCATTTTCAGCCTTCTGAAGTCAGAGTCCCTGTCATTGTGGTGTAAAACAGCATCAAATATATATTTTTTTTCTAAAATTTTCCAAGCCCCTAACATGCTGTGGACGCGAGAAGGATGTCTCTGACCCACTCTCACCTCTTTTTGGATGTGACAGGTCTCCACAGAGAGTTCTCTGATGCCCAGGCCAGCCACAAAGAGAACTGATGGTGGCTTCCCCTCTTTCTCTCCTCCAAGCATTGCCCCTGTCACCTGGTTTTGGTTGCTCAGTGTAGGATTGGTGTCACAGAGAAAGGGCAAGACCCTCTCCAAATCTGCCCACAGCAGGGACAGGTCCCCTCTGCACAGCCCCTTTCACCTTCCAGCCCCGTGTGCTTTGGGCTGGGGAAACAACTCCTGAAGGGCTTCCTCTGGTGATGATCTGCAAGGCCAAAGAGGCCAAAGAGTGGAAACAGTTGTGTGCAGATAATTTGCCAAGGGGAAAAACTGTGAGGGGAGAGACAGGCAAGAGGTAGATGAGCCAACCCAACTGATTTGCAGGAATGTAAGCCCGTCCTTTACACGTAAATGTGATGTTTGTTACCCTCACAAAATGATCTGGTAGGGATTTAGGCACATATGTAGCTTGACACACATGAGTAGTCCTTTAGGACACGAGCCTGTTAACATTCAACAAACGAAGCTCTTGCAGAGCAATTCACCCACAATGTATTCAAGCCAAATTGAGAAATCTGAAAAAGAAAACAGCTGAGATATGAATATTTAAAACTTTGCTGCAGCAGTGGACATGTGTAATAACTTTTCAAAGAGATTTTCAGAGGATTTTTTTTTTAATACTGTACACACAGCACTTGTCCTAAATACATATTTACATTATGGACTGGAAAAGCTCTTTTAGAAACTGTTCTGGTCTTCTGGGTAAATAATATTCCTTTTAAAAAATTATGAATACATATTTAACTGATAAACTAGAATGGCTCTATTAGGCACATCATAAACATTTTTTTAACTGTCTAGTGAATATGTTTACTGCAGCACAGAAATGAATCCAGATTATTGAAGCTCTGTAATTTATTTTTCCACTGCAGCTCTTTTGCAATTTTAAGCCCCCTCCCCAAATAAAAATTAAAAATTCTGCTCCCTCCCTTCCTCTCAGTTCCGTCCAGTATGAAGCTTTGTAGAGGTAACTGTGAAGGAAAACAAGTATTTTTTTCTGTGAACAGTATCATTGAAGCACTGTGTTCCAAACCATACATCAATCACTCTTGCCTCCTAGACATACGATTTTAAAAAACTTGTGATCCAAACTGTCCTGTCAATGACACAGGTGCTCTGCAGAGTTAGAAAAAGGGAATGGAATAATTTTTCTCTCTGGCCCCAAATAAAAAATATAAAATCCTGACTGATCCCAAAGAATATATTTAAGAATTGAACTCATTGGTAGGAAGCTCTAAAACTTACTGCCGGACAGTGTTGGTTAATCCATGAATATTCAACGGAATAGAGACAGTTTTGCCTTTTCCTACTAGGAAAACATCTCAATACACAGATTTATAAAAATGATGACTGTTCATAGGAAAAAAAAAAATCCTTGAACCGACTCTTCAGCCTGATTTATTTGCTCAGTTTTGTTCAATGTCTGGACTATTTGTGAAGTGCAAAAATCCTGGCAAGTTGGTCCAGCTATCGACCTCACCTTACTTAAGCATCTTTGGGCACCATTCTTCCAGGACTATTTATTACTTTTAATGTAATTTTTAATGCTTTACAAATTGTGTAAAGGTTGATTTTAAAACTTCACTTTGCTTACTTAAAATTATGTGGAGGTTTATATCCCAACAGATACCACTGATCTTAATAATGTGAAATGGAAATAGAAGGTGCTGAGAAGGACCAATAATTTCTCATCTATAGGACAGATTTCTTAAAGGTACTGCAGGCAGATATTCATTTGCTCAAGATTTTTAACAGCACCATGTTTTTTTAACAGAATCCCAATTTCATTTAGACACCTACAAGGGAGAAAAGGCTTCCAAATGTTCCTTAAGAAGAAGTCCCCATAATGATACTTTATAGCCATAGTTTCAAAAGCTCTCAACGTTCAAAGTGCTTTTGGAAATCTGGCCCCAGCTATGAGCAGTGACCTCTCCTGGAAATCTGCAGGGATCTGGCATGAAGGCATATGGAACATTGCATTGAGTTGTGGGAATCTTAATTACCAAAAACATATTGACAAATTAGGGAGGGTTCAGAGAAGAGAAACAAAAATGTTCAGGGGATCAGAGGAATTTACGTATGAGGCAAGATAAAAAAGAGCTATCTGTGTATGGCTCAGCTATGATATAATTAAGAGAGGATATATGTTAAGACTCCACAAGTGTTCCTAATCTTGTGTGGAGAATGGGGAGGAACAAATTATATTATATATTTTATGTGAGGTTATAACTACAGCTGCAAGCAAAGAAGGAAAAAGATAATCTTCTGGGCCTTCAAAAGAGCACCCTGGCAGTCAGGTCAGGCTCTGAAATGTTGTCTGAAGGGACCAAGTTCCATTGCTAGGGTTATATGAAAGTTTACCTGTGGGATGAAGCTCTGAATGGTCCAGAAAAGCCTGTTCAGATTCCACTTTCAAACTAGATTGTAATTTGGAGTGCTTAAACTGAGTAGGAGTCTTTGGAATAGCTGAAACAAAGCTATTTGAGTAAAAAACATTGAGAATGCCTTTTTCAGAGTAAAAAATAGTTATTGAGCTGTCACATTTTTTAAGACAGTACTATTATTTAAAGAGTTATAATGCACAGTTTTTGTGGGCTTGACCTCTGAGTAAATACACACCAGTCCTTGACCATAAGTAGTATTTCAGAACTGTGGGATTGAGAACAACAGCTAATTGTGACCCATGAGGTGGGGTAGGTCAGGAGCAACCCAGCACAGGTGAAGTGGTTACCATGTGGTTTGGGTACCTGTGTGTAGACACACCCTTGTAAAGGCAGAAAGTAATGAGTCAATACATCAATTAGTCAATATATCTAGGTTTATAATGTAGACAGTCACTATTAATCTTGATTGAGGTCTGGAGGAAGTCAGGCAGGCAGGTGAAGCAAAATAATCTGGGCTGCAGAGGGACCTGTGCTGGTTCTCTTGCTCCACTCCACCTTGCGCCTCACAGGGTTTTGTGCTTCCTGAGCAGCCACACAGCAGACATTTTACCTCTGGATGTGCAGAGAGCCACAGCATCTTTTATCAAAAAATTGTAACCAGTCCTTCAAAAAGCCTCAAGGGGTTTGTACGCCTGAGACCCCAAAGACATCCTTGAGCCACAGAAATGAGGGAACCCTTCTCTGTGAGAGCCTTGTTTCCCTCACTGCCCCAAACCACACTGTGCAAAGAGAAGGGCTAAAACTACATGCCTAAAAAAGGAAAAGAAAAATCTCTTTTCTGCTTCTTACTCTTGAAACAGAAAGATTTCCAGGGGTGGCCTCCAAAAGGGAGGCCCAAGGAGATCTGGTTCTTTATCAGTCTCTCGAGGACTGATCCTGCCAGGAGCAGTGACCCTCAGCAGAGGGGTGACTGTGGGCATTAGTAGGGTTCTGCAAGGAAGCTGGAGCTGTGTGCACAACCCTTACAGCAGTGTGGTGGCACCAGCTTTACTGGGATTCACTGAAAACTCCTGTCACAACCACGTCAGATTAATGTCTGCATTATGCCTGCTCCACGTGGGAAAGAGCAGTCTAATCTAATTCATTAGTCCATCTAATCTATCTAAATCCATCTAAAATAATTATAATATATAATATATAATATGAATTATATAATTATAATATACAATCTATGAAATATAATATATGATATATAATTAATATATAATATATAATATATAATATATAATATATAATATATAATATATAATATATNTAATATATAATATATAATATATAATATATAATATATAATATATAATATATAATATAATCTAAATCATTAGTCCATCTAATTCGAATTCAGGGTAGTTCTTTTTTTAAAAAGTGACTTTGGGCTGGAGGATTCCAAGTTCAGCCTTTTTGAAAGGCTGACACACTTTTCCTTTCTCTGCACTTAGCTCCAAACAGAGGCTGTGTTGGGCAGAACTATGACACAAGAAACAGAGAGATCAGACAAAATAGACTGATCAGAAAAATCTGAGGCAATTTTGACAATGAGTTTTTATTCAGCTCCTCCTCTCCTACCTTAGCTAATTTTATAATCAATATGAATAAATTTTCCTCACCAAAATGTAGTCCAAGCCCATGGAACCAACTGCTGCAGGAGGTCATCGAGTCTGATACTGCAGCTAGATTTTAAAAAGGACTGAATACATTTTATGGCCAAACAACATCTGTACAGTCATCCAAGCTAAGGTAATGGTGATGAAATTTCATGCTTGAGTGTGTAAAATGATTGCTACATCACTCAGAAAGGATTTTTTTTTCTTCCCAGGTAGAGGATTACACAATTGAGAAGATGCATTATAAAAGAGTTTTCTGAGCTTGGGTTTTTTTAACCTTTCTCCAATGACTGAAAGACCAGCTCATGGACCTCACCAAATAATAACTTAGCCTTCTACTTCTTCTCTTCTCAAACATAATGAGGCTCTTCAATGAGATATTTCATTTCAGGACCTCCAAGTTTCTTTCATTTTTTTCCCCACTAACTGATCTTATGTGCAGGTAAAATAACTGAAGCAAATCTTAGCGGCTGCCAAGGTAATTAATTCACCCTCCTGACCTCAACAGGTGAGAGATGTGAGTTTGCACATGAGCACAGAGAGGCCTGAGCCTGATATTTGATTCAACAGCTGGCTGCATTTCTCATGCAACTTGCACTTACTCTACATCTGGCTTCGTTTAATCACAAAGCAAAACAAACAAACAAAAAATTGATCTTCCTTCAGTAGTCAGCAACTCAATGACAATTTTGACCATTTTTTCCTCTTTTCATCAGCTCAGTTCTGTTTCCAGGATTTAATCATGGAATGAATCAAGCAGGGACAGAACATATATCTAGCTGAAGATTTTTGTGCTAAGTTGCAGCAAATTTAATTCACTGGGAGTACATAAGGGAGGAAACTGTGGGGTGGAACGACGTCTGAAACACTTAAAACCTCATTACCACATATCCCCACTTCACCCTGAGAGCTCCCAGCCTGTCCATTATTGTCCTGTCTCTACTTTCTGTGGGACTTTGAAAAGAAAAGGTTCAAAGAGCAAGACTTTCATGCTCCCCTTTCCATGTCAAACACTTTCAACTCCTGATTTCAAAGTGCCACTAGCTTGCTGTTCAAAGGCCTGTGGACACACAGGGGGTGAGACAGGAGGAAAAGGTTGCACTACAAAGCCTGCTGCATTCAGAGCAATACCCAGCTCGGAGATACAAATGATAATATAAACCCAAGTGCCTACCAATAAAACTGTCAATCTACGAAAGGAGGGCTGGAAAAATTCTAAACAGCCTCTTTCTGCCCCCTCTCCCACACTGGCATTGTGTCATTATTGGCTTGGATAAAAGCCTAATTTATATTTTGAAGTGCAGCTTTTCCTTCTGTTGCAGCAATGACCAGAGTGACTGCAGAATCAGGAGAGAATCCCAAACCCCAAATAAGTTAGCTAAGAATACCTAAAGAAGTTCCTACCAACATCTGAAAAACCTGCCTTGCTCTCTTTGAGTATTCATCCACCTCCCCTTCTCTATCTGTATCCTTTTCATCTGCCTGCCCACAAGATTTGGAACACCATTAATTGGTCCTCAGGGAGGCTGACAGGCCTGCTTTTATGACTTGATTCTTTGTATTGTACACATGTGGGCATCTCTCAGGAGATAAACAAAGGGAAAACGTGCTGGAAAGGGGGGCAGAATTTGTATAAGACTAAACGCAGAACAAACCGCCTTCCCAATTTGCTGCTAATATCCTAAATTGCATGAATAAATCCACCCCCCCTCCCCATCCTCCCTCTTCCCCACACCTGCTTCTCTTAATCTGCTTTTCCTGATCACTACAGGCTCATCTTCTGAGGAATTTCACCTCCCATTTGATATCAAACTCTTCTTTTGCCCCCTCCACCCCATTCCCCCTCCCTCTTGCCAACAAAAGAGTGAGGTGGTCTTATGGAGAGATAAAAAGAATAGTTGATCATAAGAACTAACCTGGAGCCAACACCTTGGTCTTTCGTCCCTTCAGCAGTTTCTAAACCCTAAGCACCTGCAGCTAATTCTCATGGCTTCCAGCCTTGGTCTTCGATTTGCTGAGAGTGAGAGACTTTCTGGAATGGCTTTTACTGCTCAAGAAAAAATAAACTTAAAAACTCAGACAATCACCAACACACCAGCACGAGCTTTAGAGCTCATGTGTGCTTGTGCATGTACATGCCTGAGGAGAAAGCAGCCTGTGTTACACCAATGAGGCACCAATGATTTTTAAAAATGGGTACAACTTTGGCTGCTGACCAACAATATGCCAGAATTCCTACAGAGATTTGGTATTTACCAACACAGCAGAGTACTGATTACTGCCAAGGAAGGCACCTGCAAGAAAAATGGAATTGATCACAGTCTTGTCCTGAACTTTTTAATTTATTACAATAAGGATCTCCTAGCTCAATATGTCAATTTTTTTGTGAATTCAACTTTCCCTTTCATGCAGGGACAATGTATATGGTGAATGTATTTTGGAGGGTAGACCCTTAATCTGAATTTGATGGAGGCAGAACCTGCTGTATTGATATAAGTCAGTTTTTTGATATTAAGACCTCAGAGCCTGTAGGACTATTTGAAGATTTTAGCTGCATGAAGAGCTTACTATACCTGACTCAGTTTACACATCTGAAGAAAAATCCCATTTGCAGCTTGATTTCTTTTTTTTTTTAGTCCACAAGGAATGTTTTCATTCTTAACCTTTGAATACATACTCAACATTGGTGTATTGTTTGCATTTTTTCAAGGAGAGCCACATATACATGGCACAAGCTAATTTTTATTTTTTTCCCCCCAGAGGCTAACCTGTGAAGGCAAATTTCTTCAGGGAAACTAAAGGAAAGGCCACAGCCAACACCTTCCATATGTCAGTTATTGTTCTTCCAAACTTTTACTGAGGCATGCCAATTTCTACCTGGTTTTTGTACCATACTCAACAGCAGGAATTTCAGTGTGGGTTGTAAAACCTGCTTAAGAGCCTGTGTAATTTACCTCACGTTGATTACTCTGTGTGGAACAGCTAATGGGACACGAGCTAATTAATCTATGGCTGCCTCACCTGTCTGTGCTAAATAGTTGCAATAGTGGCTATATCTTTGAAAATCTTGAGATACCATTTTTTAAATTGTTACCAATTGTTGCTTTGTGCACCTGGCAGAAATAGGCATTTAAATTATAGACTAGGTCTGATTTGAGCCCAGGGTTCTAAAGACATCTATAATGGGGAAAATGTCCCTGGAGAGAAATACATTCCTGCAAGACAAACTCTGCTCTCAGCTTGGGAAGAGACAGCAGCCAGGCAGGGCAGATTTTGGTAAAGGTGAAGGGGAACTTAAAAAAAAAGCCTCAAGCTGCAAGCTTTTGGTTTTGCGTTGCTGCCACCATGCTGGCCTGAAAACTAAAGGGCAGTGAGAAAGACCCCATGTGTTCATATAGTCATATGAAACAACACTGTCACTATTAATTTCCTCTAGTTTCCCTGAAAATGAGCTGAGCAGCCACTCATAAGCGAGGTTTCCATAAAAAAAAGGACACAATTTAAATCTGCAGTTTGAAGACTGTAGCTCAAGGCAGAGAAAAGTGGGTAAAGGCAAAAAACCTTTAGGTTTGCATGCTCACTATTCTCCTCAGCTGTGTCTGTGGGCACCAGACACAGTAATGCACCTTTAAACATGACCAAGAGATCATTTAAATATAGCTGTTTGTCACTGGATTATTGCCTATCTGGCATCCAGTCCTAAAATCAGTGTCTGGAGCCTGACTTTCAGAGATTTTGTACCACTTTACATGAATAAAGGACTTTTCCTTTTAATGCTTAGGAATACATCGTTGCACTAAAATAGTCACTTTTCAACCCCAGCTGAAAATGCCCCTTTGGGGATTCTCAGCATATGGATAGTTACATTGAAAATCAATTCTTCTGACATTCAGAGCTTTCTTTTGGAGAGGTTTATTTGCTCTACTAACCATTTTAAGCCTCTGTGGCACCTTCTTCCTCACCATAACTGCTGTGCTTAGTACCTGGCTCATAAGCATTATTTGATTTCAGTACCCTGTACACTGTGTCACTTTTTAAATTAATATAAAAACTGCTTCAGCGGTCCTCTTGTTTGTGTTGGTGTTAAATCTCTCCTGCAGAAATGTGAGTGGTGATGGGGAGTGTGGGGCATATGGGAGATTTGGGGTGCACAATCCCCATCTCCTCTGGGGCTCTCCCCAAGGCACCAGGTACAAACCAAAGGCACTTCAACTCTGGTGGGGGAAAAGGTCCATGGCTCACCTCACAGTTCCAATTTCAGTGTGCAGGAAAAACTTACCTGAAAAGAAAATAAAGAAGCTGAGTGCTAATATTGAGAAAATTGAATAAGAGCAGTTGTGGAGTGTCACACACAAGACAAATTACAGGCCATGAGTTTGCTTGAAACATGCAATTTCGTACTAATAAGCCATAGAAAATATAATTAATTACTTCCATTGTGTGTCTTATAGCAATGGCATCTTCTGACTGCAAGTTTCTGCGTTGCTCCAATTGTTAGGGGCCAAAGAAGTCTGTTATTTTAGTTTTCAGTTAATATTTTCTACCAAACTTATTTTTCTACTGACTTTTGTTTTTTTATTGGTGGTGATTTGCTTTTAAGGAAAATCTCATTTGAAAAAAAAGATGTTTGTTTGGGAGGTTTTTAATACATGCCTAATCGTGAAAATTTTCTTGGAATAAATGATATTTCAATTTACTTCTCTGCAGAAGACACTGTTGTTCCATGGAACTTAGACCTCAATTTTAAACTCTAAAGTTCACTGTAGATTTTCAGGGCTTCTTGCCTGTTGAAGTAAAAATATGGTTAATTTTTGTGGAGTTAGTGCTAAATTGATACAATGCCCTGAAATTGGTCAGTCTTAGATGCTAAGAAATAATGTCTCATACAGCAGCTATCTTAAGACATGCTGAAAAGATTGGTTTTCTTTTTCATTCAGATGGAGAATCACCAGCAAGAGAAAAAAATCAAGCTCCTGTTTTGGAACATATGTTTTTTACAGCAACTGTTATAACTTTTTTTTTCCTTGCCAAATCAGTCTAATAATTACAAAGAACAGTACCCATAGAATAATAAACTCTTTTTCTAGTTCATTTTTAAATGTCTTACTGTGACCTTTTTCCCTATGGCCATCACTACCCTACCTTTTGGCTGAAGTCTCTTTAAGATGGGGAAGTTACATCAGCAATTTCACCTACTCTGAAATCACCTCATTCTGCCCTGATTTATACCCCATGAAATCCTACTGCCCTCAGGGGGGTTCTGCAGAGTGTAATGCTGGGCTGGGTTTGATCCAGAATGTTAAATACTGGAGCATCAAAGTTATGGGTTTATTGCAATTATTATTGGTCCCCATCGGTTATTTACTTATGCTTTATCTCAGCTACAGTTAAAATTCTATGCTACAAGGTATGTGGGGAGAAATAAAAGGACAAATAGCAAGTGAGTGCATTGATTTGGAATAGGCTTGAACCTGTTTTTATGCCCCAGGACACCGCAGAAATGGAGGGATTTTCAAGGCTCCCCACAAAGTGACCTGAGAGTTGGGATTCTGAGCTGTCTGAAAAAGCTCTGCTGTAAAGTGAAGCAGCTGTGGCACTGAGAGAAGCTGAACTTTCTCAATCTCAGGGGCAGGATGTGTTTTGGGATCCTCATTTCCCTCCCTGCCATGCCTCTCTCACTGATGAACCTCTTCAGAGACCTCAGTCCTTTGAGCATCTTCACCAAAGCAACCCCAACACATTTGATTCCTTCTGCACCCCTGATGATGTTTTACTGAAGATTAAGGGGCAAACCTCAGTCACTTCTCAGTTAATTGTGTCTGGAGAAAGGCTCCATGCTAAATTACCAAACTTTTCACTCAAGATTTTCCACATCTAATCACAAATTTAATAATCTGGTATTATATCTATATCTATCTATCTATCTCTACATCTATATCATCTATCTATATCTATAACTATATCATCTATATCTAATTATATCTATATCAGGCCTTTTACTACACATTCCCTCAATCATGCTCCAGAAGTTAAAACAGAATTGAGAAACTAAAGCCATACCTAATTATGTACCACTTCCACCCTCAGAAATTTTTGTCCCCAGTATCAAAATATCACTGCAACTACTACAGGAAAGATGCTAATGGACACGTACATCATTTCTGAAGTGAACATTTCAAATCAAATCTTTACATGCCAGGGGGATATTCTGTAAAGATAGGCTAAAATAAAGCCCATCAGGCAACAGTATGAATGCCGCTGTCCCTGAAGTCCAGAGGATTTTACATTTCAGGCCTCACAGAGCTTTCCCTCAGCAGTGTTTGGGCTGACTGAGATGGTCCAACCCTGGTATGAGCACCGCAGACAGAGTGTACTTGAGAGGGATCAAAACAAGATAGCACAGATACCACTTTCCACTGAATTACCTTAGAAGTAATCACAATTATCTATTAACTATCACAGGAAATCTATCAACATGCAACAAAATTTAAAGTTTAAACCATACTGATAGAGGTGCCAGAACAATGGACAGCAAAATGTATGACTGTTTTAAATCTGCATTTTTTCCTTCCTCACACTATGCATGAAAAAGCAGTGCAGAGTCCTCTATAGGTAATCATATACCTTACATCAAATGAGGACCCAATTTTTCCCCTTTGAGAATTTCTGGTCTGACATCTTCAACACAACAAAAAATGTGTATCCCATGTATTTTCTTTCATTTAAAGTCTTCATTTTTTTAATCAAATAGCTGGAGCTAAGAAATACTCCAAATTAAGTCTCATTTTTCTTTTGCTGTGAAAGTCATAAGAAGTCATACTTTTTTCAGTAGTTGAAAAAAGAAACATATTTTACAATCAGTTCTATAGCAGTGAATTTTAAGTGAAAGAAATTTCTAATTGAGTGTGAGAGGTTCCCTGTTACATTATTTTATGCATGTCTGCTACATTTGGCCCACACTATCTTGAATTTATGCTTACCAAAAAAAAACAAAAAAACCCTTTCAAATTTAGCAGTCAGATTTGCTTCTCATAATAAATAGCAAACAGAACGACATAGAAAATGTTTGTCCTAACAGTTATTACCAACCAGCTTCTCAAGACTTTTACTGGTCGACAAAACATTTTTCTTTTTCTATTGCACTCACTAATCAGGATCTAGTCTGCCTCACAACAGTCAGCTGCCATTGTAACAAGTTACAGGAAAATTATAATGCTTCCTAAGCATTTCCACAGAAACAAATTTCATGTGTGTGTGGGTGGACAGTAGGAGGAGAATAACCTTGGGAAAAACACAATTATAAACAGCTGCAGCATGCATTAAATGTAATTATGATTGATTCCTATAAATAATTCTTTGTGTAAATTTCCACTTAAGCTGGATTTGCTGTTTGGGTGCAGTGGACATTTCTGCATTAAGCGATTATGTCTTTTTATTATTATTAAGAATACAGATTTTTTTTTCCTACTTGGGAGAGAAGACGAGGAAAGAAGACTTACTGTACCTGCATGAAATGCTGAAAATCTGGATTATCACAATGAATAGTTTAACAGCCTGGACATGGTGAAATTGTTTGTGCCTGAACAACAAAGAAGGATTAAAAGGAAAAGGAATGCATCATCCAAAGTTATTGTCAGCAAAACCTCATAACACTACTTCAACAAGATAATAAGTGTATAATGATAGATAGCATCTGATCAACCACTATGGAACAGCTGACTATATTAATAGGACTTGACATTTGTTCTGTTTAATGGAGAAAGTGCTGAGCACCTAGGTTTCTGCTATGCTAATTGCTTGGTCATTTGAAAAAGAAATCAGTACAATACAACCCTCACAGGAGAAAATCTTGACTGATTCTTTACAGTTCCTACAGCAAAAATACACTAAATCATGGTCGTTAATTCATTTGACTAATTCAACACTTAAAATTTCATTCATTCTCATATAAGATTTTACAACTGTCTATTACATGAACATTCAGCAGTGGTAATGGCAGGAAAGATCATATAAAATGACTGGGAGAAGGAAGGATGGTTCCTCTGGAAGCTTTAGGTAGCAGAGTCCTGATCCCACTGATATTAATTACAGCTGGCCTTTTCCTTCAGTGAGAGAAGAGCATGGCCTGTGGTACATCTGTGTGCTCAGCTCTCACTGCATGTGTGGGAGCTACCAAGGGCTTCTCAGTCCTTTGGAAAAAAACCCAAAAAACCTCTTCCTACAGCTGCAAAACTGGCATGCTGCAGCTGCCACCCCCTCAGAAAGCTCCAGCCCCACATTCAGTAGGACATCCAAAAAACAGGGTTGGAAGAGATCACGCAGTCCAACTCCCTTGGCACCCAGAGCAGGTGACACAGGAACACCTCCAGGTGGGCTTGGGACATCTCCAGAGAGGGAGACTCCATTCCCTCCCTGGGCAGCTGTTCCAGCACTCTGCCACCCTGAATGCAAAATATTCTTCCTCATCTTGAGGTGGAAGTTCTATCTTTTAGCTTATGCCCATTGCTCCTTGTCACTGGGCACCAATGAAAAGAGCCTGGCACCCCCTTCTTGGCACCACCTTTGAGATGTTTATTCATGAATGAGATCCCCTCTCAATCTTCTGTTCTCAGGCCCAGCTCCTGGGGTTTCACCCCACAGGAGAGATGCTCCAGACACCTCATCAATCTTTGTGGCCTCTTCTGGACCCTCTCCAGTAGCTCCTTGTCTTTTTTTAAGCTGTGGAAACCAGAATAGAACACAGCACTTCACATGTGGCCTAAACAGAGCTGAGTGGAGAGGTGAGGATCACTTTACTTGACCTGCTGGCCACACACACTCTTCCCAATGCAGCCCAGGACAGTCAAGCTCTTAATCACATTTCTAACCACTTCTTTTCCACGGGAGCCAATGACACATGCTCAGAGTTAAACTACTTAACCAATATGATGATCCAAGGCTATCTTTCTATTTTGTGTACCTCCTCAAAAACTTAGGTTTTAATTTAGACTTTCCAGCTGAGATATACCCTACATTTTTCATATAGAACATATGGACGTATGTCAACATTTGTAAGACAAAATCAGAAATATAAGGACCTGCTTTTCTCATAGAGATTTCAAAAGGCTTTCATATTTTAGTCTTTTTACACCTTTGACACCTTTCATCATCACCTTTTTGTTTTTCTGTTCATCTGCAGAGAACTTTATTAGCTGACCAAGCCCTCTGTGCGCAGCAGGGACAACCATGCTAGATATCTTGTAGTTTAAAAATGTCATTTGAGGGGTTTGTCCAAATTACCACAGAGTCAAAGGCAAAACTCGATTCAAGGCTGAGCTCTGCCTGTGCCTCAATATGGAGCAGTTTCCTTAAAAAATGGCTTTAGAAAATGCCCAGAGAGCATTCAAAATACTACACAGCTTCTTTACTATTAGATCCATGGATTTTTAATTTTTTTTTTTAACCATTTCTACCTCCTCTGCATGGCTGTGTGGTTAGCTTGATTTAAAATAAAATCTTCCTTTCTTTATAATAATATGGTTTGGTGGTACTACAAATGAGACAGCTTTCACCTGACATGAGTTAGGTTATTTTCACTTTTGTTGGAATTGCTGGTAGTTCAGAAGCTTCTTGCTCTATATGGAAGAAAAAAAGCATTATTTGCTCCAAAGTTACAGTAAATTAATATGAACAACCCTGCTGATGTTCAGGTTTCATTTGGTATGTAACAGACAGAAATGCTGTTAAGACTCCACAGAACACTGAAGATTTGTCTGTATGCTTTTCAAACAACAACATCAAAAAATAAAGATGGTACATGCTTAACCCTCTTGGGCTAATTTTTTAAGGCATGTCTCTAAAACTGCATCAAAATATTTTGTGAATACAGTTCTTCACACTTGACCTCTATTTAGGTATAGAAATCAGGTGCAGTACAACAGAGACTCTGAAGCTGTATTTATCCTTCTGACCATAAAGACATTCCTTTATTTTTATTTTTCCTTATGAGTGGATTTAAAGTGCTTTTTTAAAAGACTCCATTACACTTTTCTAAATAAGACAGAAAAAAAAAAAAAAAAACCCACCAAAAAAACAACTAAAATCCCCAACCAACAAGGGCTTTACATATTTTGTAAAAAACATTCTTACATCAATCAAGCAAATATACATTAGCAAGAAGGAAACACATTAAGACTCATTTTCCTTTTTCCTGTGCCAGGTTGTTTCTTTTGTGCTATATATCAGAATGAAAGTAATTCACCTCTCAAAACAAAATATTAAAGAACAAAATATGACTGTGATGCACTTCTGCAGAATACAGTCAAATTTCCATAAAATGTCTGCAGGGTTTTGCACATTAAAATTTCTCTTACTAAAAATGTTTATGGAAATAGGTCATTATGCACATTACTAATAGAGAGCAATTTGTTGCTTTTAAAGGAGCTTTTATACTAATAGTTGTGAATAAACACATTTATCAGACACCCTAAATATAAACAATGTATACACTGGCAAGCACAGTCTCCTCACACAGAGAGGAGACATGGATTAGAGGAGTTGCTCATTTTAGGCCCAGTTCTGCTGCCGTGGAACTCACAGGAGTTTTTGACAGTTTTTGTTAGGTTTATATAGGAGATGAATGGTGTCTCAGCTGTGGAAATGGGCTAATGGAAGGTACCACAGGATCCAATAATTTGAGTCCTATCTGCTTCCACACAGCTTGGCCAGACTCATCAAATGAAAATTAAGGATCTTTCTGTGTTTAGTGAAAGGGAGAGCAAGGGTTGGGATGTCTGAGCAAAACCTGTCCTTTGCAGCCAGAGCTGCACACCAACAAGCCCAGCCCCACAAAAACGTCCATCTATGGAAAACAAAGCAGATTTTCACATCTGTAACAGCAACTATGCTCATGTGACATCAGAATTATGCTCAAAATGATACCCATCCCATTATCAGCACTCAGAAAAAAAAATAAAAGAACGATAACAGCTATTGTAATTTTACTTGACTTCTGAGGAACAAAGATACAGCCAAGCAATTACACTGTGTAAGTTACCATAGCATGGGAAGCAACAGGATACCAGTTTAGAACTGCAGGACTCACTGAGGAACATCTTCCAATATATTTACACAGTAGCCAGCATCTATTCTCTTAAAAATCCCACTTAAACCGCAGATTAGATCACGTAGAAAGTGCAAATGAAATGAGCTGTTTTAGGAAGATATGTTGATTCCTGCGGTCCCTCGCTTGGTTGTCAGTAAAAGTGAAGAAAATGTAAAACATCTATCCAATTATTTCAGTTAATATACAAGCATTAGGCATTCAGATTCCTAATTAAGAGACAACATGCCCTGTCAGGCATCTGCATGGGCTATTGAACATTGCCTAGATTGTTCCATAATTATCCTGGCTTAATAGCTCTAAAAATGTAAGCAATGTGCATCCATTGAGGAAATGCACTGCTTATCACACGAGGAGGAACAGCACACAGAACATGCTCTGCCACGGTGTATTTGTGCTGCAGGTTTTTAGTGGAACATGGTTTAATTAACAGCAGGCAGCCTCGGCTTAGGAGCTGGCTGCTGTTGGCAAGGAGGAAATGTAACTCACACATCAAAATTTACTTCCATTTCCAGATTTGAACGCGAAAAACTCAACTGCTGGAAGTGCTCCATTTCAGATTCCAGTGCCAGGCACCAAAAAAGAAGAGATAACCACGTGCAAAAATATATATTTTGTGGTGATTTCAGTGTGATACTTTTCAATGTTCATTTGTTAAAATCTTCCATCTCCCAGCCCCATTCACCAAAAAAAAAAACCAAAAACAAAACAAAACAACAACAACAACAACAAAAAAACCCAGGATCCTCTGGGGCAGTCATGTTGTCAAGGAAACAGATTTTTTTTGCCATCATCTATGATCTGCATTGTTGGTAAATTTGCTATGATTTCCTTCTTTTTAAGCCTGATGCCTATGTTCAAGGTTTGACCAAAGTTGTCTTTAAATGGTGCAGCCATAGCAACAAGATGTCTTTTCTTTCATACTCTCTGGCAAAACTGGGCAAATCATGGATATGTTCTCCCATGTAAAGTCTGCAAGCAACACAAAAATGAAATATTTCAGCTCTTTGAAATGGATTTCTTCTGCGCTTTAACCAGTAGGATTTGTTTTGGAAAATTATATGTTTTCAGGACTCCATGTACCTTTCCCTTTCTCTCTTCTTTTTGCCTTGAATAAGAGAGAAGGCAAAAAATGAAAAAATCAAAGAAAAGGCCATTTTAAAAAAGATAGTAGAAATGTAAAGAAATTTTAGAATGGTTGAAAACATACAAACAAACCCATTTTTTCAGCACTGTCTTTGTTTTAGCAAAAATTCTAAGTTAAAAACTCAGCAGCCTCTTGTCAAATTGACTGTTAAAACCCCAATAAATGGATGTTGCATGGGATGCAAGACTGTAATGTGCAAAGTTGGCAGCCTCAGGATGTTTCATGCAACAGAGTGAAGTAGATACCCCTCAACATTTCTCTTGAGATTACCAGGAAAAATTGAAGCAATTCTCAGGTTCCCTGTAGACTGCCATCCTATAAATAAATAACATGAATAATATATATCTTCTTACCTGGGACAGATCTTGCAGATTTGGGTTGATTCAGCTGGTTTTAGGTGGATTTTCTTTCTTTTTTATATCATGGTAGGCATTATTGCCATAGCATCTAATGGTGAACTTCCATCTCTTTAAAATAAAGCTTTCTGCCACAGCATCTCACACCTATTTTGCCAGGTCTTCTTTTCTTTTCTGTTCTTCCAAACAGGGATAACTGATTTTGAAAAAAATTGTGTGTTTACCTGTTCTTTCCTGTCCCTGCCCCAAAAGAACTAGAATTCTATAGGCAATATCAGAATAGAGTAGGCTTCAGCTGTGTATTTTCTAGCCTGAAATCTGACACCATAATGGGCATTAAATATGCATGCTTTTTTCTTCACTGGATATGTAAACATTTTATTAATTAGATAGGAAAGTAATCATCCATCTACAGGTATTAAAGGAATGTCAAACCAAATGATAGAATTGATAACATATATATGACAGAATTGATAACATATATTTTGACTGAACTGTTCTTGTCAAAAGACAGATGATTGCCATTTTTAAAAATATCTATACATAATATTTTTTAATGTTTTAATGAAATTCAACAATGAACTTTAGACAAATTTGAAATGTTATATTTAAAGAGTATTTTTAGGTCTCAGATCTTTTTCCTTGCCTTTCCTCTTCTGGTACAAAATTTTAAGCTACAACTCTTTTTTTGGTCTCAAAAAAAAAAAAAAAAAAAAAAAATTAAAAAAAAAACCCCAAACCAAACCAAAACCCCCTCCATTTTCAAAAGAAAATTTATTGTTCTTTATGATATCACAAGATAATTAAGGCACTTAACAGAACAGGTGTTTTAACAGTATAGGTCACTTATAAATTATTTCTTCTGTGGACAGAGATAACCTTAGAGACTAAACTCCATGATTGGAAAGTAAATTGCAATAAAATTATGTTTTGTATGTAATATATGTATAAATTTATGTTTCTGTTGTTTTTTTGTTTTGGCTTGGTTTTTTTTGGGGGTGGTATTTTAAATAATAATAATAATAATAATAATAATAATAATAATAATAATAATAATAATAATAACTATTATTATTATTTTCTACTCTGCCAGGTAGCAACAATGTGAACACTTCTCTTTGGATCCCTCTAACTTCTGCACCATAAGGACACAGGAGGTCTTCTGAGGAGGGGTGAGATATTCTCCCTGACACAACATTCCTGGCACACAGACCTGCCTCAGGACCTTTGCCTTTTTGAGCTCAAGACAAGTGGACTGCACTCTAATTGCTCATTAATATTGAGGACAGTGTTAAGTACTCCCACGGTAAAAAATTGTGGGGTAGTTTGGAACTTTCATCTCACCACTTTTTCCTTTTCAGATTTGAGACGGAACCTATGGAACTGCTAGAGCAAGCCAGCGATACCTAGTTGGAAGCTCTATACAGTTTTTCTCCTGTGAGAAAGGAAGGAGGAGGGGAGGTAAGACTCAATATTTTGGATGTATAACTTTGGCTGCAGAAATGAATCAATCCAAACCCAAAGGCAGCCAAGATGCCCTTTGCTGTTGTGTGGAAGACAGCCCTGCACACTTTTCTAAACACAACACTTTGGGTTGGTTTTTTGCAAGCTGCTACATTATTTGCCTCCTCTCCAAGCCCCAACCTCTGAAAAACCTGTTTCATCTGGATTGCTAAAGCACAGATTCCACAGATTCTCATAATCACTCAGAGGAGACAGCTCCCAAGAGACAGCTCCAAACAGCTGCTTCCTGCAGCTGGAAAGTTTTTCAGTGCCAGTCTAGACCTCCATGTAGTAAAGCTTTGATGTTCATGAATAGTCAGTTGATTTCTGTAGGAAAGCTTGGGTGCCTCACTGCGTTGGGTCCCACAGTAAATATTGCTAAATAAAAGCAGTTTCATTTTGTAGGTAGGCAGATACTACAGGCTTGTGTCACTCCAAGGCTTAGACATGGGAGAAATCCAATATATATTCATGTGGGAATACTCATGTGGGGTTCACAGTGTCAAGTTTGTTGGCTGTTCCTGTAATAGGGGATTCATCAAATTTGGGTAAGCAGTTTGGAGTGTGTTTGCTTATTTTGTTGTTGGTTTTTTATTTTTTTTCCTCTAATGCAGAGAATTTACAAATAAATTGGCAAAAAATTACATATGATATATGGGTAACTTTGAAATGACAGTGAAGAGCATGATTTAAAATGAGGGTCCACACAGAGCAGCTAAATTTGTCTTTAAAATGAAGAATTATGGGGACTGTGGTAAGGACTAGGTTTCAAGGTTTCATCCCATTTTTTCCTTCAGACGAAATATGTACTGCCAAGAACAAACAGGGAAAGATCTTGGGATTTTGGTCGTTTGCTTGTTTTGGTTTGGTTTTTTAATTCATTTTTCTTTGTTTGTTTGTTTTGATTAGGTCATTCAAAGTCTTTATTTGTTCTGGAAACTGCAGCTACATAAAGATCCCTTTGGAAGCTCAAAACTTTTTCAAAATCAAGAAAAAGAGGAACTGCAAAATAGTTATTAACAGGGAAGAGAATTCATTATATTTTTTTATTAAAGAAATTTGTTAACTAGGTACCTTTAAAAGACAGTTTATCATGACTGCTCCTTGCAAGTGCAGAGTCTGCCTTGTTAAGTATTCACATTTACTGACTCATTGTTTATAAAATCAGGTGTTCCAAAGACAAGAAGTATTTTTTACAATGAGCAATTCTGTAATGAAACAGAGGAATATAAATCAATTTATTAGATATCATCTGCATATAGAGCTATGAAAAAGACCTCAGGAAAGAAAGCTCAAGACTGCTGTAATTTGTACTTTTGGGAAGCATATATAAATATCTTCAGGCACCATAAATTTAGATGGTTTACCAGAAAACATTAATAACTTTGCAGTACAAAGGGTGAAAAGCCCCACCCACAGTTTCCACACTGCATTCTTCCCAAAATACCTCTACTTCCTGTAAGCATAAATTCTATGTTTAGATTCGTTAAAAATAATGAAAAAGAGTAGGAAGCAGTCTACCTCTTTTAAAGGATGCAGGTGGGAGCCAGTAAAATAGGATTCCAGGGGCACCTTCCTATCTTCTTCATATCTTCATACTTTCACCTTTCCCTATACTTAAAAAAAAAAAAAATTAAAAAAAGGCAAATTGCTTAAATGTTTTGCTGAGCCCTACTCACCTCTTGGGTGTTTCAATGAATTTAGTTGATATGGCTCCTTCACAATCAAATGTATTTTGACACTCCTATAGCTTGTTGATTACAACCCATTCCTGGCACTCGACTTCCCTGAAGAAAGAGCTCTGTGTCAGTGTGCCTCTCACAAATCAGGCAACAGTACAATTGAGCTGCTTTCCTGATGAGCCCTATCAAGCCCATTTTTGGAAATGACGTAAAATAATATATTTCTCCTTTTTTCAGGCAAAGATATTTTATACTCTGCCTTGTTATTATGTTGCATATAGTCTTTTCAAAGTGTACCATTCTGCTTTTCCAAAGCATGCTGCAGCAGATGAGTACATCCAGGCTTTGAATCTAATTTGGGGAAGAATCAGCACTTTAGTGGTGGCCATCTTTGTACTCATGAGGGTATCATAGGGATGATGCAGCAAAACTATTGTGTTATTATTTTCTTGATAATGGCATTTCTGGCTAGTTTGAAATAGCCCAGTGTCTCTAGACAAAGGGAAACCTTTTGAATGAAACAGCCACATTGGCTGGTGGTGGAGCTATTTAGTAAAGGAGAGCCTGGTGCTTTTATTCCCTTCTCTGATGTTCCTCACAGAGTTCTCCCTTGCTGAAGACAGCAAAGTCACATTGCCCAGGTGTGTCCTGCCCTCAGATGTAAAAGATCAAGACTAAAAGAAGAGATGGGGATCTATAAACAAAACCTGATGGTTTCTCTCTCCCCTTCAGCTCTGGCCTTGGGTGCATGATGACCTCTAACAGTGACAATCACACCACAAAGTAACTCAACCCTTCTGTAATATTGTTATGGTTTTGCTTTGCAGATCAGATAATTAAATCATTGTGTTTCCATTGTGATCTCCCTCATTTGTCTTATCACATACTGGTAAGAAGTGCTGAAGAACTTTTCAAGTCCTGTGGCCTCATCATATCTCCAACGTGTTTTTTCCTAGCGACACAAGCCAACTTCATCGTAGCTCTGAAGTTTGTCAGCAATTTTTTCTCAATTGAATTACCAAATTCAAAAAAGTCTGAATTAGGCAGTTTCTTTATAAAAAAATAAGTGAAGGGACTACAAAATTTTAATCAACCCTTTCACTCAGTTCTGTCTGATATTTGATGTTTTTGTTTTTTGCACACAACTAAAAACCAGCACATCATACTTAGGATAAATTTAAGCGTTTAAAGTGCATTGCTATTCTGCCTTGTGTGTGAGGAAGGGTGAGAATGAGAAAAAGAGGTATAATTGCCTATACACTGAAATACTTCCTCATACAAACCTTTCTTCGTTTGTACCATACCTGAAAAACATGGCTGACAGTATTATTTTCTCCCTTCTGCATTCAGTCTATCTAATATAAATACTAAATTCTACTGTCAGAACTATTAATTCTTACACATTAGAACAAGGAGCCTGGGTCAAAGCTAGTTTTTCTCTGCTACAACAAAAATAAAATAATTATTAGATAGTTATTTCAATAGGGTTGGGCTCATGTTAATCTCCTCAGGCAGAGGATAAATCTAACTCAGCTAGAAATTTATTGCATCTTTAGGATACAACCTGCCTTCCCCAAACAGACAGTTTAATACCTTCCTTGGGTACTCGTTATCCCTTGCTTTGATTACTGTGTTTCTGTTGCCTTAGCAAAGCTTTTCACATCCATGCAGAGAGATCTCTGCCAGTCTCCTGTTCTGGCCACGAGCTGCACATCTACATCTCCACTGCCAGATGTTCCACAGCCCACCTTATCTTACCTGTAGCCCTTCCATGAATGCACAAATGGCAACTCCCAGGTCTTCTCAACAAGGAGGTTTTACAAAAGATCCTTTGGCTTTCCTCTCAAAGCTGCTCCTTACCCTCAGGAGAAGAAACCTGAAAACATTTGCAGTTACTTCAGTGTTTTTGTTTTCAGATATCTCAATAAAACTGTGAATAGCCAGAATCCTTGTGAAAGACTTCATAATACACTGCTGATATCCTGAGGAAGACACCCAGCCATGGCCAGTAGAGTGCCCCATTGTAATCCGATTTTTCCCATTAAGAAGTTCACTTCTATTAATTCCCATACTGTAAAAACTTAGAGACAAGGATATATACATATTTTTGTATTTAAAATGGCAGTGGGCTGGTCATGATTACAGTGCATAGTGTTGTTACAGTAGTAATAATAGTAGTAATTGAAAGAAGTCCCCAAACCTCTAATTTAAAATAAATCTGTAGGTATATGTAACATAACAATATAATAATATATTTTTATAAAACATCATATATTTATATGTTTGAATTTAAATATAGGTTTACACATGTTTTATATTAAAATATGCATAAATTGAATAATTATGAACATTGGAATGCTGCAAAAATAGCCCAAAGTACCAGTTCTTCTCAAACTCATCTCAAATCTAATAAATTTAAAAACAAAGGCGTGCCATTAATAGACCTCTGACTATGCAAATACTGTGTCAGATCCTGGACATAAAACAATGGGCTTTTATCTCTATTTTTTTTTTACTGTTCTATCATCTCATGTAGCTTATTTTATTCAACTGAAAAATAGAGTTGGTATATCACTGATTATTTTCTGTAATTACTTGAAGACACAGAGGTCAGGCTTGTGTGCTTAAGTATGCATGTATCTTTTCACTTAATTTTTTGAAATCTTATTGAAATGTTCTTAGCTGAACAAGCTGAGAACTAGAATTTTTTTTTCTCTGTCTAAAAAAGAACACAAAAATGAATCATACCCTTAGTGTCAGTAATTTGAAAACAGCAGAAAAAAAAGTGTATGGGGAGAACCTGTGTTGGTGTAAGTCACTTCAGTGACAAAGAAACTTCTGTTAAACTTTTCTGTCTAATTTGAGATCATACATATGGACAGGTGAACTAAAGAATCAGAATGCTGGTGTCTGCCCAATAAACCTGCTCCTCATCTCTGATTGAAACATTTCTGGCAGCAGAACACAATGATTTATAAAATTTTCCTTGTTTGACAAATGAGACATCTCAAATCACCTTGGTTAACTTTAAAAACAAAACAAAACAAACAAACAGAAGACTTTGGGCTCCTCAAGTTCCCCCTGAGACCCTGGATGCAATTAGACCACAACCTTCTTCAGAGTCATTATTCCCTTTACACCCTGGGCACGGACTGGTCTGAGAGGAGATCACGTTGTCCACACTGAAGTATGGAAAATCGTCTCAGGAACCTGGCCTTTGGAAAAAGTGGAAGGCCAGCTGAATTCTTATTCCCATGAGCATTTGCAGAAAAAAATGCTGTTTAATCATTTATTGAGCAATTTAAAAATAAAACTATTTATCTTCTTTCAGCAAAACAGAAGCACTCTTGCCCTTGTTATGCCAGATCTACATAGTCTAGTAGATTATTCCTGGCTGGAGATGTTGGGGAATTGAGATTAAACCCCACACAAGTGAGATTGATGGATATAGGATTGTCTGGTCCTCTAATACTGCCTCCATACTCTGTATTTAGCCATGGTCTGGACCTGTCCTGCATTACAGCACACATGACTGAGGCAGAGGAAAGACAAGCTTATCTCAAGTCCCTGTGGATGAAAGGCACCTGTAGATAATACTTAGAGAAACAGTGAAGGAACTGGGCAAATCCAGGATGGTGGTTTTCCTTCCAGATAAGCAAAAAAATGCTGTTCAACTATAGTTTTAAGCCAGAGAAAGTACTTCTGACTCTGTAATAGTTTCAGCTGAACTTTCCTTTCATCAGCTTCCCAAAATTTATTTTGAAGCCATTTATATTTTTGAATGCTACAATGTCATGGGGCAAAAATTAATCACAGTGTAGCTATAATTTGCATGGAAAATTACTTCCTTCAGTGTTATATCTCTTGTTGTTGACATAAAGGTCCACTGGAAACAAAAGATCTTTTTTATGCAACATAGGTGTGATTAACTTCTTTTGCAAAACATGAATAGAGGAGGGAAAAAAATGCTTGCTGGATTTCTAATGGAAAAGTGAGATCCGTGGGATGCCCACAACATCTTTGCCTAAAAGCTCTTTTCTGTTCTTAAGGAAGGCTGTAGATGGAGAATTATGTTTGCATAAGCAAACAGAAGCATTCAAAGCAGAGAAAGACACTTCCCAGCACTCTGACAAAGGAAGGTACCGTCACATAGCCTAGGTGGCAAGTCTGAAAATAAAATGCTACTTCTCTCAGCCTTTAAAACATCCCTAGTGTGTCTGCAGAAATGTCAGTAGCCCAAATGGCAAGCATTCTGTGACTTCTAACAAAGAGCAAAATATCAAAGCCTGTAATTTTTAAAGGGAACATCCCTTCAATGGTGTCTCTTTCATAGCTGGCTGTTTGCTTGTATGGAACAGGTGGAGGGCAGAGCACAGGATGGAGACAAGGTGTGGAAGGTGTATGAGGGAAATCCAGGATGCCTGTGGCTTCTAGCAGAACACCTGTGTCTTCCTGAGCATCCTGGCCTAGTGCAAGGTGTCCTCACCTGTGGCAGGGTGTCTGAAATGAGATGATCTTTAGATTCCCCTTCCAACCCAAACCACTCCGTGAGTCTACGATCTGTGGGACTTCTGAAACCGTAATATTGGCGTGCAGCCTGCAAGTTGCCCTGGATCTAGCAACTCCATAACCCAGAGGCTGCTCGCCGCCTTTCCCCCACCCTGCTGTTGACCCCAGCATTTCTGCAGGGATGTGCCAGCCCAGCCAGAGCTGGAGGCAGGCTCCCTCCCAGCTCTGCACGGCTGCTATGGCCTGGCACTGCCCAGACATGGCACTGGGCCAGCCCCAAATAAAATATGAACCTCGGGTGGGTGAAAAGCCCTCTTAATTCCAAATCTGACATGCTCCGGGGCAGTTTGAAATTAAGCAGAACACATCTGCCCATTCCTCATTATTGTTGTTGTTATTGTTGTTATAACCTTTCCTTACACTAAATCCACATTTCTCTTCCACATTGCGAGTATGCGAGAGGCTGGAAATCGTCATTAAAATGCGATAATGCTTAAAATTCTAGCACATTAACACTGACATTTTGCCTTCTAAACAGTCTCAGGTAATGAAGGTCAATATAAGCAAACAGTCTGTCTATGGTCCTTCGTTAGAGGCTTTCTGTGCTTGGACTTCACAGCAGGGGACTGTCAGGCAGTGTTTTCCTCTGTGCGGCTTCTCTCCAAGTGCTTGCTGCAGCTGGCTTCAGCATATGGTAGAATATGAAGATATTTTCTGGGGTCCACTGCCTCAATCACTGTTTAATGATTAATTACTGCAGGCTGGTGTCAGGGTGAGACATTCAAGGCTTCAGGCAAAAGTCTTAACTATAGGAAATGACAGCAGGCGGGATTTTGCCAAAACGAGCAACTTTGCACTGCTAGTTCTAATGACTTGTGCTGCCTTTTGATCCATTTGTAAACAGCAAGATGGTAAAAGGCTGAAACTACCAGGCAATAAATGCCAACAATAACAAGAAATTGTTCCCAGAGAGAGTCTTAGGATATTTGGTCTTGTTGAGAAAATGTTATAGATTCTCTTGAAGCAAAGCAGGGGCTTGCGCGTTACCTGCCCTCAGATCATTCCAAGGTGGAAGGAACTTAGCCTTCCAACCACCAGGAAAAAGGAGATAAGAAAGAGGCAGAGAGCTGAAGCCACTGTAGCAGTGTGATTTTAGATGGTGGAGCTGCTATCTATTTTCCAATAAGCATCTCCTGTGGAAAGGCCACTTGGGGAGGCATTCAGGCAAAGTAGTCAGGTCTACGAACCACACACACCACGGCTGGCTCAGCAAAGAGAGGCAAGAAGGGCCTTTTGTATGAAAGTTCCAGCAAGGGTTTATTCCAACATGCCAAAGGGAAATCAGGAACAAAAGACCTTGCCACGTGGTGTGCACAGGCCTAAATAGGGGTCAGGAACCAATGGTCTGAGGGCACAGGGGTGGTACCAATGGTCTGAGGGTGCAGGGCAGAGGGCAGTGACCTGTAGGGGACACGGGGCAGGCCACCAGGGATACCACACCCAATGGGGAAACAGGGAAAGGAGAAACCATGAGAATTAGGGGCATATAGGGAGAGTAAAACTGGGGTAGATCACATAGTGCTGCAAGGCACCATGGGGGCGGTCTTTTCTTTCAGCCTAGGCAGGGAAGACTCTATGGTAGATCTTTCCAGGGCAGGACCCTGGGAATTCCCCTGAGAGGTCTGAGGGATTCCACAGCCCACAGTAGCTGTGAGGGTGAGGAACTGAACTTGGAAGTCCCAGCTCCATCAGGGCTGATAGTTTGGAAGTCATGGTGCTTTCCACACCAGGTCTAGAGGTAGGATCGACTGTGTGGGGAGCTCCTGGACAGCACACAGCCCCTCACCAGGGCACCAGAGTGCAGAAAACTCATCAGCACTGCCTTCTGGGGCACTGCTGGGGGAGCTGGGATGTGTTCCCATGGCCCACAGGGATACTGGGGGACATGGAAGACTGCCTTCACCTTACCCTGTGGTTCCACACTGTGCACAGCGCCACTGAAGGACAGACCCCTTGGGCCTCAGCCTCGTGATCAGCAACCCTCCCCTCCAGTTACATCAGCCTGAAATTGATGTAATGAGGACATGAGGGATCAAAGCTGTTTAAAGGCTTTTGTTCAGTTCATTTAGAAATGCATCTTAAACCCCCATTAATTTGCTTTGCGTGGCTCTGTGTGTGTATCAAAACTACCCATAAAGATACAATTATCTCCCACCTACAAAGATAGGAATTGTATGTGTGCTTTAATAAAGCCCAGGTTAATTTTCTTCAGATTGCCCTCCATCAGAAATGCAAAATGAGTGCAAATTATACGATTCACATTTAGTATCATGTTGCAACTGCTTTGTGCTTGTGCCAGTGAGTCCACGGAGCAACGGAGAATAAGATCTTTCATCTCAAGTGCCTTTGTCTTTGATAAAAATATGAAAAACACTTACTTTGAAGAAGGAGTGTTTCACAGTGGATAGCTTGTGATTCCATCTTCCTTGTGCAGCACCATTACAGAAGCCAAAATCTCACCATCTTCTTCCCAGTGAAGGTAGAACTGATTAGCTCTGTAAATGCTTTTGGTAATTCAATGAAAAGATTTTTTCATTCCCAGGGAAAAAAAAAATTATCCATTGTTTTTGGCTGTTGAAAGCCAAAAAGGTTTATGCTTTTGGAAAAGAGAAGCAAAAAAAATCACTATACTTTCTCCTCTTATATCAAATAATTTCTACTGAAATGAAAAAGAAAATCCTATAGAGTGTATTTATTGCAGGAAAGGGTATTTTTTTGAGGAAACAAAATTGACTCACATTAGATGAATTTACTACTTTATAAAAGTATTTTTTTTCATGAATTAAATAAATTTTTCATAGGGCATAATCAAAATACTTTTCTATTCCTCCAGGTTACAGAGTATGAAGAAGACTCAGTTGTCTACTAATAAAAAACTAATTTTAGCTGCATCCAATCTTTAGTCCTTTTATTATTACGGGAAGAGAATGATGCTAAGTGAGAAGCAGCAGATAATTAATGAGCAGCTTACCCAGCTTGTACAAGTCACAATGAAATGCAACATTATTTGTCAGTTTTTAATGTGATATTAACTGGTGATGGGTGAAGCACAAAAGGTTGAGAGACTGTTTGAATGATCACCAGAAGTGCAGATGCTTATTTAAAATTTATCTGAATGTCTAAATACTGTGGAGTTGGGAGTTACTCAGTGCAGGTCTCTAGGAAAAAAAAAAGGTGATGACATAAAAGGCCACACTTCGGAAATGAGACTTTTGGTATTCCCATGAGGACTGGAAATACTGTGAAAACACCCTCCTTTCCTGTTTCTTCTAATAGAAACCACTACAGAAGACACATGAACAAAGTTGCTCAGCCTCTTAAAATCTCCAGAAAAGCCATGAACTTTTAGCTATTAATAGCTATTAATTAGCTATTAATATATCTATATAGCTTTTAGATATTAAAATGTTAATCTGAATTAGTTCGCATATGTCTAATTTTAAAAGTAATATGAATTCTTGATAAACTAATGAAGCTGCTTTAAACCAGATGCTTATTTTTTTTCTAAGCATGCAAGAAGACTTGAATGCAGGCTGAAAATTTTAAACCAAAATATGTTTTGTGATCTTGGAAACAATTTTAGAGAACAAAACCTAGACAGAACTTCAAGGCCCATCAGACACAAAGGCACAACCTGTATTAATGTAGATCACTTTCAAGATGAGTGTCTCATTGTTAATGCAGACAGTTCCAAAGGCAAAGGCAAACAGTATTTGGCAGCAGGAACTTTTAATGAGAATGTCATTAAGGAATTCAGTCTACAGACCACGAAGTGATGCACAGCAGACCCAGGTGACTTCCCTGCCTCTCACACCTTTGCCTTCCATCGAACATAAAGAAGATATTTTGGGTGAACTAAGTGTGTGTCCCTAAGTGAGGAACCCTTCTTGAATAAATTCAGATTTGCCAGCAGGTTACTATCAGCTTCTGGCAAATTGTCACCATGGGCGAATGATTTCTTGGATACCAGCTCTACTCATCTCCTGTGAAACTGTAGAAAAATACAGGGAAGACCCATATGGAGCCAACATCCACCATAAAGAGGATGGGAGGAGCTTGACAAGAAAGCACAGCCCAGATGGAGTTTTGGTACAGGACTGAAAGGCCAGTGCATTCAGGCTTAGAGAGCCTGTTTCACATTGCAAATATGGGTTATCAGCCTAGCCAGGAGCAAAATCTGTGTCCTTGCTATGTAACATTTGTAACTCCGCCTGCCACCACCTGGAAGATCCTAATGTATCAGGAGAAGGACACAAATCAAAACAGAGATGAACAATGAGCACACAAAAGAATCCTAAACTCAAGTTGCTGTTATTTTGGGTTGGCAGAGCTTGTGATTAGCATCATCAGACACTATTCAGGTTTATGTCAGGTCAGCCTTAAATCTTCAAGTAAAAATTAAAGGGAATCTCAAGCATTAATCATTTTCCTTTAAAAAGAAAAGAAAAGTGATTAATGTGCTGTTGCAGTTGTATTATTGTCATTGCCTTGTGCTTTAGCTCCTCCACTCCAGAAATCATCTAACATCATTTTAGATTACCTAGGAAAACTTCCTATTACTTATCTGCCATTTCAAGAGCACAGGACTCTCAGAGGTCATGTCACATCTACCAGCACTGAGGTGATGTCCAGAACCTGCTAGATTGTCTGCTGAGTGACTGGATATGTTTAGAAACAAAAGGGCAAGAGTGTGATTTTTCTGAGATTAAGACTCCCCAGCAGCCTAAAAATGGTAGAAATTCTTAAAAGATTTAGGTGAACAGTAGATTTTTTGGATGCCATCCTATGAAAGAATATATGCAAGATCTCTGATCTCGTTTAGTTGAGCTGGCATATTTATATCCCAAATTTTATGAGGCTTGAGCTTTCAGAGTAAGGGTGTTATGATGAGTTAACACCACTGCTTAGATTGTTCACCAGCCAAATAGCAAAATTTCTTAATGTCATTTTATGGGACTTATAAGACATTAAACTAAATATGATTGCTGCTCCATAAAACAGAACAGTTCTCCATATACTGTATGTATGCAAATACAACATCCTATCTCAGCCTCCAGTGCCCATAGTAAGTTATCCTTAGAGTTTAGACTGAATAGCTATTATTGGTTTACATGCTCCTATATCTTTGCATTTCATATAGCTAATAAAGGGAGAAGCTTTTAAAAAAATAGGAGTGATGTCTTATGTGCCTCACCACGCAGCTGAGAAGCTTTTCTCTTTCAGCAGAAGACATACATTCGTCCAACTGAAACACATTTTCAAAATGCAGAAGAGGTGAATTTTTCAAACCCAGACAGGTGGTATATTTAATGAATGGCAAAAGTTTCTTTGAAAATCTGGTGTCATAGGAGGCCAAATACTCACATGGATCCATGGGTGAGGTAAACAAGGTGTCTAGAATCAATTGATCACACTGGTAAATAGAATACCAGGTGAAAGTTTAAACACGCTCTAAAAAAATCTCTCAACCAAGAATGAGAAAAATGGCTTTTATCATGATTACCTACTCCATCAGTTTAACTTCAAAGCATATTGTCCACTCCTGCAAAGATTATTTTGTATCTATGTGGACCCCAGTTCTGTTTCTGAAAATAATTCCATCCTGTTTGCTACAATGGGAAGAGCAACCCTAGCAGAGGGCCATTACTATAGTCCTATATTTGATTATAGACATTGAACATAAAAAAATTGTTCTTGCTTTCCAATAAATTCTGACTTGGGATGCATTGAATCTGGAATATTCACCAAATAATTCCTGAGCTGAATGTTATGATTCTGAGGGCAGAAAAATGCATGAAGTTGCTAAAAGCTGGGATTTGGAATGAAAGAGGAAGTGAATCATCAATTTATGAAATCACCAGCATATGAAAATCACCAATTAATGAATGCATATGTTAGATAAAATCTGAAAAAAATCATGTGTGCTAGTCAAAGTAATAATTCATACAGCTACTGATCTTGGCAGCATTACAGAGGTAACATTTTTACAAGGTTAAGCTGTCTTTGAACTTTTCTATAATTTATTAAATGCAAACAGACTTTTTTTTCTGTATCAAGCATATGTGTCTTTTTGTTCCTTTACTTACAAATTATCTCAAATTTTGACAACTGTAAGAGAAAAAACTCTTCTTCATTGCCTTTTACTACTCTACATCACGTAAAAAAAATATCTAAGATATTAATCCAACTAAGTATTGTTCCACATTCCCAGCCTTTGAAATGATTGGCAAGGCAACTTTGTGGATAACCCCTTGAGGAAGAAGACTATTTGATGTATATTTGTCATCTCTTTTATATTCCTTTACTGCAACTATTTAGCTGTTCTTTAAGAGAAACTCTAATTTTGGGGTTTTTTATCATTAGCCTGAGAAGAGAATCAAACATGCTGGAGAAATTTGCATGGAAGACTGTAGAGATGCATAAGTTAAAACTGTCACTAAACTTAGAGAAAGGCTGTCCCTATATATAAAATTTAGGTAAATCTGAGCATAGAGGTCACAAAATTCATTCCATATCTTCTTTATGCATTAGTATAAAAGCTCAAATCTTTGATTCAGTTCTTTTCAGCATTAGTGGCAGCTATTGCTGCAAGGAAATTAATAGGGCTATCTCGCTGACTTCAGTAGGAGTATGCTCAGTCCCTTAACTCAGTCCCTAAAGCTCTGCTGAAACATAAATGTCACTGTTTTGAGAGAACACTCAATATATTTTGTTCTCTGAGGTAAATCAGCCTCTGAAGCTGCTTCAATGAAAGTTGATGGAAACTCAGGAAAAGTTAGTTGATACTTCCTGAATATCTTCAATGAGAAAAAAAACCCACATAAGGCAATTTACTTTCCCCCACTTCTGACACACTTTCTTTTGGCTAGTTTCTGTGAAATAATCTCTGTGAAATCAATGGTTTAACTGAGTGTAAGAGATCTGGATCAGGAGCTTCTCAAGCAACTGTCCCTGGATGGGAAGTTTCAGCATGCAAATTATGGTAGTTTGGGGTCCATGGGGTTCCTTTCAGTGAGATTCCCAAAGGACTGCAGCATCACAGCTCAAATTTTCGCAGATTTAAGAACCCAGGTTTCCATTATTTCTTAATCTTATCAGAAATAATTAAACTAACTTACTTCAGAAGTCCTAAACCACAAGTAAAACTATGGATTTTTCAGTGTTAATCAAACCACATAGGTGAGCCCTCAAAGATCACATGAGCCCTCAAAGTAGTGCTCTGCTACATCTTTTCTCTACATTTGATACATGGCCAAATGATAAGCAATCTATGTTAAGAACAAGATATGTGAATATTATTTTTTGCTCCAATTAGGTGGTTTCAGATAAACAGGATTCAAGAGTCTTGTATTTTGAGAATCTGACTGATCTGCTCTACAAAACCTTTTCATTCTCCTCCCTTTTTAATAAACTATTTGTCATGTCTCTTTGTTCTAAAATGAGAGTAAATGTTTTGCTTTATAATCTTACTTTTTTAACTAAATAAAAGTTGCTGCATAAAGTTTTAATATAATTCTAAAATATGCCCTTGTAGAAGTTGCCATAAATGTCGACATTTTCAGCAGCATGAATTTATGATGACACTGAATTTTTACAGCACTATAAAAGTCCATAGTCATGATGACATCTACAGCTGCCTTTTCACTAAAATATAAGAAACTATATTAAGACACATAGTTCAACATTTCCACAGACTTTAAGGAAGAAATTGTATACACCAGCGAGTGCTCACAGCAGTCTCAAGATGGAATAAATGTAACACCCTATGATTATTTAGCTGCTAAATGTTTTTATATTGAAATGGAAATCAGCAGAGGGTTCTTTTGTTCCTCTCCAGCTTTTATTTTCGTCTATTGATCAAGGCAAAAAAATTGTACTTAAAGAGCTCAAAATAAGCTTGAATTGAAGTAGTATTCTGCCAGGTAGAGGTAGCCTGGTCAGCTGAAATGCCTCAATGCAAACACATGGGATGGGCAGTAAGGGGACTGAGACAGGAGGGCACATGCCTGCAGGGCTGGGATCTCACTGGCATTCCAGAGGTGAGATGGGACGTCTCCCGTGACCAGAGTGCTGGAATGGAAAGACACAGGGTTCTCTGGAAAGAAAAGGAGTGGTTGTCACCCTCTGAGCCAATGGCCCTCTGGAGCGGAGGACATTCCACCTGGGGATGGATGAGGGGCCAACAGAGAGCTTCTGGGTCAGGATTAAAAAGAGAACATGCTCTCATGGGACCCCAGGATCTGGATGGGGTTTTCTGTTCTGGAGCTCCCAGCATAAGGACATGGATCTGTTGTAATAGGTCCAGAGGATGATCAGAGGAGAGAAGCAACTCTCCTATGAAGACAGGCTTCTGTTAAAGAGCTGAGGTTCCAACTGGAGAAGAGATGACTCTAGGGAGACCTTATAGCAGTTTCCAGTACCTAAAGGGGACTTACAAGAGAGCTGGAGAGGGACTTTGTAAAAAGGCAAGAGGAAATGCCTTTAAACTGAAAGAAGGTGAATTTAGACACTAAGAAAAAATTCTTTACTGTGAGGATGGAGAGGCACTGGAAAAGGTTGGCCACAGAGTTTTGTGGATGTCCCATCCCTGGAAGTGTTCAAGGCCAAGTTGGATGGGGTTTTGAGTAATCTGGTCTAGTGGAAGATGTCCTTGTCCATGACAGTGGAGTGGAACAAGAAGACCTTTAAGATCCCTTCCAACTCAAACCATTCCATGATTCTCTAATTACTATGTTGTGAGTCTGACCTTAAGTCTAGAGGTAGCCAGAGCGTCTGGTTTTCGTTTTGGAAACCCATAAAAAGTATCTCAGAGGCACCAGAAATCTTCATATTTTCTGTAACTAACAGGAAAAGGACACACTTCTACATGAGATTCCAGTAAATACACAACTGATTATGAAATCAAATCCATGAAATATTATGAACCATGAAGTCCCATACCTTGGGAAGATGAGTATGACTCATATTGCATGCCAGAAACAAAAACTGCAACAACAGCTTCACTGTACTGGAGGTGGTGCTCTTGTATATGTTCAAGTCCTAAATTATGGAAAGTTTGGATTAAAGGAAGTCTTTAAGATTTCCCTCTTTGATAACAACATTTAATTTAGGTGAAATATTTCAAAGACTTGAATATTTCCGTATTAAAGCTATGAGTAAATTAAATATACCACTGGATAAGACAGTTCCTGATTATCACAATAGGACAAGTATGGACCCAACTCTTCCACCAATGCACACTCAACGATTCCATTGAATTAAATATGAGTTACATGAACAGAGGGACTGAGGCAGCCTGGTTTAATTAGTGTGAAAATGTCAAGTCCCTGTGTACAGTGCAAACCTAAAAACACCCAGATGGTTAACCCTTTCATTGCTATTGAACAAGGTATAGAAGTCAAGTTAGAAAACCTCAGAGGAGACAAGTGAGTGCAAAATTACCCAGCATTTCTACAGGAAAATTACTAGGAAAATAGGTGTCCAAAAAATCTTGATATATGCTCAAGCAAACAAAGCAACACCTTTTAAAACTGCTTTGAATTTACCCCATCAAGTCCATTGTTAAGCAAGTGGTCAGATACAATATCAGTGTGAACTTGTTAGTTTACATTGATTTGGAAAAATCAAACCACTAAGGGCTGTGCATTTCTACGGGAGTTACAAAAAACCAAAACCAACCAAAACCAACCAAACAAAAAAACCTCAAAATCCAAACAAACAAACAAACAAACCCCCAAAACAAAAAACAAAAACCCTCTTTGATTTGTCCCACTGGCTTGATGTCCAAACATTTGATTGAAAACTGAAGTTATGTATCATTAAAGAAATATTTTGTTGAATCTGAGTGGGATTTTCTAATCAGATACTTAAAAAACAAACTGTAAGATTTCAGGTTTTGAGAAATGAAGCTGTATGGAGAATTGTCTCCATTTTTTAGTGTACACACTCTACAGTGTTTTTAGATGCCTAGTTTAGAAACACTTGTTGATTTTTTTTCTTAGAGGAGAAAACTCATCCTTTGCCAGCACTGTGACTACAGCAATAGGAACCCCAGTGGAAGTTGCCTGCTGGGTGGGTCTCCTTTCTTTGGAGACACTCACTGTCCTAAAGCTGCACTTTCCACAGCTGTCAGTATTATTAGCACAAGTTCCTTTTGACTGAAACTTCTCAGCTTAAGACATATTTGAGAGTGTCAAGGAAAGCTCAAAGTACATCTCCAGTCCAGCTATGAAAGGAGCCAATCCTCAATTTTGATATCATTCTTCAGCATCAGGAGTTTTTAGGCAGAATTCCATACTACTAATGCCAACATGCAACCAGATACAGTGCAGAAGGAAAATTATTTAATATCCCACATCTTAATTTGTGGTTTTCAGAATTAGTTCCAGAGTATGTGAGCACAGACAGGTATTTTCAAAAATCTTCTCTAAGGTGCAGGAACACTCTCCCCTGCCCGTAATTAAAGCCTAGCTCATCACCTGGGCCAAAGCAGCAATGACAGCACATGAGCTGCAAGGATGGTACAGAAAATAGACAGGATACAGCAATATCTGGAACACAGTCACAGCACCAAGAGCCAGCTTTTCCCCGTGCATGTTAATCCTCATATGAATCCCCTGCCTACATACAGAGAAATTCTAGAAGAACAGCTCCAATGTATTTAGGGCTTTGTGCCACTCAGCAACCAGAAGAGATGATCATTAGTAAAATAATAATTGGGGCACTGCATGGTCTCTGAGGAATTATGTATTTTATATGGCACTAGTGGTAAATGTATACATCTATAGCTAGCATTCATATACAAAGAATTTTTAGTTAAAACACTCCATTGACAAAAAAATAGAGAAAATAAGAGTGCACAATGCAGGGTTCCTCCACACTGTTGCTTTTGGCTTGAATCAAACAATTGGAGTCAGATAGAATAATTAATATTACAAACCTTTTAATCACAGCACAAGTTAGTAAGATATGGACAGACATAATTACATAGCAAAAATTGTCTAGGCTCTGCTAACTCCCATATTAAGATATTTCCTGGGAAATGGCAAAAAACAATGTCACATTATTTCTCCAATTCATTAATAAACATGTATTTTGCACACTGTTCTTCATGGTGTATTAACTTATGACAGGGGTCAGGGCTACATTAAATTATAGGATAAATTATTATAGTTAACAGTGCTATTTGACAGATTCTTAGGTATCTGCTGCTCTTGTGCTTATTCTGCATAGAATTATATTTTAACAGCACAATAAAGAAAACCCTGAATAATAACACATTTTACCTTGATTCCCAACTTTTTTTACCTTTTGCCATACAGAGCAAGCAGTGACCAGAGAGACCTCTAAGAAAAGAGTAAGTGGTAATGGATCAGATCAAGTTTAACATTTGAGACTCTGAAGGTTTATAATACAAAGCACAAGTTTGTCCTTCCTTCCTCTGCTTTCAGGCAGCAACTGTCCTCGATTTCTCCAAATTCAGGGTAGTTTGAATAGAATAAAAATATTGTGCATGGTCTTGAACTTCAAAGTCTTATATGCAAACTTAAAATATAGACCAAATATTTTCTTACAAGAGGGTTTGCCATCAAGGAAAGATGAGATCCACAAGCAGATAGCATGTATGTTTGTGTGGTTATAAGAACATTTTCCTGTTCTAAATTTGTGTTTCCATCATTATCTATAGCTTTACACTCATCATTTCCTCTTTTTCATCCCTGTCCCTGTGACCTGTACTCCCTCTCCGCGTGTTCCTCATTGTATTTTTTTTCCCTGCAGTCACAGAAGTGCCTGCACAGAGCTGGATGGGGAGACAGTCCTTGTCCACACAGTGCACATGTAGCCACCTATGTGAAATTCTTTCCTTCCCTTCTTACCTGTGCCTTTTGATTGAGTCCTGATGTCACTCATTTCCATGCTACCTCTTGCTCTAGGATTCCATTTGACTGCTGAAATTGATTTCTGTACTGCCTTTCATGCCTCTGTGTACAGGACATATTCTCTGAATAAACTCTCTACTAACTCACATTTCTCAATGAGCCAAACCCTGGTGTTGTTGTAGCCATTATGGCTGTATTAAGGAAACATCTATGATTTCTTTCCTATTTTAACAAAATTGTGTTTTGCTGCTGATTATCACAACTCATGGTTTTCTTTTTTCACTCTTTTTTTTTCTCTTGGTGGTAGCTGAATTTTTATGTCTTCAATGGGCACAGCTAACCATCAGACCCTGAAGTTAAGAATAAGAAAATTAAAATCTTCAGACTTACCATGAGACTTGCTTAGGTGCACTATAGCAACCCCAGAAGAAACAAATGCCTGTAGACAACAACAAAAAAATAAACAAAAGTGTGAACAAGACAGCACAGTTAACTAATGAAACCCAAGAGGTCTCTGAGGCCATGTAGGCACTCTTCAGGCAGTGGAAACTGAGACAATGACTCCTCCAGCAGGTGTATCTTTCTTAAGTCATTTTCTCACACTTCAGTAAGTTTCAGACTTCAGCAGAGGTTTTTTTTCACTGTTAAAATACAGTCCAGTGTGAGAAAGATGATGTTTGAAAAAACACAGGTGTGACAGGAATAAATATTTTGCAAATATTCTAGTCCATTGCACAAATGTGCCTCAAACTAAATTTGGCAATGAAGCAGTTTAACCTCAGTGACCCATCCCACTTGATCTTTCTATGGATCTCTCTGACATTCACATGACCAAGATGAAATTGAATACAGAGAAGTACAAACTTTGGCTCTTGGGAAAGAGAAGGCAAATACACAGCTACAAAATGAGGGATGACTCCGAAAGCATTGTTACAGAAATGCACTACAAATAGAAACCTGCCAGCTACTTGCAGCCACAGAAGGGCAAATCTCATTCTAAAAGGTTTTAGTAGGAATGCTTTACCTAAAAGACAGGAATACACTGCCCCACTCTTTCCAAAGTACTGTTGCCAGCTGGCTTCCAGATTTTAGCAAAGATGTAGGGTAGTTGGAGATAGTGCCAAGTAGAATAATACAAATAACAAATAGTGCAAAGGTTTAATAAACTACTTTTTGTGTGTGTGTAGAAAAGCAAAGATTGAGATAGGACATCACAGTGACTATGCAGATGAAGGTTATCCACTGGCTATTTTCCCTACTTGTTGGAGACACAGAAAGAAATGGGTGCTGGCCAAGTTCAGCTACTTATTTAGATGACAGCAGATAGATGACAACTCTTCCATGATAAATACAGCTGGTTGGTTTAGCAATGCCAAAGCCACTTTTCCAGATCTACAATTAAGCAAAGGTCTCCTGGTTTATAAGTGAATTGAATTTCAGGAATCCAGGGCACCATATTCCCTGCAGAGCAATCAAAGGGAAGAAGTAGAAATACCACAGAAACAAAGAAACTGCAAAGGGAAATCTCTGAATGTGAAGCAGAACTGCCCTCCAGCAGAGGTGCCCCATCCAGCACCAGCTAGGATTACTGTCCCATGAATAGTTTTGTCTCTGAAAACATGTAATTTTGTTATTTTCTGCTCCTGGGAAGATCAGGGAGTTGGGTATGGGTGTGATTGCTACATGCCAATATGTAATGCAGATTCCCTCAAACTGTACTTTGCATCAGGCAAGAGTTCAGCAAACAAGGCACATTCTGAGATAGAGGTTTCTGCATAATCCAGGATTTTGATTGCCAATTCCAGACAGCATTGTGGAGGTTACAGCCTTTTTTCCAAATCATTACTCAGGGTTACTTTACCCTCTTTGCTGGACAGATAGATTTGAGGAAAAATTGGTAATTGTGTATTGAAGTGCACATGGAAATTCAGCAATTAGCAGTACAATGAAAACTGATTGCTTTACATTAGCAAGACAGTGTTAGGTATGAAGCCAGCAAATGTTCTTTTGTGCCTCAACATGCAATTAGTCCCCAGTAAGCAAGAGGTGCTTGCCTGTTTCAAAATCAATGTCTGTGTGATGTGAAGGAAGTTGTCCTGGAGATGGTTTTGCTTAAAGGCAGCAGAGAGCTAAAAAGTTAAAATATGTGTGCAGATTTTGAAAAGTCCATAAGTTCAGAAATCAGATTTTGTTTCACGCTAATCTTTCATCTTAATGGAAACAATACTGATGATTGGAAAAAAAAACCCAAAAAATTGTCGGAGTGAGAAGAGGTGTGTTTTCTCTGAGTGGGGAGATCTATACACTTACAAAGTTACTGTAAACTGTTTCAAATATCAATGTAGAAACCTTGTAATACCTTGAACTAGACCTAAAGCCCTTTCAGGACATGACAGAGTTCACCATTTCTGCAAGCCAAAGATTTCTCTCTATGATGTTAGGCTGGCCTACACAAAATTATGTCACTTTAATTAAAAGTGCATTTTTTTACCAATTTAGTGAGCCCATGCATACCCAGCATGGGAACTTTACATTTCAGACTTGCATTAATTTATCTTAAGTGAATTCCTTCCTGACTTAAGCTGAATCAATATAAGCCAGGACAAAATCAATTCAGGAGTGTCCAAACAAGTGTTCACATCGGTTTAACAAAATCGATTTATAAAGCGATTCAAATTACTTTGGTGTGACTTTTGTGTGAAGACAAGCTTGGCTTAGCTAATTTCCTCAAACTAGACATTTTACAAAACCAACCAAAGTGAAAAAACATGGAATTTCTTTTGGACCCAAGGTTATTTGCATTGACAAGTTCATCGTCTTTGAAAAGTTTATGGCATTTGAGAAAAAAAATTCTGAAATGGGTTAGAAGCACAATTGCCATTTTGGTTACCAGAAATTTGTCTTCATCATTTATTCATCCACACATGAGCTTAGTGAAATGCAAACAGAACTAGGAAAATACCCAGGATGTAAGATGGTTTGTGGATGTTCAGCCTTAAATTTACTGTTTCATGGGTTAGACTGAAGAACAAAAATTTCCCTTGAACGCTGACATTTTTGAGGTGGGAGAGATTGAGTGGGAGAGATTTGGTTTACATGTCTTTGGAAATACTAGCCTATAGTCTTTGAATTAAAAAAAAACCCAAAACACAAAACAGACAAACAAACAAACAAAACAAACCCCCCCCCCCGCCAATCCACAAAAAGCAGAGTTCTAACAAAGGCCTTTTGTGGAAAGAATTCTCACAGTGCTAGAGGAGTACAACCAGATCCATATTTGAAACATTTCAAAGAATGAAAACCTTTCTCTCCTTATTCAAAATAGTTGATCAACTAACATGAAACTAACACAAAGATTTTACATCAATCAAAGCTAAATATAAATTTTAAAAATGTAGTTTAGGAAGAATTCACCGTCTCATTTCACTTTCTGAAAACTGCACATTTCTCTGTGTTAGTAGTGAAGTATGTCCTAAAGTTTTTAATATTCCACACACCTACAATTAACTCCTAAATATTGTGTTCATATCTAACAGATTCAAAACTTTACAACCAACCTTACAGTATTTCTTTTGGAAAAGCTGAGTCTGATTTCAAGCTTTTACAAGAGAACATGGAAGGCTATGAGGAAATGGAATTTTTTGAGATCCCAGTACTCCAAACAGTGGTACAAATGAGCTGTCCTCACAATGCTCTTGTTTGATTTAAGAACAATCAGGAATGTTTTCAGAAAGGCAAAGGAGAAGATTGGTAATAAAATCAGTGGCAGAAGGGTCAGGTTGTAGCATCTAATTGGGAGTGTAAGAAATGTTAATTGTGGGCTCAGCATTGCAGTTCCACACAGAACCATCACAGTCCTTGCTCAGTGTCAGTGAGACAGAGATGAGAGACATTTCTGATGCATGCTACACTCATCCTTGCAAAAGCTCAAGACAGTGTGATAATGTCACCAAAAAGTCCATTCAAAAAAAAAAAAATCATCTTTAGACCCATAATATTAGGAATACTTTCAATAGCATAAGTTTTATGTTCACAATACTACTTTATTTCAAAGTGGGGTCAATAAAATAAATTTGAACATAGGGTATTGTACACTGCAGATCCATAAATCTCCTCTGGGACGGATGTGCTATGAATTGTCATCACATACAGCCCCCAGCCACATTTCCACTCACTCACACACTAATCCTATGGAAAATGGCCTATGGGAAATGGCCTTGTCTAAGATACAAACACTTCCCTGAAGTTTTGGGCCGTGCTTTGCTCTCTGCTGAGATTATTGCAGGCTGTCAGTAGAAATTCTATTGGTGCTGTTACCTCAACTACAGAGGAAGTACAGGGAAATGCATTGCTGTGGTGTTTTTAACAAGCTGTATAAATGGGAAGGAGGGAGGACCCCTGTTATTTCACAGCTAAAAGCTGCTCAGGCCAGGCACCATTTTAGATCAAGGCTGTGCTCTGGCTGTGTGTCTTCTCCCCTCTCTCCTCAGGTTTCCTGAGGTACTTCTGTCTCCACTGATAATGCCAGAGGGCAGGAAGGTGGGCCTCAGGCCTACAGAGGAATATTAAAAATGACATCACAACTTATACTTCCACCTTGCACATGTCAAAGACGAGCCTGCCCCCATGTCCCTGTTCACTGCTTTGCAGAGAGGACACAGCAATGCCTTGTTACCCTGTCATGCCTCAGGGTCACAAGTCCCTGAGAAGATCAGGCAGCACCTGAATTAGTGCCTTAAATGACAACGAAGAGCCATGTGTTTAGTGTTCCTGAAAATGGACCCACCAGCTCACCTTGTCTCCCCAGACAAGAATTAGGCCAAGCTTAACTGACCCCGGGAGAGATGGTGTCAAGCCTTCCTTTCCCACGGAAATGGGATATAACCTAAAAGGCCTAAGACTGGGAAGGTAGAAAAAAACCAAAGAGAAGCAGAAAGAAAAACATGACACTAAAACTAGGCTGTGTTTGTGTATTGCAGGAGAAACAGCTCATCAGGAGGGGTTAAGGAACTCTCGCTGTGCACAAACAGGAAATATTTCTGTAGAATATAAATATTTTTAGGGCTCATGGTAAAAATAAATGATAACTTTGAAGGAAATTATTTTGTGAAATCTGTTATTTTAACCTGGAAGTAGGCTTTCTGAATGAAGCTAACAACACCTTTCTCCTGGCTGTAGGTTTCTATATATCCCTGCAGCAACTGGAGCAACACTGAAATTCCACTACCATAACTCCATGAGACCTTCTCCTTTGCTTATAGAACAAAACATATATATATATATTTACTGGAAAGTGTGTGATCTCTCATGTCACAAATCAAGCCTCTGCTGTTAGACTGAGATAACTGGTGTGTCTTGTGTGCTGGATGTAGCTGTGCATTTGTTCTTTGTATTGTTACCTTTTTCATATTGCTAAGCACCTTTTCTGCTTTCAAAGGTATCAGTAATTTTGTCTTCTGTGTTGTCTGCTTGCTACCACAGGATACAGGCAAACTGTGCTTTTTTGAAAAAGCTATCCTTTGTTCACTCTGCTTTTATGTAAATTAAGTCAATTTGAGTAAAGGTGCACAAGTGGCAAACTGCCTTTTGTTTTTTTTACTTCTTCACTGAGTTTCTTTCTTGCTTTCTTGCTATCTTAATCATATTATTTACCTATTATTCTTAGAATCTACTTTTATCTCATCAATATTACTCAGTTTTATCACTGAAATTTCTTGAACCTTGCTTGTTAATGAGGTATATAAAGCACTAGTATAATGTGTATTCATGGCATCTGCCAAAGTGATACAGAGAAAAATATTTTTCTACCCTAAAAGATTTGCAGAAATTATAGAGTCTTGGTAAAAAATATTAGAACAAAAAAACCCAAACCCCAAAAAAACAAAAAAAAAAACAACAAAACCACTGAAAGACAGAAAAATCCAGGTGAGTAGCCAGCACAGCAGAGGTGGTTGGTCATAAAAAATGAAAACCCTGGAGATTAAAACCAGCCTCTGCCAACTCCTCATCTTGCACAGTAATTGAGAATAAATTTGGTGGAATGCACGAGAACCTTACACAAACCCCTGGTGTCTGGTGGGAGCTTTAGGTCTGGCCCAAACAAAAAGCAGCAAAGAGCCATAGGAAAGCCACCTTTGCTGCTGCTCGGGGCATGTTTCCTCTCCTACCTTTTAACCTGTCTCCAGGAGGGGCTCACCCCTGGAGTACACTTTTTCTGAGTTTTGCAGCTTACATGGATCAAAAATTGGTAGCAAGGCCTGAGTTGGAAAGGGCCCTCAGACTCACCTGTGTCAATGCAGTCATTTGGATGATTATTTACATTTTCCTTTCTCTCTGTGAAAGCACTGTTGTGGCACACAGGAATCAACAATAATCTTCCTTCCATAATTCTGTAAGCTATTTTGCTCAGTCTGCTTGCCAAAATACTCACTCATGAATATGCAATGAGGTGGAAGAAATATTTCTTTAAGTTTTAAGCCCCTTGGGCCTTTAATCTTGAAGCCTTTTAAATCCAGGATATGATTTTTTTGTGCGTATGCATGTATATGTGCTGAAGTGTGTGTATTGGTGTCACTTCTCTTAACTTGTGTGCATACTTGATTGCTGGAGGGCTTTCATTCTCATTTAGATATATCATGTACTCATGCACACGGTACTGCAAGGACAGTTCTTGCCTATTTTTGATAGTATGGAAGAGACTGATTATCCAAAGTGTTTCCTACTGCAGATATGGGAAATAAATATTGATGCATTTTGTAGTAGGGAAATAAAGATAAATTAAACTTTTCAAGGGCACCTGCCATAGGATGACCACAACATTTTCTGGAATGTCCAGCCTGGCAGCAAGTTTTGGTGTAGGAACATGTGACAGCTTAGGCAGTGATCAACTGGAAAGTACATGTCAACAAAAACATTTTCAGGACAAGCAGGACACATCTTTAACTGGTTTTTATGTCCATCCTTTGGAGTGCTGCTTGACTGTTGGGCTCTGGGCTGATGAAAAGGAGAAAGCTTCTGCAAGTAAGCTGAAATACTGGGCCTGACAGCCCTAACCCTCCATTGAGCCATTCTTTGTTGGGCCTACCTGGTGGAATTCCCTGCCTAAGAGCTCATACACGGGTTGTGTTATCAATGATCAAGACCTTTATCCAAAACTGGCCAGAGTGAGTCCCTCAATCCACATGGGTCTCCTCTATCAAGCTAGTATTATTCATTGAACCGAGGTTTCAAGTATATCTGTATCTTCCAATTATAAACAGTATTAAAAGCAGTTTGAGAATGTCAAAATTCCCAGTTTTGGGCTTACTGAAAATAGACATGAAAGCATTGAAGGAGAAGGGAAACCAGCGGCTGAGCTCTTTGACTCAGACTTCCAAATAAATTATGGTGCTACAAAATCACACTTTTTTGAGCTAATAAACAACCCTACAAAACTAAGTTATTACTTCTTACCAAGAATTACTCACCAGTCATATAAACACTTTGCCAAGAGACAGTCCTTGCCCAAAAGACTTAACAACCTAATGCCCCACGGAGTTCTGTTCTGTCTGGAGAATACACCATAAAAAATAATTATGAACTGGTAGCACAAATTCTGTACTCTGAAAGCGGTCCACATATTTATTGCAGCAATTAAAACTTCAGCTTTTGTGCTGCTTTCTTTCACTTCCTTCCTTAAATTTCTGGCTCTCCAGATTCTGCTTACCGACTTGCATTAAAAGTAAGGAATGCACTAAACCCTTATGAATTCCTCAAAAAAAGGGATTTCAGAGATGTGCAATCAAGCATACACTGGTTTTAGGGAAGCATGGAGATGAGAGACAGACAGTTGGATGGTTAAATCAAAAAAAGACATGATATTTGTTCATATTTGGGCAAAAAAGCAATTTTTCCACCAGAGGTAGGGATGATGAAGTTGCTGGGTAGATGAAGAATATGTCCAGTATGCCCCATAAGAATCTGAACTGGGGAAAGAAGAAAACAAATTGTCCCTAATCATGAATTGACTCTGTGGGTTCTTGCTCAAAATCACACATTTTACAAATTGGGTAGAGCAAGGAAGACTCTTTCTCTCATTTGTTTTTTTCATTTATGGGTGTATAAGTGCTCCTAAGAACTGAAAAAAAAAAAAAAAAAAAAAAAAAAAAAAAAGGGGTAGGGGAGAAAAATCTAGAAACAAAGAAAGGAAAAGAAAGAGATGTATCTGTCTGATGCTGTTAGATTAAATTAGACTATAATGATTACTGTGTGCCTTCACAAAAGACATTTTGTAACATTTAAGATTTCTGCTAATTGAACGAGGTACATTACCATGCAAAAGAATGTTAGTGAAGGTTGAAAAGGACAAACCAACTATTCTCGTACATCACCATAATTATGCAGCCCCATGTTCGAACAATTACATTTATGTAGACCCACTGTTAAAATCAATGTTACTTGTACAGCTAGTCCTTAATCAATGGAATCAGTCAATTTACCATGGTCACATCCTTCTTCTTAATTAAGACAGTGATATCTCTGGAGCGCAGGGTCTCAAAGAGATAAATAAGTACAGAGGTTGGGAAATGTCAAAGAGGTGACTCCCCGATTTTACTCTCAACGAACTTGGGAGGAAATAAGACAGTTCCCTCAGTTCAGGGAAGCAGCACAATCTTCTAAAGAGATGGCTTAGCATTCATTAAGAAAAGAGCAGGTAGCAGTGTCTGACAGAACCAGCACTAATGAGCAAAGAGCGCTTTCAACATGCATATCCTTCATAGCCATAGTCTGAATTATGAAGGTTGTGCCACCTAAGCCAATTTTAATTAGAGTGAGCATGGACCTCTTTGGACAGTTAGCCTTTCTTTCCAAAATCCATTTCAATATGGTGTCATTTTGTTGTCATAATCAAAATGGCAAAGTGATGGAATAACCTACTTAAAATGTCTGCGGTGTTAAAGCAGATATGGCAAACATCCTCTAATGACACATGTAATAAGGGTATTACCTAGAGGACTTTGACAGTGTGTTCCATGTTGTCAGCGTAGCTGGAATAATGATAGAGGTCTCCTCTGGAATAAGACATAGGTCTTTAAAGACCAGGTCTAAACTTCCTGTTCTACAGGTAAGCTATTAAACTCCCACATGCTGAAAGAAAATAGGAAAAATACAGATCTACTGAGCTGCCAAGTGCTGATGTGGTCATAACTCTGGAGTTTTTTTCCCTCTGCAAAATATACTTGTACTGTCAAACTAAGATTATTCAGTCCTGCTATAGAAAAACACACATAAAAGATTACTACATAAAGGGAAACAAAGCTTGAAGTAATTTGCAGTTCTCTGTTTATAAAAGAATGACCTTTACAATCATTTCTGATAACACATTAATATGATATTTACGGTATACTAATAACAACAATAACAAAAGAATAAAATTCTGTTCACAGGGACCTGCAATGGTCATCCACTCCAGCTGCCTTATCACTTTAGGGCTGACCAAAAGCTAAGACATGCTAATAAAGGCATTGCCCAAATGCCTCTTAAAGACTGAGAAGAATTAAACAATGAAAGGACTTCTCCTCCTGCAGTACTTTAGGTGTTCTAAATCCAAAATGAAGGTATTAAATGTATTTAGGGGCAAAAAAACCACTTAACTGGAGCATTTTCTCTTTAACATCTGTTACAATCCATGGAAGTTTTCTTTAAACATACTTTTCTTTAAACATGAAATCAGTTGGAGTCTTTGTGGGTTCCTATCTGTTTTAGCAGGGGTTTTTTGTTGTTTTTTCTTTTTTTTAAGTTAAAAAAAGTCTGGCCACAAACATTTAAACAACTTTTTTAAAAAAAGGGATCCAGGAGTCTATGTCCATGTTCAAGTGGCACAGTGCTGGAAAAAGTCCTTGTAGTGAGCTCAAATCAATGACTCCATAAAAAAGCAGCAGAAGGCCAAGAGAAATGTCACCATGATGCAAATGTACTGCTTCTCATTCCCAAATTAGCACCTTTGTCTGGACTCCAGAGCACTTCTGGCACAAAAATAGTTGAGTTTGTTTGAACTGTACATTTTTAGTTTTGCTTCTTTTCAAAAGGCAGTAAAACAAAAATAATATTAAAACCCAACTCAGTCAAGAACATCCCCATCTAAATTTGAAAATAAAACCAGAAGTTTGACATTTCTCTCATCAATTTGGTTGAAGGACTCAAAAATGCTCAACTGTAGAGAAAAATCCTGAAAAACTTATTGTTCTTTAAAATGTCATCTGAAAGAAATTAATTTATTGAAAACCTGAAAAGAAAATCAATTTCTGAAACATGACCTTTTTCTCAGAAAAACTATTAGGATTTTTGTTTGTCTTACACTTCCCACAACTAATAAAAATAAAAATAAAAGTGAGTATATTAGAAGAAAAAAAAGGGCTCTTTTGTAGAGATAAGCAATCTAGTTGTAAATATTTCCTATAAAAACTGAACTATATTAAAGTTTTAATGGATTGAGACTATCATTGACTGGAGCCACTCCCCTATATTCAATCTCTATTCTGTCCTTCACTCCCTGTATTCTATTGTATGAGCACTGTAGCAATCACTGTATTTCATGGCTGAAAATTGGAATATTTTTTTTCCCTTTAGGTATATTGTTAAATTTAATAAGTTAAATTAAGTCTTAAATGTGCTTTGAGAATTTCAAGGCAAAGTAGAGAAAGTTAGTGTTTTTAGAAACTATTATCTTAAGACAGAGGCAAGAAAAAAATCTCTTATTTGGACTATGTATAAAATCATGCATATGTTTGAAGTTTGCTGCAGCAAAAGCAGTAAGGAAAAAAAAATCATACCAACAACACAAGAATAAATAATTTGACTTACTATGGAACATTTTTTCTTCTCCTTCACTCTCTCTCCATTTTATGACTTGAAACTCTGTTTAGTTCCTCTAGAATTATTTACTTCTGCATTTGGGGTATTCTAGGTTAAAGCCAAAACTATAAACTTGAAATGGAAGTGATTTAATATTTGGGGAAAATTACAATAAAAAACCAGAATGATTTTCACAGTGTTTGCTGTAAAGCAACGGCATTAGGAGGAAAAAGCCAAGAAAGCTGCAGGGATTAAAGAAGATATTTTATAAATTTGAAAGCAGCTGTTCAGCCATATGTGCTTACCTTTTCATTTTTTCTCAGCTAGCACTCTTTACCCTGGATCTGTACCAGCCTGGCTTGTTTTTAATCCAGCACTATCATTGCCTGAGTAACCAACACCCTCCCAATCTTCACAGTAGAATCAGCAGTAAGGAGGCTTTGCTCTGCTGGGATAAAACACACAAATTCTTCTCTTCCTTTAATTTATTTCAAATCCTGCAGATTCCAGTGTGTTGCAGTATTTCAAGATCATGAATTCCTTGAGCAACTTGGCCATGAACCTCACAGCCTACGGCCATATAACAATGCAGCCATACATCTGTTTGAGAACCCAGATTACCATGCCCCCCATTCAGTAAAGAATATAAAGGTGATTAACTTTTATCATATGTTTATAACTTTGCTGAAGAGAGGCAATATAAAGTAAATGTTTACCTGCTTTTTTCATCTGAGTCTGGCAATAGCTCCTGTTCGGGTTTAAACATGATGTCCCTATAAATATAGGCACACGCCTCATCACAGACAGAACTATGAATAAAATAACCCGAAATGAGAGCCAAATATTCCCAAATGCTCATGAAATTCCCATTCAGCCCTCGATATCACCTTTTGGGGAAGCTTTCCATGTGCTATCATTTTGCAGCTACCATCTCAGAGGCTGCTAATTTACGTGGTATGCTGTCAGGTGTGTGTTCTGTTATGTCAAGAAGATATTTCCTACATATTAATTTATTTTATACTGAACTTTGGAAAGCCTGCTCATGCTTTTGTCCTTCTGGGTACTTATTAATAGAAAAATGTGACAAATGGTAGAACTACAGCCAAGAGAGAATATTTAGAAAAGGAAAATGAATCACTGCACATTTGACAATGGATCATATCAAAACTGTTCTTAGCCTTGCATACTTTACATTCAACGGTCAATCTTTGAACAAACTACTGCCTGAGCTATAGGCTCCCTAACTCATTCATCACAGCATAACTCTACCTTCTGCTTTTCAGGAAAATTACAGAAAATAGAAGTGCAATAAACCCCAAAAGCTGGAAACAGAGACGACACCCATGACAACATTAAAAACAGAACACTGAAGGTGTGCAGCCATCCATTCAACTTACAATTAATGCACCTCAAGATAGATGTCTGCTTTTTTCTAATCCCAAATCCATCAGACCATCCATAAGAAGAGCACAAGGCTTGTAAGAGTCATAGGGCACAAATAATAGAGACCAGGGAAGGAAAAACTAGACAGAGAAAAATCAGAAATATATTAAATATTTTTATATGAAGCCTGGTGCACGTTATAGTGCAACTCTTGATACAAATACAGTCACAGCACATAACACAAAGTCCAAAATCAGGATGCATGGCTCTTCTCCCCACAATGAAGTAACAAAAACTTGTGATTCAAACACTGAAGTTTCTGGAACCAGATAATCTTCTGACTTTGCAACTTAATGTCACGTGTAATCAACTCCACAAAGATTATCTTACTTGAAAAAGTTACTTTTCTCTTAATATTTTTTTAATTTTCCTGCATTATACCCATCCTGATTCTGTCCTTGCCAGAAACACAACTGCCAAAATATTATGCCAGATCTTGAGAATTTTCCAGCCAAGCTGCATCCTCATGATGATTATGTTATTTACTGAAGTTCATTTAATTATCCATATTTTGAAATGCAGTCCCATATTTCAAAAATATTTTGAAATGCATATTTTGAAGCAGCCCCATAGTTGACTTTAATCCCTCTTAATTTCATTTTATCAAAGTACATAAAAGAAACACTCAGAAATCAAATTACAGGTAAAAAAATTATCTCCTTTATGGCCATATACTCTTTTATGGAGTATGAGACATCTCTTGTTCTTCTGGTCTTGTATGCAACAGAGAGATGTTAATCAGAAAGGCTTGTAGAATATCTGTCCCATGTCTACAATCCAACACCCACAAAACACCTTTAAAGAGCCTATAACATGCTTAAACCTCATAGAAAATGAACATAATTGCAGTTTAATATGCCCCAAAAAGGTGATTGGAGAAATCAAGAGTACTGAGAGAATAGTGTGACTGTTTCCAGACCTTAGCAATGCTCTGCAAGAGTAAAAGGAGCTGCTCAGTATCACCTTTGAAAAGTTCTGGTAGTACAGTAAATATGACATGCACGAAAGCAAAATTTAAAATATGGCTTTTAGCTTTCGCTCTAGAAGCAAGAAACTGCTGTTTTGATAGCAGTCCTTTAAGACTTGTTACTCATACGGAGTCCTTTGCCATGTTTCATTACAGAGTTATAACTCTACTGAAACAATTTCAAGAGTGAATGTCAAACACCTGAAAATAGTTTTGTAGTGAAGAAGGAAAGGCCAGTGTAATGCAGTTAAGAATGGTCCTTTCCCTCTTCCCCCTGCCATTTCCTTCCTATCACCCAGAACACTGAATATGTATTGGCACAGCTTGGGCAACCTACAGAATAAAATAGAATTTATGGAGATATATGGCCTTTCATATTCAAGGTACCTCAAAGAACTTTATGGAGCAATGACTTAGATAATGGAGTGACTGTGTTGGCAAACTTGACTCTCATTATACCCTCAGCAATAGATCATACACAGTGGAGATATCACAACAGTGAGAAGTGGCAGAAATGTTGGCCAAAATATGGGGCACAACCTAAAAAAAACAGAACTACAAAGGAGTCAAAAAAGATACCTACCTCTTATCCAAAGGAGGGCAACATAGAGGATCATTTGATAGCTCAAAGTGATCTAATTGCTTCTATAATGGAGCCTTCCTGTGTTGTTTAATGTCATATACAATTCTTTTTCAAAAAAGTTGCATGTCTTGGAAATCTGTTTGCACAATCACAGCTAATCAGATAATGCACTTGTTTTTCAAACTTCATATAAAATGCAACTGCACCATTGGAGACCTTTTAAGCAGCACTGGGAGGGGTGCATAAAGCAAGGCTGAGAGGGCAGCATTATGGGAACATTTCTGTGAAGCCAGCAGGACTGGCAGCATCTCCAGGGTAACTGGAGATAAATAAATAACATGTGAGTCACAGGTTGCAAACAGCAGGAATTAGAGATCTGCCTGCACAGGCAGAGCTGTGATCCCATTGGGAGTGCAGAAATGTCTGGGATGATGAGCTGTTTGGGGCTATGAGATGGTGGAGTTCAGGTTCAGGAGAGAAGAGAGACAAGGCCAAACAGGAACATAACCCTGCAAATCAGGAGGGCAAATTGCTCTGTTCAGGGACCTGACTGAAAGAACCCCTTTGGATATGGTCATGAAGCAAACAGAGTTCCAGGACAACTGGTTAATTATGGAGGATCAACTACTGCAAGTTCAGGACCAGTGCACAGGAAAACAAGCAGATAAATACTGGAGACACAATCCTTTTTGTAGTACCTAGTTACTGGCCAAGAGTCAATGGGCACAAGCTGAACTACAGTAAATTCTTCTTAAACATCAGAAAAAAATAAGTGGGGTGACTTGGAACAGGTTGTCAAGAGAGGCTGGAGATCCTTCATCTCTGGAGATATTCAGATCTCAACTGAACACAGTCCAGAGCAAACTCCAGCTGACTGTGCTTTGATCAGGGGAGTTGAATGAGGTCTCCAGAATTGTCTTCCAAGCTCTGCTACTCTGTGAAATTGTAGCTCATTAAAAGCTAAAAAGGATCACACTTATGAGATGATACCTACAAACACTTCAGTGACAGTGAGACACACAGAGTGGTTTAACAAATATGTCCACACATACATTATGTCCAGAACAAAAATAAAGCCCAAAGATAAACATTAACTTCCTCCAGCAAAAAATACTGGCTAAAGGCTAGGTTGGTCTGTTACTCTTTAACTCATGGAAGGTGATTAAGATAATGTCTTGGTTTCTCTCTCAGTCATGAGCAGAAAATTGTTTCATTTCTTCCTGAGAATGTAGGATCTACATTACAATTTCACAAATTTCATCAGTTTTTACAGCTCTATTTACCTCCTGTCTAATCCTGCATACCTGGGGAATAACAGTGCAATGATGATTCACTGAAGAGGACCCCAGCTCAAGTCAGAGATCTACCTTTAAAGATTTTCCCTGGGGTCTGTGATGAAATTCTACAGGATGAGAAGGGGCTTAATGTATATCTGACATATTCCTCCCTTTGCTGCCCTAAGCTTTTAAGCCCCCATTCCTATAAGGTTATGTCAAATATAGTGCACCCTCCAAAGTCTCATGTAGAGAAGCACCGAATCCCTATTTTGTGCTTTCCACAGAGAAAACATTGAAAACCTATTTGGACCCTCCACACACAGATCTGTGGGGCACTGCTGCCCTGCCCACAAATGAGGAAAGATCAAATGAGCAGTAATTCATATTTATAAGGAATCAATTCTAGCAAGAAATTGAACCAAGGAGCTTTGGGCTCAAAGTAGTGTGGCTTCCTGCTGAGATAAGAGGAAACGACCTTGTCTCTAACCAACTAACTAGGTGTCACAAGTGATGTTCCTGCTTTAATGCCTGCCTTACACATGGTGCCTGATAACTTCAGGGATAAGGGGATAGAAATATGTGTCACAAAACACTACCAGCGTGTGAGTGGGATATGCATAAATGAAGGGATGTGAATGGCTCTTTTCTAGGCCAACAGGCTTTCTGATGTTTCTTCATTATGTCTGAGGGTAATCCTCAAACATGCAAGTCTTGCCTTGAAGAATACATTAGCAAAAGAAGGGTGTAAAAGGTTCTGTGCCATTAAGAGGGCTTGACTTTAAGAGCAGCTTGTGCTGCTTGTGAGAGAGTAAACAAATAAAAGTGCCTATTTTAAAATTACTGTTCTACTACACAGACCAGAGGTGGTTTGTGCAAAATGCAAGGATTTGTGCATTGGTAAAAAATATCTCCTCAACAGTTTGTCTATAGATAGTAAGATGGAAAAACATTATTAACTCAATGTCCATTTTGTACATATCTCCCTCAGTAGAAGTCTAAACTGCAGAGAAGGCTTATTTTTGGAAGAGCTGGGTCATCTTTGACCAGAAAGCATCAAGCTGAGTCTGGTTTGATCTGGTTTGAATTGGTTGTATCCACTAAAACAAGCAATCTGAAAAGCCCTTGGGTTTCCACTACTGTGGACAAATGACCAGTGCACAACCAGTGCTGAAATGTGCTGAGCACCTCTTGAATTCACCTGAACTGGAACAACTGAGACTCAAAGGAGACAATATCAGATTCCTCACCCTGATTATTCTTTTCCTCTTAAAAATTTCTATATGCTTTCTGTACGAAACTCAATATTTGGTGTCCCAATAATGCTGTAATTTGGAATTTTCTTTCTTTCCATACTTCTGTACGTCCAGTTCCATGTATTTGTAGATAATTGTTGATTGCTAAAACCATAATATTCAGGATGAGAGGAAAAACCCCACCTCTCCTATCAAAATATTTATAGCTGCCATATTACTTACGGTTATGACTGCACTATGCCAGTTATTACAATATTAACATATTTATATGCCATTTACTACTCAAATGCTAATAAAACAAAAACAGAAAATTAAAGAATGGTAAAATATCTCATCCTAATTTTTTAAATCTTTGATACAGATTTTTTTTTTTTTGTAAATAGAGCAAATGCTTCTAATTATATTTTAACAAGCAGTTAGGAAGAGGTATGCCTCCTATTGGATCCTAAGTGACTAAAAATGACCTACTTTAATTTTATTCATTATCTCTAACTGTTATTAGAACCTGTATTTGACATATGTGAATATTATTTGATCTTTTCAAACCACATTCATTCTCATTAAGAAAGCCCCAAGACATTTTCTTTCAGAATATTTTTCAAATATTCTGAGATTTTGCTTGTTATGTGAAATGTGACAGCACTTTCAAGTTCTTTATTATAGTTTTTTTCTACGGCAAGAACCAATTATCCCTTCCCAGTACTAGCGTCTAGTTTTGAACTCAATATTTAAGCAATTAGTATCTGTATCTGTAAATTAATACATCTATATTGCTAGTGTAGTTTTAATCATACAAAATGAATAAGAACAGCCTTTTCCAATGTTGCTAAATGTAAAGAAATGTTTATTTAAGTTAAAATGAAATTAAACTAGGAGAAGACAAGCAATGGATATAATTTTTTATGACACTTCAGCTTTTCTTTCTCAGAAGAAGACTACTTAAAGGAGCACTACCTTTTTTCCAAGAGTTGCTTGTTTTGCAGAAATTGAACTTATTTTCACACTTTTACATACAGTAATTGCTGACTGTATAGACAACTTCATGACAGACTCAAATCCATTAAAGCATTTGAACTTTTAATACAAAAAATCTGCATTTTAAGTTAGGAATATGCTGAGTCCTATGCTGAAAATGTTTCAAGACAGAAATTATATTTAGCTGTAATTAAGTATCAGGGCTATGAGTTATTATGAATACACAGTGATTGATAGAGATTTTACTGTTTGTTATAAAGCTCCCTTTTTGGGAAGTATCTGTGGTATTTCACTAGATCAGAGAAATGAATCTTGATATGTACAGATGCATCAGATTTGAAAATACATTTCATCAGTAATCTACACAAAATAGCTCTTCTGGCAAATGAAAACTAATTTCTTCATTTTGTTTTCTTATCTTGCCTGCAGAAAATGAGTAATAACAAAACTGCACTACACAGATTTGAGTTCATTATTACCTTCTTATGTTAATCACCAATTAACGTTTTCTTTCTCTCATGAATAAAAATTCTATAAATATTTTAGGTCCACTTGCTGATGTGCTGATGGATGGGTTTATCTGACCTGCAGATGGCTGTTGTTACATCCCATTCATACTGATCGTCTCGGAATGCTACCCAGAAATGCTGGAGAAGAAAATAGAAAAGTTGAGAATGAAGAGAAAAACTACTAAAATTGCATTGAGTCTGCTATTCAGTTCAAATTTTGTGTAATACTCACGTCATTATATTTCTTTTCCTGATGTGAAGAGATTATTCTAATGCTACACTTACAGCCAAGCGAACAAGCTGATGAGAAAAAAATCGAGAGTTGGCTTAATATTTGACTATTGCAGCTAGAATTGCCTTAACTCATCTTTGCTAGATTGGTGGGAAAAGATAAATGCAAAAATTATTTCAGGTAAAGCTTTTCCTAGGAGTTTGAAATACCTAAATATGGGAACATTGAGAAGGGACAGGAGGTCTGAATGCCTGCCAGACTGAATTCAGACTGAAAGAAGCAAGGCATAGAGAGATGGAAGCAACATCTGTGCTTTGAATTTCTAACTTTCCTTGTTGATTCGGAGATCTCACTGCCCAGCTCCTGTTGTTGTTAAAACACAGACATTAGCAAGGTTTTATCTTAAACCCGTTCAAACAATGGTTTTAACATGAGAAAACAAGGCTTATTGTCCTAATCTTGTTCTTAGAAACAGTTGAACTCTTTTATCCCATTCAGCCTGAGGCAGATATTCGACCCAGAAAATTTCAGCCAAACATTTCTGTAGTCTGAAAATAGTTGCAAAGAGCAGAACAGGTCTCTTATACTACAAAGTAATTGTTAAACAATTAGAGGCATGGATGTTCCGTCTAAGATGCTCCACGTAGGTCATTCATGCATGAACAAAAATATAAACATTTTGTAGCCTCCATTGCAAGGGGAGTTGCATAAAACTGAACCAATGAGGTCAAGCCAAAATTAGTCTTGGATACTAGCACTTAACACAATGAAGAACAGAGAAAACATACTTAGGTTCAAGCTGTCCTACAGCTTTTAGGTGTGCATGAACCATGAACCAAGGCATGTAAAGATTAGCTTCTAATTTAAATTATCCCCAATGACAATTTAGAACCCAGTGCAGGCCACAGAGAATTGGGATAAATCTTTTGGTTAGTCTATAACAAGCTCCATTCTATTATGAATTATAACTGATACAAGATGTGAAAGTACTGCAGCATCATCACCTCCTGAACTCATTCTAATGCTAAATACTTTTATTTGCTCTTATTTTTTTTCTGCTCAGAGAATATTTTCAGTCCTTATTGACAACAAAGTAAATTTGCTTGCACTGGTAAAATTTTGGATAACTGTAATAATTTTAATATTTCTGTTACTTACCCCATCGCAGAGAGTGTAAAGATGTTTTCCAGGGTGTAGTGTGAAATCTATTACTTCTACTTATATGATTGAAATGCAAAACTGTGTTGGAAACAGATGCAAAATTGAAAAAATAAAAAGAACATTTTATATTTCTTGCATATAAATGTTACTACACTAAAATAAAGGTACTACATGCAAAAGTTTTACGAAAATTCCAGTAGACTGGATTTTTTTTTTTTTAATTGGAAGAATTTCACTCTTCCTTTAAATGTAGATTTTTGGCTATGAGAATTCTGATTTTTTCATCACTTATGTACAAAGTTAATAACTTTAGCAACACTAAGAAAGCACCTTCAAAGGCAGAAAGCCTGTGGGTTTTTAAAGGCACTTAAAATTCTTTTCTCTTCCTGATGCTTTGGACCCAGATCATATTTGTTTCACATGGGCTTTCTAACCTTTACTGCTCTTTCAGAAAATGCATCTATGATCAATAGAAATATGATTCTTCAAGTAGTTCTTGATTTGTTCCATGGAGAAGGAATGCCACTGGATTGGTGAGCTGATGTATTTCACACAGGATCAGTGGGGCTGGAAAAGACCTCTGGGATCACCTCTGAGTCCCACCTATGATCCAACACCACCATGTCAACCAGACCACATCCTGGAGCCTGTGCCTGTTCTAAATCATGTACATAGTTACCACAGTATAATTTGGCAGTAAGGAAAACATCGATCACTTTGACAAACCCTGGAAGAGGAAAGCTTGCTTATTTTTTTTAATTGCTACCATTACTGCCAGGATATGATTCTATGATATAGGTAGAAGTTATCTTAATGAGGTTAGGAGGCTACTTGATTTTTTAGCATCTCAGGTACCTGCTCATCCTTTATGCCATTTTCTTCAGATCAGAACGTGAACTCTTCAGCCAGAACTTCACACCTTTTTGGTTACTCTTCCAGAAGATAACCTCTTGTTTATATAAATTGCTGAGAAATAGCTGACTGTCGGCTGAGACTGAAGACATTATTCAACAGCTTAAGAAAAGCATGACCCACCCTCCCAGAACTGCAGAGAAGTGGAAGCAAAGGAGAGAGAGGGGCAAAGAAGATGCTGTGGTTGACACTGTGACTAATGCCCCAGGAAGGCTGAGCAAAGTGGCCCCTGGAGCCACCTCTTGGTGCTGCAGGACTTGGTCTCTGCGCTGAAGCTGGCCACAAAGGTTCCAGAGTCTCCTTTAGCAGGTCTCCTTTGAGCAGAAAGGTGAGGTACCATTTTCTCAATGACTCTCTCTAGCTCCTAATGAAGAACTGGCTGCATGTGTGCAGAAGAGCCTGAAGAGCTAATCTGTGTTGAGAGCTTTGGGGCTGATATGAGTGAGCATGAAAGTAAAATGTAGGTTTCTTAAGGAATGCAGCCACTCTGAATAACACTGAGAGTTCTTTATCTCCTATTCAAATCATGATAATCATATTTTTTAAAATTACATCAATTTTTAAGCATCATTCATCTCTACCTTCTGTTAATTAAAATGTTCTCTGCCTAGTCCATATACATGCAAAACTGCAGTTTGCAGTTTGACAGGATATTATTGAACAGCATGTGAATTGGTTTAAAAGTAACCAGATTTGAAGCATCCATCAGTCAGTAGCAGTGCACTCATAGGTCACTGAAGCTGTCAATTTCAATCAACTCTGTAATTAAATACATCACCAATATAGATTTTGTGTAAGAATGTCACTTGTTCTTCAGATGTCTGCTACTAGGACAAATCGCACTTCAGAGTCTTTGAATGTGCCTTCTAAATACAGTTTTTTAAAACAGCATAACAAATCCATCCATCTCAATCCAATTTGCCGGATAGAAATTTGTTTAACTAATACGTAGTCTAAATACTGAATTAAAAAACAATATGTGTGTTTCCTTTTCTGCTTAAATGAACACTGTAATGCTACGGTAGGTATTTTATTGCTTCTCTTAAAACTCTTCTGCTGGTATCTGTTATGTAGAATAAAAAAGAGAGAGCAGTATGTCACAAAAAGAGAAAAATTATTCGCATCATCTGTAATTAAAATTGCTTTGCTTCATGTTCAAAAATAAAAGAGCAGAATCTTCAGACATGAGGAAATAAATCATTAATTCTAATTTTTCTAGGGATAGAAATACCAGGCATTTTCAAATTAAAAAAAAAAAAAAAAAAAGGAAAAAAAAAACCCATTTAGTGCTTTTGACTGTCAGATTCTTCTATTATACTTGCCACAAGATTGGAAAAGTCTGAAACAAAGCTGAATTACCAAATATATATTGCCTGCCATTTGATTTAATCTTCAAATAAGCTCCAGGAAGCAGGTCCCTGGACAGTTAATCTTTAGTTTTGTAGCCCATGCACATTTTCAATAAGGTTACCAGGGAATTGGGCCTGGTAGGGAGGGGAAAGGCACATTGTCTCATTCTAAAGACAACTGTCGAGATCCTGCTAGCAAATTATAACTCCCTTAATATAAAAAACTTTATTATCCAGGTCCCTGCTGCAGTGAAACAGTAGGCACTCAGGAGGGGAATGCTCTTCATGTTTTCTCCCTGCATTCAGACACTTGTCCAGTTTAAAATATATAAACTGTAAATATTATAGGTATAACACAGTTTAAGGTGCAGTTCTGCAGCCTAGACAATGCTGAGGAGGTTACAGCTCAGGATTCTAAGGGGAACGCTGATGGATTGGGGGGGTCAGAGATTTACCACATGTAATGGAGGGCTGGTTTGTTTCCCTCTTTAAGGAGCAGTACACAGGTTTGTGGGATGCTGGATCCCTTAATGACTGCACCTGGAGCCAGGAGAAAACTCTAGAAAAAGTGAAATACATAAATAAACCCTGGGCTTTATTTCCTGTGCTGTGCAGTCCCTGGGGTATGAATGAAAACCTGCAGCATAGAAAACACCTTAGAACTCCTAAGAATATTTAAGTCTACATTCCCAACTCAAAGGCATATGATATAGGCAAATTTTAAAATAGACATTTTAAAAAGACAGACAGCACAAGATATCACAGTAAAAATCCAGTTAAAATATCCCAATGCACACGTCCTGTAAGAGACATGTATATGTCTATCAGAAAAGTGGAAAAATAGTAATAAACAAAGGAAGAGGGAATGGAATGAATCTACTTCCAACAATGGCAGTTTCTGGAAAATCTAGAGAAAAGCTGATAAGACAACTTTTAATAAGACTTGGAGGAGTATGGAAGATACTAGACAGAATTGCATCAGAGTAGAAGTTCAAGAGACAATTTGCAAGAGCAATTTTGGCATTGGTTCTTCAAACAACTGAAAAAACCTTTCTATCAAATTAAGGTTCAAGTAAACATGTGTCTCATTTAAATGCTGCAGTAGCTTATAGTTAATTTGCATTTTCTAAATTGTCAAGGTAAACAAACAAACAAACAAGATGCAAACCCACATTAAGAAAGATAAAGAAAATGTACTTTGAACTCAGGGAAAATTCAGGGAAATACAATAAATAGAGCTTAATGAGTGAAAGAAAACTTCATTTTACTCATAAATCATCATAAACCATTTTGTTTCACTACATATTCTCACTGTTGCACCACTGGCAGTGTTAAGGCTGTGGTTTCTGTCTGCAGTCTCCTTTTATCTGTAAACTTGATGATTACACTTTTTACTATCCCATCAAAAATACCATCGTGCTTCTTACAGTGCAATGAAATTATTTTTCACAGTTTGAAACTACTTCCGTCTCACATAAGGACAGCTAGGACAATGTCTCCTTCTCATCCTCACTGCCCTCTTACCTGCCTTTGAAGCAGTGTACCACTCTGTTTTTGAAACTATTATCTTTTGGCCTCAGTGACCCTCTTCTTTTGCACTTCTCTTTTTAGTTTTCTAATCATTCCTGCAGTGTACTCCTTGGTAAACCCTCCTTATCCTCTTCCAGTGTCCTACTGGGGGGCCTTTTTCTTCTGCCCACTTTTTATCTCTGGGTAATCTCATATGCAAACAAAAGCTCAGTGAAATGTAACACTGACCTCTAATCAATACCTGAGACAAGTCTCCATCTTCTTGTGGACTGCAAACTGCACCTCTCCCTCTTTCTTCTCTGCTCAGGCTATAAAGAGTACACAAGAAAGAAGGAAGATGTGCATTTCAAAACGTAGAGGGGATGAAGATGGGCCTCAAAGGAGTACCTTATTATCATCTGTAAAGCCACCTCCTCATTCATCTTCCTGGTCTTAAAATTCACTTGTGTGATGCCCACGGAACCTGATAAGTGCTAGGTCCCCAGCTGTCCTGAAACTGCTAGTATCTCTCTTTGTCTCCTGTTCCTGAATTCAACGATTTATATATATATTTCGTTTTCTTTTTCTTTTCTTTTTTTGATGCTTTTTCTGTAGAACCCCTAGGGCAGGAACCATTTTTGTGTTTGTACAGAGAGAAGCAAAGTGAAATGCCAGATTCTGACTCCATCATACAGGGACCATAGTGCCAGAAAATGTTGATAACACAACTCAAGCATCTCTACCCCAAAGAATTTGTGCTTCCTGAGAAAAGATGTATGGAACAGGAAGAGCAAACAGCTTTGACTTTGGGAATGTGCCAGTGCCTCTGAAATGCACTTTTCCCTTAAAAAAAGACATGTGGCTTCAAGATTGGATGCTTGGTAGAAAGGCCATTGCAAAAATAAAGGCAATACTAAAATATCCCTGAGCTCCCCCTTCAAGGAGTAGATTATCATGGTCCATGTGGACATATTATCCAAGCCCACCTTCATGTGGCCCCAAAGACTTAATTTTCTTCTATCCTCAGACATGTTAAAGTATATTATTCTGCCTCAGTGCCCCAGAGCAGAATGTGCAGGATTCAGACCATAGTAAATAGATTACTGGGGAGAGGAATTTAAAAATCCATGCGACCAAATCATGAGAACCTAATCACTCTACAACCCAACCAGCGAAATTTGAATAGCATTTCAGGCACATTAACCTCAAATAGCTGATCTGAGCAATTTTTTTTTTTTTGATCATCAGTAACAGGTGATAACTCAATTGCAATTTCTTGTGAATTTCATTACACAGTTCAACATATTTGAAGGAATCCTTCCATCAAAATTATAACTCAACATCTAAATATCAGGTAAAAAACGGTAGCAGAGGACAAGGCATCCAAATTTTTCCTGGTACTTTGTTTATTTTTAGGAACTAGATAGATTTTACAGGGATTGATTAAGGGTCACTGGGAGATAAGGGACATTTACAGTACAGCAGGCCTGTAACATGTGAGGCTGTGTTTAACAACCAGTATAGGATCCATGTGGGAAAAAGATGGGAATAATGCAAGAAAACCCTGCTATTGTATAAGTACTCTACAGAAAACCTGCCACAGCTGTCAGTGAAAGAACCCCTGCTACACTTTTAATTTTAATTCTACATGTAATTATTATTTCTATGATGCCATAGAAGTAACACAGCAATTGTACCACGGGAGCACCTCAATGGACACTGGCAATTCTAAATGGTGATAAAGACACAGAAACAAATTTCACCATGATATGTACCAAAGAGTGGGATATTCCTTGAATGGATGGCTGAATACAAGAAAAGAAATTTGAAGAAAAGTGGAATCGAGCGATTCTTTGAAGTCTGGTTTGAAGATTGGAATTTCCATTTTGGAGCATATATGAGGGGTTTTTAGATCTGTTTTGATTCTGAATCAGTAACAACATACTGGTCAGCCAGATATTGATGATTCACATACAATCACTAAATTTTTGCAAGGTGTCAAGGTACTTTTTTTTCAGGAAACACCAAAAAGGAGAGATTTCTGAAGGCAACTTCCAACATTTGCTGGATGAGAGAGACCCTGTATGTTTCAACTATGGTTCACATTCCTCTTCATATTATGTCTTCTATGCAGTCAGAACAAGAGCTCTCATTTATTTTATTCCACTTAAGTAAAAATTTATGAGGGAAATTAATTTTGTGTTAGGGTTATGTTCTGCTTCTATAAAACTAAAATCCTTTAGTCTAATCTTGACTTTTTAAGTCATAGATGATGGTTAACAATCCAAAGTCTAATACATCTTGACACAAGACATTGCTTCAAATCCAAAAGTTTCAATGGTCCATTCTGAAACTAAAATGCCTTTTTTTTTCTCCCACAATATCTCTACAAATTTTCTATATTCCCATAGAACATTTCAATGTTGACAAGATAAAATTTTTTGATCAGACCTGCTCTGTGATAAAGGATTATTTTATATTCCCCCACTAAGAAAGTGAGAGTTTAAACCTTGGAGAGACAATGACTTGCCCTGAACATGTACAGCTTCTCAGTATTGCAAAAAGCCTTCTTAATGAAATGTTCTAGATAATTTATCCCCAGTAAGGTAGCAAATTTTCCTTTAGAATGTCATCTTGAGCATTATAGTGCTTAGCCATTCTCTTCCAATATTACACTGTGATAAATAAAACGGGCAATGAAACTTCCGATGACTCTCAAAGGTGAAATTCAGCCTTAGATTGGCAACCACAATAAATATCCATGATTCTTAGATCTGGTTAACTGACCAGCCAAACAAGAAAGTGCAGGAGTGTCAAGCCTCCATAGCAAGGATGACTTGAGCAGATGTAGTGCAGCTCTCATACACTAGAGATATTTAAGGCATGCTTCCAGCACAATAAAAAATGGTCATTTTTCACTAAAATGGACATGGCTTTAAATAAAATCTTCAGGGTGAAAAAAAAAAAAAAGCAGATCAGGGATTCCACCTGAAAAAAAATCTGACCTGACAGTAACGGCAAATGGCTCATAGTATATGCCATAGAAGCAATATTTATTTTTCTCTCTCTCCCTACTAGACAATTCAAGAGCCAAGGATGCCAAATAATGGATAAGATGTTTTGTGTTCTTGATCTCAGTGGTGATGTCTCCTCTGTGAGCATTTCCTTTCAGGAGAGTTTGACTTCCCTGACACATTCTATGATTCTAAAAGGAAAGCGTTTTGTTTTAGTAATACCCAAATATAAATTACTCAGGACAAATTTGAACTTTGTGGAAAGAAAAAAAATCAAAATTGTCTTGAAAATTGCCTTGCCTCCAAGAAAGAAGGAGAGTGATTATTTACAAGGGTGTGAAGCAATGGGACTGGGGGAAATGGCTTCAAAATGAGAGGGCAGGTTTAGATCAGAGATGAGGAAAAAATCCTTTACTGTGAGGGTCATGAGGCCGGAGAAAGCTGCCTGGAGAAATTGTGGATGCCCCATCCTTGGAAGTGTTCAGAGCCAGGTTGGGTGGAACTCTGAGCAACCCGAGCTGGTGGAAGGGTGGTTGGAACTAGGTGATCTTTAAGGTCTCTTCCAACCCAAACCATTCTATGATTCCATGAAACACACTTGGAAGCAACTTAACAAATCAGAGTCCATCTGCTGAAGACAAGTGCTACCACCCTTCTCTTCACCCATTCAGAGAGGCCACAAAAGGAAGCTTATCATACATTTATCATACATCATTTATTTATCTTACATTTCACCAAAACACAGAGAGAAAGAGAAGCAGAAAAAAAGGGTGGTGAGCAGGGAAGGTTTAGAAAAAGAACGTGAACAGCTCCTCCTACCTCAGGTGTTCCTCACAAAGTTCTGCCTGGGACGTGCTCACCTTCCTGGAGAACTTCTGCCAAGAAACAGCGCTGGAAGACGGGAATGAGGAATATTGAGGATCTGGTTCCCAGCAGGTCTCCTGAGGGTTTGCAGTTCTAGTGGTATTTGACTTTCCCAAAAGGGAAAGCTGCCTCCCTTAACTAATAGGACAGAAGGAAAATGAGGTAAAGTACAAGATCTTCTCAAAGAAAGAGTTCAACACCAAAAATCTTCTATGGGAAAATAAAAGATAAAAACAATGCAGAAGAACCATTTAGCAAGGAGCCTGTTGCAAAGTTCCATTTTTTAATATTTATTAGCCATATCAAGAAAAAAAATTAAGAATTAAAAAAAAGTCAAAGTATGACATATTATGACATTGTCAAAAGACCCAATTTGATTTAGGCATTAAAATCCCATTTTTTAAGAGAAACTCAGAAATGGACTCGGCTAGACCCTTTCAAAGAAATCTTTGCTTCATTTTTTAACAGCATGAGGATAAATGAGAAGCTTATGAGAAGCAAGACTAATGTGAAATAAACAGATTTTTTTTATTCATGGCAGGAATCAGAGGACTGTAAAATTCAGAAAAGGATTTCTTTGCTCAAAATGGGTATATTCCTTGTTCCATGGGGGTCTCATTTTAACTTCTCAGCCAAGGCTATTTGTAAAACTGCTGCAGATTTCATTAATAAAGCTACAAAATAAAAAGGTGATAGGTTTCTTTAAGCACTCAGGACTTGCTGTGGAGAGAGAGTCTGTCATGTTCAAATACCATTAGTATGGTTCTGGTCTGGACTATCACATGATCTGGAAGAGAAGCCTTTATTTACCTTCTGAACACAGTGGTCCTACCAGAATCAAAAAGTAGGAACTTCATCCATGAACGGGGCTTAAACCAAGAACCAATTGAGGTAAGAAATGGTTTTCATTTGCTGCAGAATCATAACAGGCAGAGACAATTTACACAAAATATAACTCACGATATCACCACACACTTGATTCTACTCTGAGCAGGAGTGAGCTTGTTCTGTGCATGGCTGAAGCTGACTTGAAGCCATTTAATGACTGTTTTCAGTCTCCCATCAAAGCTTATTATTTTGGCTCCATGCTGTACTCATATGTCTGCACACCTCTTGGCTTGTGTGCAGCCTCCTCAGAGCACAGGGATCCAAAGCTCACTCACACCTGACTGAAAAATGTTAGGTGTACATATATTGTATTAGGTATTACAGAAATATAATAACAGAGGGATAAACGAAATTACACTGAGAACTGCATCTTCTGTTTTTGTCACCTCTTTGGTACAGGACAAGAAATACACTAAAAAAACCCATTAGAGATGATTTTGCTTATAATTTGAAGCATATACAGTTTACAGATTATTAGATTAATGACAATTTGACCTTGAAAACACCTCTATCTGCTGAAAGAGCAACACTCCATCACCTGTTTTGATTCATTAATGTATCATTTAACTTGGTATGACACATGTTCAGCAGTTATAATTACATTATGGCCTCCCTATTACATCAGCTCTGCTCCAAGTTTCTGTCACCACAAGTCCAATTTTCAACACAGAGCAATCCAGTGCACTCTTTCCTTATTAGTGTCATCTTTAATGTAGCACAGAGTCTGAACCATTACTTGGCACTGAGAGTTTAACAGCAATTAACCCCTGCTCTATCCCCAGGGAGAAGTACATCAGCAACTTGCCAAAACACTGTAAACAAGCTGGCCAAGATCAATGCAAAACCATGCTGGCTGCAGAGCACCTACTGTATTAATTTAGGATTGATATAGAAAAGGAGAAAATAGTCTGCATGAGATTGACCTAAAAGGATGGCCCACACAGGTTACATGATTTTCTGTAAGCTGAAAAGGGAAAATTCTAAATCCCTAGTCTGCTACCTCATAAACACACATTCTTTTCTATCTTGGATTTTATATAAGTTGATCACCACAGGACTGGCAATGATTGCAGAGAATAAATATTTATTACCAGATAAGCTAAAGAAGAGAAAACAATGTTTTTTGGGGTTTTTTTTTGGTAATGATTTAAATACATTGCAAACTTTATTAGTAAAGAAAGCAAAAAAGGTGAAAATGCCAAAATTCTAGCATGTCTCTCTTTCTGGTTATCGAACAGGACAATATGCACCAAAGCCTAAACCAAAGCTGAAGGTTCTTCCCCCACAGCATCAAAACAGAGCAAACCAAGGACTGAAGAACTCCCTGGAGGCCCCTCACATCAGCAACACACTTGTAGTGCAGAAGACCTAGAATAGAAATTATTTGAAAAAAGAGTGAAAGAAGTCTTACATCTGAAATGTTCCTAACACTGGCTATTTGTCCATTTCCATAAACTCATAAGTGGGAAGTTTTAAAATGGGTACTGTTGACCTAATTATAGAGACATGTAGAGGATTTACATGTAAAATACCTAATATTGATCTCTTAAATCTTAGGAAAACCAAAGTATGCCAGTTTAATACTGCTTTGGCATTGAACTGTTAAATGCTTATCAATGGTGTAGGATCTTTCTTTTTAGCCTTTGCTGATTTGGACTGAAAATTTGAAATATGTAAACCTAAAATATGTTCTTAAATCTACTAAAATATTTATTTAAATCTACTGGGAACTGCCATTGCTTTCACTTTTGAAAAATCAGGCTGTAATTTAACCCTTCAGTTCTGAACTTCCTGAACACTCTTAAGACAGTTGCTTAAAAATTTTAGTATATGATAATTTTAAAACTCATATACATTATTGCTTCCCAAGTATCCATTTTGGTTTGTATTCTGCTAAATTAATATTCCACGTGGAAGTGTAGATACCACTTTTATTAATTATGATGCAAAAATAAAATTAAAAAGGGGAAGAAAATATGGTACTACTAGGTAAGGGATGGGAGTTTGAGTGGAATAGATGGAATGGAATTCATCTTTCACACGCTGATCCAGATATAAAAATTCAAAATTGTCAGGTCTAAAGGGTGAGGTTTTTCCAGTTCATTTGCAAAAAGGCAAACATCTGAAATTTAGAATGTAAAACCAAAGTCTGTGTCTGAGTATGACTGCTAACCAAGGTAGAAGCACCTCACTGTAAAAAATTCTCAACTGTTATAAAGTAATTTCAGTATTGGCTTTTCGAGTTAAGTTGCAAAATTATGATAATAGGAGGAAGAGTGAATACAGAAGAGGGAGTGGAAATAAAATTAAAATTATGAAAAACAAACAAACAAGAAAACGGAGGCAGTTTATATTGCAGAAGAGTTCTTCCATATTAAAAGGCTTTGACATTGTTTGTTGTCCTAATTATTGCAAATAAAATCAAGAAAGACCTGAAAGACCACGAAGAAGCAAAGATGACTAGGAAAAATACATGGAAAATAAATTAAATACCAATATAACATTACATTAGGAATAGAAAATGAGGTGCAGATCCAGATGAATACAGTGATTCAGTGTGCCTGCCATTTTCCACCTGTAGACCTTGGGGTTACATTATGCTCTTTGTTTTTTTCCTTACCTCTTCCTTGGCAACAAAAATGTTTTCATCACAGTATCACTATTCTGTAAAAACATGCTTGGTTGGTAGCTTTTCTCCCAGGGGTACTTTGTTTTACTCTGATGTAAACACAGGTGAATTTCATGCTGAACTGGCACTAGGAGGGTAAAGAAGAGCACAGCTGTTCTGCAGCAAATATTCCTAGAACCTTACATCCACTTCAAAATTCACAGCAAGAGATTTACCAGCATCAGTCTAAAAATGAAGCAAAATATCTTTATACCAGCAGGGACAATATTTTTTATGAGGAAATTCTGTTTTGGTCTCTTTGAAAGATGTTCTAGTACAAAACACATTATAACCCTCATGTCATTTTCATACCCAAAATAGGTTTAATATAATGAAGGCAAAAATCAAACTGTTAAGTCCTCATTTAAAAAAAAAAAAATCAGAAATTTATTGGCAATAAATTAAAGCTCTGCCTAGCTCCTTTATTCAACTCTCTCCAAGTCAAGAGTCACAGATGTTAAGAGCTGTTACAATGCCAAGTTAATTTCCTGAAAATGAGTGCCTGAGGTTGGATGAAGAAGAATCTTACTAGTTTTCAACATGACTGATAAAAAAGTAAAACAGAGCTTAGAGGAGATGAAGGTAAAGGTGATAACAGTAGAAAAAAGGAAAATTGGTTTGCCTTTTTTCCTCAAAAATATCTCAGGTGATCATAAACACCACAACACAGATTATTAAAACTGAGAAATTATTCCTTGGCATGCTTGTGCTTTTTTCCTGTGCTCTCTGCAGGGATGACACTTCCACAAGACATCCCAGAACTCTCACACTGCACCACAGTTCTTGCTTCCAGAAGAAATCTGGCTGTTCTATATACAAATAATCCATCAGCCCCACAAGGTGGGATGGGAATTAATTAGAACAACAGATAATCCCTAAGAACACCACCACAACAAACCAAACAATAATATTGAACTGGCTCATTACTGTTTCTGGCCAGTTGAACAAACTGAGATTTTTTTCTTCTGGTCCAACAAGCCCAAAAATAAATAATTTTGGCTTGGTTTTCCTGATGTAAACTCAAAAAAATTATCTGCAGAAGTAAGGGGGTTTTTCCTACAAAAAAAATTTCTTTGAGGAGAGATCTTTTTAGGGAAGTTTCCAACCACTTCTATCACTGATCTTCGTCTTCAAAGTTCCTTCAGGTATTACTAGAGGTAAGGAGTACTCCAAAACCTCACATCAAGGCTGGAGTCAGGACAAAGCCAGGGCAGTCAAGCAGCCAAAACCAAGACCCCAAACCAACAGAGAACCACCTGGTGTGACCTCTTATACTGATTGACCCAAACACCCCTAAAGTGGGACTAATTTCTGCTTGGCTGAAGGCTGTAAAGCACAACCACACACAGGCTTCACTCCAACACCCTGGTCCCTTTTTGTCCTTGCTATTTTAATGACCAAGATGAAGGGATTGTTTATATATCTAATATGAATACATGTGGATTTATCTACCTGCCCCCAGTGTTGTACCACTTGTTTCTCTTATTTCAGATATCACTTATATCAGTATCTCTTCAAGAAGGAAGTTTACACACTGAAATCAAATAATCTTTAATCTGTTTAAAGAGCTAGTATTTCATTTTTAACATGCTGCTGCAAGGCAGTATTTCCAGTCTTTGCATAGTTTCAGCAGCTCCTCTCCATACCCTTTCCAGCTGTTTAATATCCAAGTAAGATATAGGACCTGATTCTCTGGGACTTGTTTAGTCACTCACAACTCTGAAAAAGGACTATAAAAGAGAATCACTAATGTGTTAAGCCAGCCAGAAAGCAGTGTAAGTGCCAAGAGCTGAAGAGTTGGGCGTTGTACTCCAGAGATCAGCAAAAAAGTTTTATTTTGCCTCCTTTCTCCTCCAAAGAAAGAGGATGTTCAGGTCATGTTTCAGACCCTTAGTTTTGCCATCATGCACCTTTAGTACTTTTGCTTTGATTTCCATCAAATGTTAGAGTCAGCAGGTATGTCTTCTCACAAAGTCAAAGTCAAATTACAATTTTGAAGAAATTCCTGAGAATTGAAACCATGCAGTGCTGCTCAGCTTTATCCTTAACTGTGTCTGTGTAAATCTTTCCTTCTTGCAATTCTTCCTTCCTCATTACATTTGAGTCTTGAGTCACCGAGCAATTGTTTCAGGCACAGAATCTAAAGTATTTCTCATCTTTTCTTCACTCTGATTGGTGTCATCTGTAATAAAACAAAGTATATTTCCAAGAACTAAAATATGAAATTACACCATGAGCTAAAAACAAAAGTTAAAGAGCATGTAGTCTTTTTCTGTGTTCTTCCTAACACAGTCATTCTCAGACTGAACCAAGGAAAAACAATTGGCATGACTTAAAAAGGACTCTAATAATGGCTAGTAGCAGTATATATCTGGAACCTCTCTCCTTCAGAATGGATTTGGTCCAGATTGAGAGCAATTTAAAAGAAATATTGACTTCTGGATGCTTAGTGACCTGTGTAAAAATGAATTAATAATCCCAGCTGTTTCCTATAGGACATCACTAAAAGTGTCAGTGCTGTTGCCAGACCAAACGGCCCCTTCATTGAAAGGTGTAAAAGATTTTTTCACTTCATTTATCAATACAGCACGCATAAATAGGTCACAGACTAGCCAAAGAAATTGAAATCCTTCCAAGTCCCTGGCAGATTTTGCTGTATCCTGCAATCCATCACTTGGCCTACACATGTAGGAACAAGCAGCCCGTGTGTTCACGTGTGGGTTATTGAGTCGGACGGCAAGTGATCAACTTACCCCGGCTACTGACAGAACAAGATTATTGGAGTTATTTCCCCCCCCAGCTTAAGAGTGCTGGGCCTCTCTGGAATGAATGGACAGGTACAGCACAAAGAAAAAAACTGAGGAGTAGACAAAACATTGGCTTTCTTTCCTACAAGACAGCTGGACAATGCAGAGAAACTCATAATTTGTTGTTGGCAAAGGCCAATAACCAATTGCTATTCAGCAGAACACAGGGTATTAAATGGAGGGAAGTGATATATTTCCTGAAGGTAGCTCTTGGAGGTGTCAGGGATAGGTCAGAGGAAGAAAAGAACACCAGCACTTGCACAGATCTATGTGAAAATTCAGGTTTTTACTGAAAGAGATGTTCAGCTATAAAAAGAATGCTTTGGCATGTACAGTTTTTTTAAGCTATTTGCAGATGGTTTAAAATACATTATGATCCAAAACTTTAAAAGTCCACTGAAAAATGAGTAATCTTTCAAATCAACATCTGTATTTTTTAATTAGCTAAATGATTTTAAAATGCTTCCACCAAGAAATGGGTTTAAAATGTCTTATACTCTCTTTTATTTTTTAACAATTATCTTGGGATCGTGAGGAGTTTGTCCTGTTCAACTGAGGTTAAAATGAGGAGCTGGAATGGGGTGGCAGAAGAGCTTATATACTTCTTGCTTTCCTATGGTCTTAACTCCAGAACAGAAATAGCATTTGTCAGCAACACCTACAAGCTCCTTCAAAGCAGGAATAGAAATGAGGATTTCTAGGTTTCCAAATAGCATTCAGCATGTTTCCAATGTGACTTTTTTCCATGTGCAAAATGAAGAGGGCAGCTAATCAAATATTATGCAAGGATAAATTAATTTTTTATCGGCAAAACAATTTTTAAGCACCAAATGAAGGACACTACTCAATATATATGTATATATTTTACCAATAGGTTATGTATTGTATTGCAATAATTTTCAACATCTAATAATTAACAAAGTATTTTAAACGATCTTCATTACCATGATATTAAGCTGCACAAAAAGAGTAAACACAACCCTTTATATTATGGTTCAAATGATATCACAGCATCCTGAACATCCACTGGCACCCTGAAAAAAGCGAATGTACCTCAATCCTTTCTTCACTCTGGGTAGGCTTTTAACCATGAATAAAGACAATGTGGGTCAGAGCACCTCTTATAACTTCAGACAGTAGATAGGAAACCTCTGCCTGACTGCAGTTAAAAGTTCCTGTAAACATATGAGGAAGACTAAAAGCCTCTTCCAGGCTTCATTCTTCTTAACCCAAAATAACTGCCTCAATTAGGCAGATTAGTCATCAAGCCTAGATGAAGGCATCTACACTGAAGCCAGCTGAAGTCTGGTGAAATGAATCCTGCAAAAAAAAGCTGGGAAAATGGGAAAAAGGCCGTTTTCAAGGAGATGATTCTTATGTTGTTTTGACACTGAGCTGAGCACCTCTAAAAGCATGTGAATATCCACCCCTCCCTCACCATACTAATTCCCGGCTGAGACTTTGACATCTAAGGAAGTGAATGAAAATAATGAGGCCCCCACTTGCAACAGGCCTATGAAGAGTAAGTAAATGAAACCGTGATAATTAGAAACCCAAATGCAGGCAAAAAGTTGCATATAGGCTGTGCATCTCTCTTTTTATTTTTTCCCCTCAGGCACTAACTTATCTTGGCCAAACCCTCCTCTCCACAAGTTCAGAGATATTTTAATTTGAAACTTCAAATGGAGTGCAAATAAAACACCAAACAAACTTAGGATGTTGCACAATTGTCAGTGGGGCCCATTTTAATATTTAATGACCTGGACACCTGTGACTATTGCTAAAAATAAAAAGAACTAATTTAAAAGGAATTATTGACATAATATAACACATGATAGTCTGTTAATAAAAATGCATACTTCTAATTGAATGCTGGCACCTAGCCACCAACTAAGCATAACTTCAAAAGCAACAGCTGGGAAAGCATCTTTTAGATTTTAATTACAGTAGCTCGTAAGCCACTTATTTTTTCAACTTCTTTCTTCAGAAAGCATTTCTGTTTCATAGAAGTGAGTTCAAAGGTATTTACAACATGTAGGGTAAGAGAACTAGCTCTGACATAGTCAGACTTCACTTATAAATTTGAATTTTGGACTAAGACAACGGTTCTCAGCTTTGAAGTGTGAGTCCCATTTGAGCCCAAAAGAACAGAGGCTTTGGGCTTGCTTCTCAGGTTTTTTTGTTCCTTTTTTATCTATAGATGCAGGATAAGAATTTCTATCATATATTTTCTATTATTTGTATTTCAGCATTATGTGAGGGCTGCCACTGAAACTGAGGTTGCATTATTCAAGTATTTTACTATTCAAATACAAAGTGAGCACACATAATCTCAGATGATTCAGTCAAGAAAGGGAGAAGGAACTATTGAAGGGTTTTGGAAATGGGTATAGAGTCCAAAAAAGTGATAAATTCTGTAGCTGCATCCAGAAAATTATTTTACTTCTGCTTAGGAAAAAAAAAAAGACTACACAAGAATATATGTCATCAAAACTCTAAATTAAGTTAAAATTATTTGCTAACATGCCTTGGAATTTTTGGAGAACAGGCCCAGAGGAAGTTGTGACTTATTTGATTTAATATCTGAAGTCTTATAGTCTGTGATGCTACTCTAGATTTCCTCCATCACCAAGAGACACAGAGAAAGTGAGGCAGAAAGAAACAACCACAGAATGACTCTTCCCAAACTAAAAGAGGTTTCTACAGCCCACCTCTGTTCACTGACTCAAGAAATCCAGATAATTTCTTTAGATTAAGCACCAACATTTTAGCCAGAAAGATCGAATTATCTCAGTCCTGCCCCCAATGTTTTGTGTCTGTGTAAAAATGCTCTCCCAAAACCTTGGAAATTAACTGTCCATCCATGATTTGAAATGAGAAATTCACCCCCAAGACTCTCAGCCCTCTCTTCCTCTGATATGCAAAGACATTTTTCCAAGCTAAAGTGTTTTTGTTATTAGAACATATACTAACCAGAATAATGTTTATTTTTTCAGTTACACAGTTAACAGAAAGAAGAGACTATAGGGGCCTTGTAAAAAGTCATCTCCTTTAAAAACCCACACAGATACATCCATGAATTGTAACAACATTAGCAGATAACCACCAGGAAAAGGTTACTGGAGTGAGTTAATAACTACATTTGAGGTAATCAGGAGGACCTTTAAAGAGTTTCTAGAATGTTGCAGACCCTTGTGAGAACATGTAGTACAAGCAATAAGTCAAAAAAAGTCTGTTTCCTAAAGACAGATTCATTTATGAAATGGAATAGATGAATTGGCAAGCGTTGCGGAAGGGGACTAACCCTGAAATGCACCAGAAGTCTTTTCCCATCCCACAGAAATAACATACATCAGAACATCACAAGTTCTTAAATTTGCTGAGGGTTTTTTTTAAACTGCAATTCTATTTACTATTTAAGAGCTATATCTAAGTCAGTTAATCTAAAAGACAGCTTTTCCCACCTTTTCTGCAAAATCGAGGTTTCCTTTACCCTTTTTTGTGGCTTTTCAAGACATTATTTATACAGAGATAAGAGTATGTCTTTGTAGGAAGATAAATAGGATGCAGGAAGACTTGGAGTCCTCTGTCCACTCTTGCAGGCATAATTCAGGCCAGATTTTGACATGAGACTAAGGAAAACATTACTTTGTTTTGTGCTAAGGTGTCCTGTCCTTTCAAATTGCACAGGACCTCCAGGAGAAAAGATGACAGATAGGAATGAGGTCTCTCTCTTCTTAGGGAGACTCTGCCAAAGAAGCTTAGAGCACTGAGCAACACGTTTAGGAAGAAACACTTTTTTGCATTCATTTCCAGTCCTAGTGGAAGTGGCAGAACTATGAATCCTGAATCCTTCTCTCCTGCATTGCAATTGGGTTTGTTTGAATGGCAGCTACACAGCAGATCAGGTTATCCTATTTAAAAGAAAATGTACAAAACCCAAAATCATTCACATGAATAATCCTTCCCATCTATTGAAACACCAAGACTTCAGTCAGCACTACTATAATCTAGACAGCTCATGCAGAGTTCATCACAAGTTTTGGAATAATATGGTTGTGGTTGTAAAGCCCTACCTGATTAATTTTTTGCATATGTAGCTATACATCTTTCACAGCAAAGTCTGATGCATTCTTCAAACCTTGCACTCTACATTTATACCAAAGGATACAAAAAAGAAAAGTTAATAAAGAACTTGTGATCCAGTGTAAACAGGCTGACTGGAGTTTATTAATCATAAATGAAGGTGATGAGTTGTTCAGCAGGCACGTAAATGAGCAGGCAACCTTGCTGAAAGGTCAGAACCTTTCAACAGTGAGCTGTCTCTGTTCCTTTCAAAGTACCTCTCTAAGTTCGGGGTCAGAAAACATCACAAATGCAACTACTAAATCTGAAGGATTCTTTACAACATTTGAGTTTTGTTCTGTTCCTCTTATTTAACAGCTTTGGGTTTAGAAGTGCAAACAACTTGGCAGTTCGGTTATTAGGGGATTCAACAGAAATATTTTAACATAGGTAACAGCTGCAAAAGCAATAAGATTCCTTTTGCAAGAGTTTGAACTTCTTTTTCATTGTAATTACAATCACTAGGCTAGTCCTGTGGTAAAGGATTGGGATCATAAAATTTATTCTTTGTGTAATGCATGCCGCATCCTCCACCCTGAGCTGAGGTTACTGTAGAAAAGGGACCCAGTTTTAAAGGCTCCTATTTCCACTCTGAGATAATTTTTTTCCTCAAGTTACTAACATCTCCATCTTTGGAATATGGGCTCAGTCCTTCTAAACACAACCTTTACTGTACTATGCAAATTTAGCTTTTAAAATTAAAATAAACAATTACATTTGTATACATGTCTCCTTTTGTCACAAATATTGAGGGAAGGGGGAGAGATTTTTAATGGCAAGCATCCATTTAGATGTCAAAGAGAGTTTTGTATGTCCACTAAATTAAAACATCATTTGCTGTCAAGCCTTAAAGACTTTGGCATTTCTTCTGATTTCTATTTATGATAGCTCTCAGGGGACATGCTGTGAAGTACTTTTGCCTGCTTTAGGCCCAATTGCATGTGACAAATGCATTAGTTTTTAATACCAGAAGTGGACATGTACTTTGATGAAGTGTGTCTTTAAGCCATCAGCTGTTGTCTGCCACCAGCTTTTTACAAAGGCACTTTAAACAAGATCACCCCCAGCTGCCTTGACAATTAAATCCCTTTTCCTCCTGTAACCAGACCAAAGCCAGCTTGAAATTAGCAGAAAGATTTTAAATGGGGTTTGGATGAAGACAGTAAAGCTAAAAATTCCTAGAGCTCGTTCTGTTATCTTCTTTTCATGGCAAAGCAGATTGTTCTCTGGTGCACAAGGTCTGTGTTCATGGCTCCAGTTCTGCACAAGTAAGGACCTCCACAACATTTTCAGACTGATATAGGCAGCCTGATAGGGCCACATCACTCCCATGGAAACAGGTTCCAAATTCCCCTGCAGTGTCTGTCTGCCACATCACTGAGCTCCCTCCCTAACTCCTCACACCTCTGCAGCTGCTGCCACGAACTCCAAGAGTGATTCCTCTGAGTGCGCTTGTGGTTTTCCACAGGTCATGGTGCAGCTTGCACCACCTGTGGGGAAACAGCATCAATGTGTGTTCACAGATCTGACCTCACTAAAGGTACAGCTACTTTGGCCAGTTTTTCCTTACAGCACACAATGAAAGCAATATCATCTTTGTTCTTAGCCCCACTAAATGTGTAAACACGTCTTAAAGTATAAGTTAATTATTAAGATATCTGTTTGACTCACTGAACAGCCGAAAATCACCTCATTAATCTATCTTTTCTTGTATTTGTTTTTTTCGTTTTTCAGTAGCCACCTGTAGAACTTCTGAGTTACCACTGTGACATTTCTTTACTCTTCCAATTAAACAAATAATGCCTACGGTACAAAAATAAATAAGAAATTAAGGAGAAACAGAACATCAGCATTGAGCTGTGGGTTTGGTTTATTTTATTTATTTTATTTCTGGTCTATGAAGTCTTCTGGGGAGGCTGCTATAGTCTTATCACTATATTTTCATAGCTTCCATTTTGTCGATATGTTTTTATCTAAGCCAGTCAAATACCAAAAGAATCCAATACTTCAGATTACATTCTTTGATGAATGTTTCCGTTGTTTGCTAAATAATTTATCTAACAAAGCTGCAGAATCTAGTCATATGCCGCAAAATACTATTCATCACATAAATTATTTGATAAAAAATTGAAATAATTCTTGAAGGGTATATGTGACATATAGTATTTGGATTAGGTTGTTGCATACCTGACATATATGACAGTTTAAAGAGTAAAAAAGCTTTTGGATTATTTGGATCTAAAAGCAGATCCCAGTAGCAGAGACATAACAGTGTAGACACACTAAGAACTGGAGCTTCAGTTTAGAAAAATCACCCCTCATTTGCACTTGTAGATGCCTGAATAAACTTTAAGTTCTGTTGGATGGCACTTCAATTCAATTCCTTCTATTAACATACATGTCTGGTTTAGTATTCTAGTGGAAACAGTAGCAACAGTTTTTCTTCACTGAAAAATTAAAGGACATACCTAACTTCAGCAGCTATGTCATCAATACTCCTCATGAAAAGTGTTAAAATTTTAGGAGAGTCTAAAATATGATTTCATCTACTGACTTACTGCAACAGCAGGGGAAATCAAAGCACCCCTGAATGTCTTATTAGAGCAATCTCTCTTTGACACTTCTCTACATCTTACTTTCACATCTTCAGTGCCTTTTTTTAAATTAAAACAGGGATTTACAGGTAAAAATATTTTAAGAAATAATCACATTAGTGCTTTCTGAAAAAAAGAATTAGATGTGAAATAAGGAAAAAAAAAAAAGAGAACTCTGGGACTGTGAGGTGAAGTACATCTCTATTTTGCTTAAAACCTAGAGAGTTGTTCCTTCTGTAGATTGCAGGCACATTGGTCTTTAGCCACACTTTCTTTTCTTTCAATTCCTTTTTCAGACTGGTTATTTCTAAGAAATGCCATTTTGTACCTCAATTCCTTTCACAGTAAAAAATGTGGTAAAGACAAAGAAAGAGCCTTGGTGTCTGTCCTTTTTTCCCAAAGAACATATTCATAATCAATTCAAGTGCCTACCTTGGTTTTTCCTCCTTCCCGTTGGAACGAGGAGGCGAAGTTCCTGGTGCTTCAATGCTTTAGCAGGTTATTTAGATACACCTTCCAATGATGTGTGACCCTAGAGACCTTCCCTTACAGACTCCATGAATTGGCATGTCCAGTTATTGACACTGTTCTTGTTATATCCTTCTTCCCTCCACTCCCATTGCCAAGGCAACTAGGCAGTTCTTTCCTCTGGTGCCTTTTTCCCAACCTGGAATTGAAATTCAGGATAATTTTAATAAGGAGGTAATATAAAAGTAGATTTTTATTGAAGGCTTTCAGGGGCAGTTATGGAAAGATGTTCACAAAAACCCACTTACTTGGGGTGAACCTAGTTTTTATAAGTTTAGTAAATTAGCATAATTGACAAAAAACACCAGTTAGGAGGACAAGTGGTGATGGAATTTTTCTTCCATGTCAAGCCCTTTCTAAGTTTTCTCCTCTTCAGTATTAGCTGTATTTTGTCTATTGAATGCATCTCCAGGACTTGTTCCCAACCTTGGTAGCCAGGAGAACCAAGACAGGATAGGGGCCTCACACCCTTTGGGGCTTGGAGTTCTGGAGTTTGTTTTGTCTATCCAGGAATCTGTTTTGTCTTTCTTTCTTTCTTTGCCTAGGAAAAGGCCATGGAAAATTACAGTGAAAACTAGCAACAAATACAATAGGCTACAATTATACAGGTGAAGAATACAGAGAACATACAAAAGGAAGAAAAGTAAAACCCAAAACGGCATCAATTCTTAGTTGCAAGGTTTTATTCACATGGATGGGTGTCCATGCTCTGTGTCCTTAAGGACCACAGTGACTGAGCATTCCTGTAGAGCAGGATTGCTACAAGGAGGTCCAACCCATGGCAGACCTTTGTGCTAGAGATATGAGAGAAAACAACAGTAGAATGCAGGAGATTTGCAAGGTCCTTGGATCCACTGAATCCCCAGAAGCTTTTAATGACCTTCTAAAAGAAATTTTACAGGCTAAATTAACTCCTAAAGTCATTTATAATGACAGTTTAATACCTGATTAGTAGGACAAACTTGAATTGTCAGGAGCATGGACTTGGTCACATAATATGTCATATCCGTTTTCTATGATCCCCAAATTCTCTTTCGTTTTTCCTTGAAAAGGAATTAAAATCTTTCTCACAGGGAAGAACTGACCAACCTGATAAAGGAGACACCACTCTTGTTCTTTTTATTAGATGATCATAGAATGGCTGAGAAATTTTGAAGGATACTGCAAAACATTACAAGTTCTTTCAATTTGATTTTTAAAGCCACAAATGAGAAGCTACTAGAAAATCATGATGCACGTTCACCAAGCCCAAAGTGGAGTACCAGTGATGAATCAGTTTGCAGAACATACCCTCATACCTATACCATATTAATTGCTAAAACTGGGGTATATAACTCATTCATGTGCCCCAGGACGTTATATTGATTTACATTATTGATTCATAGAAAAGGAAGTGCATATTAATAAAAAAAAATCTTGCAAGGCAAAAGCAAGACTATGCAGGAATGATTCCAGAAGCTGGCTACTGTTACCTGTGATTTGACAGAATCACGTGCTGAAGGCTGATTAGGAGTGTAAATTTACAAGATTTTTAGGATCAGGGATTACTTTTGTTATAGCAAGAATTCAATTTAGTTTAACAGTTCATTTTAATGATGATTTTATTATATCAACATGTTTCCTTGGAACACATCAATTCAACTTAAAAATTATGTAGGATATTGCTGAGATATTTTGTTTAAAATATATAATTTTATCACTTGATAACATAGTAGAGAAATGAAAAACTAATATTTTGAGAAAATTAGAATACATGTTTTGGCAAAAAAAAATTAAATGTAAAGTTTTCATCCTGATATAAGAGCCAATGAAACTGATTTGAAATCAAATCAAATCAAATATCAGATATTTCTTGGAGACTGGAAATTCAGTCACTTCTAATTAGACTGGCACATCAAAAGGAATAAAGGTTTATTTGACAATGATTGTGTTGTTTTTTCTAGTGATTGTGATTATCTTAGGATCAAAGCTCTATACGAAAATCACATTAAAGCATGCCTTTAGGTTATGTATAAAACAACAATATTGTTTTCTTCTTTGTGTTGATGAAGAAGCAATGTTCTCTCCTTTTAATACTATTGCCATTTTAATGTTTTCTCTCAGAAAAAAGCCACAACCAAAGTGTGTGTTTTCGCTGTATTTTTCCCTGGATCCATACATTCCTTTCTCACTTTTACAGCCATGTGTTTGTGCAACCTAGAACTGTTAAAAATCTCTTTTTATAGCAAATTCTCAGTAATATGAAAAGTCTAACTCATAATTTCTTGGAGGGCAGCTCCAAACTTTTAGCTATCACAAATAGATTTGTACTCATTTGATGCAAAAAAAAACCCCAAACAACCATGTTAATCACAAAAATGTCTTTCCCTCTAGCCTTTTTCTTGAGGCAAGTCACTTCTCAGTGATCAACCCCAACTCCATGCTCAGGAATGCATCCTCTACACTTCATTTAAATGCACTTATGCTCAAAGGTTTTTTCAAAGGCACAAAGAATATGATTTCCCCCATGTCACCTCTTCATGAGGAGCAAAGCACGGGTCTTGTGTTTAATTTCTAGTCTCATTTTCCTGATTGCTTTCTCTTCTCAATATTGTCTGCAGAACTGCATGGCAATAAGGGCAGCCACAGACTGCTGCAGATTTTCAGACAGTTTATGTCACCTCTGCTCTTGGAGGTGGCAAGATCCAGCCACCCTCAGGCACCTGATCTGCCAACATATGCTCTGAGCAGTGACACAGAGAGTCCTCAAAACTCTCTTCAAACTAAAATAACCTATGAATTTAGCTAAATATTAGCTCCTAAGGAATGTTTTCCTGAACAACCTCACTGCTCAGGATGAGGAAGCCTGGGGTTTTTCTGTTTGTCTGTTTGGGATTTTGTTTGTGGTTTTGTCTTTGATTTGTAGTTTGATTTCTTGCTCTTCTCTCGGGTTTTGCTCTCCTGGTATTTCCTGCTCTTTTCGAGCCTCCCAATATCTTGACATATTTATCTCAGAGGAATTCCTCCCCATTGGTGCAGGGTTAATTTGTAAAGGAGAAAAAGGAGTGCTTTTAAGTTTTTATTGATATTCTGCCTCCTGGATAGCTGATGATCATTAGCATTGGCCTAAAGGTTCTTCTGTCTTTCATCTGGTTTAGAGCTCACTGACTATCTCTTGCTAGTTATGCTCCAGCTGTCATTATCCACTGCTCTGCCACCATTCTGGAGCTGGCAAAACAAAAGCTTTGCCTCTGCCTAAGCTGCAGCAACTCAGAGCATCAGATTATTCCACAGATAAAGGTGGATTCACAATCATATTCCAGTCGGTGGAGTGGAGTGTCTGAGTTGTAAGAAATTATTGCCTATTTCTGCTGCTCCTGCCATGGAGGCAAAATTTGTCAGTAACAGAGGTGTGGTACTTACAGCTGGGTGGTACTTTAGAGCACTGCAAATGTTTGTTCAAAGGCAGCAGATCAGAATCCTACAGTGTAGCTGGCTGCACATTTCTTCTTCTGCTGACTTAACTGAGGTAATGTGAATTATAACGCTATTTCCAGCCATGGGCATTAATATATTAGAGACATTATCATAAAATAATAATAAAAAAGGAGCCATCTTCAAAGCTCTCTTGTTGACTTCCCCTCAAACCTGATATTTATGGATTTTGCTTAAAATTTCACAAAACCCAATTGCACGACATAATCCACTTATTGCTCTTCAAATGCATCCATTTTGTTTTACAAATTGCAGAAGCCTCATTTAGAGACCAAGGAAAGCTCTTTTCCTGATTAATTTCTGGCAAAATTCTCAGTGCTTCTCTCTAGCCCTCTGCTATTCTGAGTCCCTAGATTAGAAACATATTATTCTGATAGCTTCAGTGTGATTCAACTGCTGTGAATAGGCCTGCATTTTTACATCTGAAGCAAAAGCAATCTTTGCTCAACTAATATTTTATGAAAATCAACTAAGAGAGAAGAAAAGATTTTTATACTTGTGGAATTTGAGGAACCTCAAGCATTGTCCCCATGCCTACTCCCAAACAAGGGTCTTCTAGCCTTTTTAACATAAAAAATAACTTCATGCTTGGCTCATTACAGTGAAACCACTGCAGATTAAACCTCTCTATCAATTACAAGCAGCTGAACATCCTTTAGCATCAAACAGAATGACAAAAAGCTACACTATAATGAGTAATGGCTAAGGCCAATTGCTATTTAATTATGTAGATGACTTAACATCCTTTCATTGATGTTATCTGTGTGTTTCAGAATGAAAGTTATCATTGCTTTGCTTCAGCTCTTACAGCAGATGATGGCAGAAGCAAAAAGGAAGCCTTTTCAGAGAGAAATGGCAAAAACTAGAAAAATATATTGGTCCAGCAGTACAAGTCACACTTCACCATGCACCCACAACAGACAGGAGCTCCAACACATTGTGGAAAAAGAAATTCATGCATGACAGTTTACAGTGGAGAGGGAGCTTGAAAACAGAGAGTGAAAACTGCAGCAGCAAGAGCCTGTGGCATGAGCAGTTCCCATGAAGACGCCTGGTCCCTGCATTTTGTAAGTGGGAGATAAGAAGGACAGTGAAGTTAGTCATAACATGAGAGATATTTCAGATGGGAAGGACCTGGTAGGTCATCTGTCCATCCCCCTGCCTAGGCAGGATTATACTTGGCAGTATCTTCCCAAAAAGATTGCACAGAACAATTTCACTTGAGCAGAGGAATGGAGAAAAGGACATAATAGATCTCTTCCATCTCTAACTTCTACAAGTCAGGAGGTCCAGTCTGTAGCTGGTGTGAGGTGGCCGTGGGCACAAATCCTGCAAGTGTTGTAAGAAAGGAAATTTGGAGGAAAATTCTACCCTCGGACCAAATCATGCAAGTGTATGCAAAACGTGGTGTTTGATGTTAGTGAGCACACAAATTATCCCATAAAGAACATTTTCAATTCATTCAGAGAGAGTGACCCCAGTTCTGGGGACACGGCACACCGTTTTTGTCAACTTGTGAATGTGCCTCGCATCTTTTAGACTGATAGATCTATACTATTCAAAAGGATATCTATGAATTATTTCCATTAATATTATTGATGGAATCTTGCACTTACAATCATTTAAGCTTCCAGTTTGAGAGTGTAAAAGCAAATATAAGAATAAGAGAATAATGTTTGCTTGTATATTTACAGCAGCAGCATAAGAAAGTTTGTTTAGGAACTATTATTTTTCCTGAATTTAATGAAAATAGAAGCACCTAAGAGTGTATCAGGTCAATATTAGAGGAAGGGGTGTAAAACATGCTTTTTTATACAAATCCCAGGTGAAAAATTTCAGAATATGAAGAAAGCACTAAATTATGTTTCCTTACAATTCTTAAGAGAAGCATAAAGGAGGAGGTAAACCACTTGAAAATGCAATTAAAAGACAATATTTTAAATCCTTCTTCCAGGAAATCCTTACATGTGTTCAAAGCTAAGAATGAAAAGAGTCCTGCTGATTAAACCTAACTATAAATATAGTCATTTGCTGAATTTGAACATACAAGCAATTAGAGAAGGAAAAAAAAAAATAAAACAGACAAGCTGTTGGCTGGACAGATCTTAAAATAAATTGGTTTGCCAAGACAAGGTTTTGCAGAAATGAGAAATTTAGATCCGTCTCCATTTTGCATTCTCCCTCAGCGTTAGGTAGTTTTGGGGGTCACTATAATATAATTAAACATAAAGGAGGACAAGTGGTGTTTCAAAATAGCATGAAAGCACGTGCATATTTTCTACACAGAGAGCAGTATTAGCAAAAGGCTAAATCTGAAATGAGAAATGAAAATTGAAAATGTCAGACCATCAAATACAGTGCTTTGTATTTAGCTGCCAATAGCATGAAGGAAAAGAGCGGGCAAATTATGACCATTTAATAGTAATCTGTAGGTAAAATTTTATGATTGATCATGGTATTCAAATGTGTAGAATATTGGTAGATCAAATTCACAAAATCAGAAATTGCAGCTTGCCATATTGGTTTACATATCCAGCATATGTGCTTATGGAAACATGGAGCTCTGAAAGTTCCCCTGATTTCTCTCTTACTTTGTTGCCATTTAAGTCTTTGTTAAATTTATATGTTGCAGATTAGAGTACTTTACAGTTGCTAGATTCAGCAGATTTTCTTTTTCAATAAGACCTTTTGATTTTGCACCTAATCCTATGGTAGCCTTTGAGTCTTGATTACAGATGCACAATCGATGCCATTGGAGCAGCCCAGCCCTCTCTGAGGGAGTTGAGTCCTCTCCCAGCTAGCACTCACCAAAGAGCAGCCAAGATTCTCCTAGTTTGATGGTGGGGAAGTGACCGTGTTGAAACAAAGCTGCACTTCTCATGGAGATAAATCCTCTAAAGAGAAAGATTCTCATATGTCCTCCAAAAACTGCACAGCTTCTTATCTTCATCGTGTAGAGCACACATGAGAAATGTGTGCTTTTCCCAGCACTATATAGCAAAAGAAAGAACATTTAATCAGATTCTAAAACATATCAAATTATGTGTGTGATGAAATACCAATCAAGTGGAACCACAAATAGGTTTCCCCCATCAGTTGGCATAAATTAACAGGTACAGAAATCACTTTCCAAAACAGTAGTAGCTAGAGAAACACACTTTTTATTTCTGTCCTCATGTAGATATTTCTGTTATTAATGGCTAAAGAGATGCTTGCTTTGGTGATCACTGCAGTTACCTCGAGTCTGAAACTCTGCTCAGCCTTTTAGAGAGACTGCTGAGCACACATTGCCACCGTTAATTTTTGTTTAAATCAAATCTGGACGCAGTTCCCATAGCTTTTGTGTTCAATAATTTAAAAAAAAATAGAGGAAGGAAAAAAGTAAGTGTCTAGCAAATTAGAGACTCAGTTCAGTAAATTTTTCTCACTTAAAAATATAATTTAAATGATTAGAAAGCACTGTGTGCGTATATATATATATATAAATGCATGCACATACACTGCAAGAAAAGAGTCAGCATTTACACAAGCACCACTGGAAGTGGCATTGTAGTTTAGTGACATGGGATCTATTTCCACTGATTTTGTTTGTGACACTAGGCAGGGTGTTGTACATCTCTATGTCTATCTCCTCTTTCTTTACCTAGTCTGCTTTGTTTATTTAAATTCTAAGCCCTTCCAAGTCAGGACTATCTCTCACCAGGTATTTGTATCACACTCATAATTTTCATTTGGGCTTTCATTCAGAGATGTTGCTGTCCAATCAATAGAATGTACTTGTTTTATTTACATTGATGGCATGGAAAGAGCAGTGAGGATTCTGCTAGGACAAAGGATTGTGCCTACACTGAAGAAAAGGAAAGTCTGTTCTTATCAACTTTATTCTTCAAATAAATATGATACCAAATAAATTAGTTTCATACTACATGTTTTGGGGATTGGTTTTTATGTGGCATCAAATACTCTTTGAAAAAGCCAGTGAATGTGAATAAAAACATGTTTAATAGTTAATATTAATATATATAAAGTACAGTTTCTTTCCATCATCTCAAAGTCATGCAAAATTTTATGTTCTTTCAGATACTCTTGTTTGTAAACAGCAATAGCAACAAAATGAGAGGTAAGAGATTTAAGGGAGTAGAGTCAACACAGAGATTTAACTCAGGTAATTTCACAGAGCATTTTATATTAGTCAGTCATACAAACTGCAGGAGCAGAGTCTAAGGTCTGTGAAGCAGAAGGTAGAAGTGAAATAGAGCACGGATGTTTTTTTACATTCTTCTGATGGGGTATTCATCATTTCATGGAGAATGTAGTGAGAAAGGAAAGACATGTAAGTTCCTAATAAATATACCAAATACTTTATATTTTTAACTTTCTGGAATAACATCCTGGTTTTCAGACCAAATCCTTTGGTGACCTTACATTGTTTGGTCCACCCTGAGTCTATAATGGGGACCCTTCATTTTTCTCTCATGCAAATTTTTTCAGCCAGTCTCTTAAGCATCAGCAAATCTACATTCAAATATCACTGTAGTAACACTGAAGCATCCAAGTAGCCAAAAAAATCTATTCCAAAAACAGTAAGTTCCATATTTTCTTTATATATATATTGTTGACTCTAAAGCAGAGTCACCAGTTTCCATGCAAGAAATCTAAAGGAAGCAGAGATATATTTCTCAGTGGAATCCTGCCATATGCAACGCTTTGTTTTAAAAGAGGATATTTTGGTAGGAAAAGAGCAAGAAAGTCCTGGTGGCATCACCATATTGTTTGTTCTTATGTATTTCATTTCCTCTCAAAACCAGAGGGCAGCAGAAGGCTGGAGGGCTCCACACCATTTGGCTCAATAAAGTGCTTCTGATCATAAATGAAAAAGGAAGGTGAAGATGCTGAAAAACAGGAGTCATTTGTAGCTTTTGAGATAGGAGATGTCAGAGCACTGTGTCTCATTCAGTGGGACAATAAAGCACTGCAAGGCTGAGCCAGGCTGGGTTTGTCAGGATAAATCAGGAGAGTATTTCTGTGCTCCTCTCTGGTCCTACTCCCTGCAGAGTTAAGTGAAGCCCTGATCTACTAGAGGCAATGCCTTGCCTGTGCAGACTGCTGTAATATATCATTTTCAGTTCATTCTTTTTAATTACTTTTTTTTTTTTTTTCCTGCAGAAGACTTCTACAACTACAGGCAATCTTAATCCTAATAAAGTGAACATTTAATAAATATTGCTCGTGCAATTCTGGGAGGCCCCGTTGAGTTCCAACATATAATTGCTTTATTTTAAGCTTTGGGATGTAGATGATAAAGTGAGCAGGGGTGATTCAGTGTAAGGGCAACACATTGCCACCTTCCTTGCTATGGAAAGACACTCTTCTGCAGTGTTTAAAATGTAGGGGAAAGTCTAGTGATTGATTAGCTAGTTAAGTGATAAGGAGGTATATCAGGCAGGGATGCAGAAAAGTACAGATGATAAGGACAATCAAGTATCCTCGATCTGAAAAAAATTGCACTGCTTTCTAATCATTTAAATTATATTTTTAAGTGAGAAAAATTTACTGCACTGAGCCTCTAATTTTCTACATACTTACTTTTTTTCCTCTTTTTTTTTTTTTTTGTTAAAGACAAAAACTACGGAAATTGTGTCCATTTTTTTTCCAGCGCTGTAATCTTTCCTTGAAAAGGAAATTAGTGCATCATCAGACTTTCATTTGTCCATATAACATTCATATTCTTTGATCTCTTACTGGCATATTGTAATACTGATAATTATCTTCTTCTTCTGTTTTTTATAATACCATGTGGCATTCTATTATGTTATACATTATTAACAATATTATACATATAATACAATTCTGCCAAATCAGGTTGTGGAAGCTGTACAGTATCAGGTAGGCTATTAGGCTTCAAATTAATGATCTCTATAGGTCACAGGCACACTAAGGATACTCATAAAATATTTTCATTGTGATTTTCAGGACCTTGTACAATTATATTAATATTTCAGATATTTTATGCATTTTATGTTCAAAGGGGAGGGATCTTCGTGATTAGATGACAACTCTCCATTTTCTCATTATTCAGCCCCCATTACCATAAAATCCTGTGCTGTGGCAATTCTGCTTTTACTTAAAGAGTACTTGCAACAAATTTCATTAATATGCCAGAAGCTCTACCACTGATCTGGATGGAGAGGTTGCTGCCAATCCAGGAACTTCTGTTACTGGGATGTAACAGAATGTAGCTTCAGATTAAGTTTCAGAACCTTTTTCTTACTTCACTTTCGTTATGTTAGGACCCAAAAGACTCACTAATCCTTTTCTTCATTTATTTTTTTAGCCAATAGTACAAGAAGTGTTTTTTTCCTTACCCATGAATGTGTGTTTAGTCTTTTGCTAACGGGCACTGCTATGAGGAGCCTTTTTGTACACCTTGGAACAGCTTCTACTTTTTCGCCTGGTAGGCAGCAGTGGTCTTCTGGAGGACTATTTTGAAAGAGTGTAGCTATCCTTATTTTTATATTATCTCTATGAAGGAAAAAATTCAATTTTTTACAGTAAATTTTAATTTTCATAACAAAACCATGTTAACTTTGCATTTTCATCACTTTCCACTGTCTTTTTATTTTTCTCTGTAATGAGAAGCTATTAATTTCTAGTGATTTTCCTTTTTAGAAAATCTGGACTGCTATTGGAAACTTTCTCAGGTGCTTTACACAAACTATGTGGTTTCCAGAAGATGATCCATCACCAAAGAATGAATTACATCTAAGGACAATGTCCTAGTCTAATATAATCTAATCACCAACCATAGTTATCCTATTGAAACAAATACATATTTTAGGTTTTGTTTTTCCTAGGACTATCAATATTTTAATGCAGTTGCCAGATAACAGTGAAAGTGGTAGGAGGTTAGGGGTAGAAATAAGTGTATTTTGAAATTTTCTTGGAAATGAAAATAATAGTAGTAATTTCTATTTATGACCAGACCTGGGATATCTTTGCTTTTCCTGGCCTGTTGGATGCAAAGGCCAACCCTGCTTTTCTTTACTGCTCAAGGAGCAAAGCCAGCGAGGTTTTGTGGAAATCTCCCCTGAAGCAATGGCATTTGCTCCAGCCCCCATGCCCAGGGATCAAACACTTACCAAACACAAAGCCAGAGTAAATTAATGCTCCTTATAGCAAAATTTCCAGTCATCCAAAAGGAGTTGTCATCCTCTTTTGCCAACCTTTAACTTTATTCAGACACTAAAACCAATCCTTTGGGAGCAAAAGCAAGTTTTGACTCTAACTGTGCTTCCGTACACTTTTACGAGCACAAAAAATTGTCAGGATCATTCACATTGTCCAAAAAGAAACAAAACTCAGTTAACACAACATAGCAAATGCAGCAAACCAACCTGATGGGTAATCAGCATTAAGCAGCATGGGTTTCTCCATTTTGAGTTGTTTTTTCCTCTCTCCTCCCTTTGGCAGGCACAAAGAATTCCAGTTTGAGCAGTAGGTCCAGGTATGCAGATACCTGCCTCACCAAACACTGTTGTTCCAGAGGATTGAAATACTTTTTATATAGAAAAAAGAAGTGGCATTCTAATAGTTGTCAAAAGCTACAAACAGGGGAAGGATTTAAGAGAGTAGCAAAGGTTGAAAGAGGAAGCAAGGCACTAATGAGATCAGAAATTTGTACCTTGCATTTTGGCATCATTTTCCCCACTACCTGATTCAGCATAGAAGTAAGCTCTGTGGGATTTAAACAAGTTAGGCAAATATTTATGTGCCTTGCTGAAAAAGGACAGTTTGTTGAATGATGTTTTATTGAATCAATGTTCTGCTGCCTCCAATGAAAAGCTAACCACAGCCAACTACAACTGACAATCCCATTATTTATTTATTTATTTATATATTTATTTCCAAAGGTCATGCATTTGTATCCTGAACATCTCCTGTCTCCCATTTATTATACTATTTCAGGGTTGGTTAATCTTTACAATATTGAATTATGTAAGTTTCTAAAGCACAATTTCCCTGTTTCATTTTTTTTAGTAGAAAATTACTACACGTTTAAAAGGTTATGAGAATTAATTATACCAATATTTACTCACATCTGTGGTGTTAGAAACTGCTCAGAGAAAAAAAGGAATATCCAGATGTCTTCTATTTGTGTTTTAGGAATTTAACCACCAGTTTTAGGGATTTAGAATCTGGGTTTCTTTCCCCCTGTAGTTAAAAAAATTCATATAGATACATACATATAGACATATCATCACTCTACATACTCTCTTGCATTACCACACTCCCTGAAGGCAGCACAGCCAAATCTAAATTATTGTTTTCCTACATCTTGTACAACCTCTTGTGATCAATCAGGATGACAAACTTTACATAATTCTGTTTAATTTCTTCCAATAGTAAAGGTTGGTTACTAGTCATGACTTAGGTTAAATCTGAGAAGAGAAAGTAGAATTTGTTACCTTAAAATTTGTGAAAACAACCCTGAATGCATACAGAAAACTAACTGCTACATTTTCCTATGAAATAAGCCACCAATTTTCACTATAACAGTACTAACCTTCAAAAGACACTTTCTTTTTTTAATCTAGGAATCTATTTCCTTAAAGTTTTTTATTTCATTCTCACTGGAATAAGTCAAAATTTATACCAAATAGTAGCATTAAACCTCATTTTTTCCTTCCCTCCTGAATTTTAGGTCTTTTCTGTAATCAGGCAATCCTTTTGTTCTTATGGACATGTGCTTTATTTTCACAAGGTATTTTACAATCTTTTGTCACTGAGCAATAAAGTGTTTTACTTTATTTATCCTTAACAATAAACATGATTTTTCGGGTTTGTCTTCATATTCACATTGAGATTGATACAGGCTTTGCTAATTTATTGTGCATAGCATTATGGAACATAAAATTTGCAATTTAATATAAGTATTTGGTATAGGTGCCATTACATTAGAAGAGAGTTGTAAATGTCTCCAGCATTTGTTAAGTTTTATGACTAATCCTGATTCTAAGTGGTCCCATTGGACAGAGCTGGTGGTTTTCTTCCATACTTATCTTCTTTTTAGGCCTAAACACTCCCTTTCTGATAAAGGCCATTAAAGAACTATAAAATTTGCAGGAGTGCTTCATTGCCTTGGGCAATGCTTACTTTGCAGTGACTGCAATCTGCTGTAGGCAAACTCAAACCAGCCCTGTAAGCAAGAGCTGGTTGGACTGTCCAGTGCCACACTTTCTCTCCATCTATTGTTCCCTTTGGCTGAAATGAAACTAAGCTTGATGAGAGCACAAAAGCAGGACTTGGAGAACAGGTGTAGAACCTGAGCTGGTGACAAGTTCCTTGGCTTCCAAAGGAAAGGCTGCACATGCATTGCCTTTCACCACCTTGGTCCATCCACAAAATACCTGCTTTTGTCACTTGTCTGACAAAGCCACTTGAGTGCTGTCATGTTCCAGGCATACCAACCAACTATGGTCTGCCTTTGCACACTTTGGAAACCCCACCTTCCCAAACAACAGTTTTTCTACAATTCCTGTTAAAAATTAACAGACTTAGACAGTCTTTCTGCCTGTTGGGAAAAGGTTTTGGATAATACTCTGTTGGTTATATTCATTGTTTGGGGTGATGCCTTAAGTTTTAACTTGCATGGTTTTCAGATTCTGGGCTGCCCAGGGGTGCAGTTCTGAGCCTCACATTCAGTGTCACTTAGCTCTCTTCACAGAGTAGGGAGACAAAACAAACCCTTTTCCTGCTGGAGACCAAGGGCAACTTTCAGGCCCAAAAGCACAAACAATGGTGGCTGAAGGGTGGAACAAGAAGGATGGGACCTCACAACCTGAAGCTGTAACTGGACGATTAAACCCCAATATGCAAATGGACCAAAACTTATAAAAGTGTGAGACCTGGTGACCGGTCATCCATTTTGTGACCATTTTGGGTCCACCTTGGGTGCAGCCCTGGCCAGGCCCTGTCCTGCCCAAGGTGTACCCTGGAGGCCTTCCAACAACTTTATTTTCTAGCTCTGTCCAGTCTCTGTTTCAGGTCAGCCTTCCCAAGGCATCAAGAGCAGCTTTCAATTTTAGATAGATAGACAGCATCACTGATTTATGTCTTTAAATAGAGGAACCATCACTGCTGTCACTCTCACCAGATGTTGAGGCAGGTGTCCAGTATCACCATCTCCAGGTAAACTGGCACCACCAAGCTGTGTTTCATCATACAGAAAATTCTGCTTTTTCACCTAAGAAAAGAAAAATACATTAATGAGAAAGAAATCAGAGTACTCTAAATTGACACTATATTCAGATTTGTTCCACTCATGCTGTAGTAAAAGTTCCTCATGCGTAAGTGCTACTTATCTTTAACTCTCGTCAATTTTAATGGAAAGAACCTGACAGTGACCTCCACATATGAACACAAGTCTGATCAAATTGTATTTTTGTTTTTGGCACTACTCAAAGACACACTCTGGGGCAACCTTCTGTAAGCTGAGCAAGGGGATTGGACAGGATGATCTCCAGAGTCCTTTCCAACCTCAATTATTTGGTGATTCTGTGAAATCTAGGGCTAATGCTGGATTTCATGAGGAGCATCTAAAAGACAACCCCACAGACTTCATATATTTATCCTGTTAGTTATGTGACCAACAATGTTCACAGGAATGCATTTTTCCTTCTTAGAGCACAGTTTAGAAGAACTGACAATACATGTCACTCTTTCACTACAGAATTCATGTCCTTTTTTCATCCCAAGTTTACTTAGTCTTGGAAAATAGAATTTAGTCTTGGCAGACGAAAAACAAGGGTGTTGCAAGCATTTCCTGTGGAAGTGTGTATTTTGTAGGGTAACCACAGGGGGAATTTAATCTCTTGAAGTTTAACTTTCTAAAGCCTATTGTGGCTACAACATGGAAAAGAGACTTGTCATTTTATTAATGAAGAGTGACCAGTTGTCACCCCCACATGGGATAAAAAAAGATTGTGACACATTAGCAGTGAAGGACCATGAGACAAACCAAATGTAAATACCGATGGTTTAAAGAGATAATTAAAGCTCTTGAGACTGCAATTATGACAAGGCAGCATGACAAGGCACATGTATGTCGACAGAATATATTTATATTGACAGAATCTGTCTGAGAAATCCTTTTTGTACAATATATGTGTCTGTCACATCTTTGGACTGCACATTCATTTATTGACTTTGTGTTAGCGTAGATCTTGAAATTTGTCCCTTTGCCTTATTACTCAATGACACTTGGTTAAATATATTGTGTTTTCAAACACCAGGCTTCCTGAAGCTATTTTTATGGAAGTCTGAATTCAATGCGTACATTACTAAGGGATATTTCCATTCCATTCCATGTATGTTACTGTCACTCGGAGATCCCTAGTTTATATCAGATGTGTGTGCACGGACTGGATATTTTGACACTGTGTGTCCTAAGAATCTAGGGGGCTATCAAAGTCAGACCTGATATTTAGACATGTGGTTAATTTTCTAAGGAACTTAAAAATATTCACATTAAAATTTAAGTAATTCTAGCTTAGAAAATTTTGAGGACATCTGTTAGAGAGAGACAGACCTGAAAAACAAAACTATTTTCATCAAGTTCCTCTCTTTTGCTTTTGGTATAGATAGTACAACATATCTTTTGGTACAGCCAAATAGATTCTGATTATATTTTGTTATGGGGAAAAAAAACCAAAACCAAACATGCCAATGCATACTGACACACAAAAAGAACTACATAAAAATAATTTGTATATACATAAAATGAAAGGAAATATTCAGCACTTGTATATAGAGATTTATTAATATACATTTCGCGTATTGAAGAAATAAGGATGACACACTACCAAAGTGCAATGCTCAGGCAATAAATGCTTCAAGCTTGTCAATAGTATTCTTTAGGTAATAAACATAGAAATAGATTACAAATAGTTTCAACAGTATCTTTATCTGGAATACTCTTTTTTGATTAAAGTTAATTTTGATTAACTTTACTACTTTTAACACCTGATTTTAATACCAGCAAAGAACACACACCCTGTTTTAGTCACCAAAACAAAATAAGAGACAACTTACCTTCCATTAAGACTTTAGCATCAAGTTCTTTAAAAAAAAAATCTAGTTAGATCTACAATTGATTTCACACTGAATTTGACTCAACTTTGTAACCCAGTTGCCAGGAAGAACAAAGAACGTCTCCTTAAAAATATGCTTCAGCATTTCCTTCTATACAACTCATAAACTCCAGAAATCAGATTATTAATTCAGAAGAAAATCATCTTTCATTAGTGGATAGTGCATTTTGATCACATGGGGCTTGATAAAGGAGAGCTTCAAATGTGACTTACTGTTTCAGATTAAAAACTAGTAGACAGAGGATCCAAACAAGCTCCATTTTCTTTCTTCTACAGGAAACTTTCTTGTTTCTGGCGGCCTGCTTTATTGATTTTGAAAGGTCAGTGGTAGAATCAGAGAGATTTAATGATAAATGTGAAGGTCTGCTACAAATGACTAATTTCCTACCATTCATGATTGCATTAGCTCCTGGTTTACTGACATTTGGGTGGACATTCTGGGAAGAATCTTCTACTGTTTCTCATTGAATTATGGTGTAGAAACCCTCTGCCTACCCTGACTGTTGACTCTGCTCTCACAAAATGCTGAGAAAGGGTTAATGCAGGTTGTTTGTTTGTTTTTTAAGGTAGAATTGCAGATACCTGTGCAAGGAATCAGCCCATCTGAGAGTGAAATGTACTTGGAGGAGAGGACAGGCTCCCTTGGCTCCTGAAAATTCATGGCCAAACTCAAAACTCCAAAAAAAAAAAAATCTTAAAGTCTGGCCATAGAGTAGGAAGAGGATGACATGAGAAAAATAAGACAGAGAACCCTAGCAAAAGCATCACTGCAAGGAAACAATGGGAAATTGTGCTGGATGCAGACAGAGAAATGGAAGGGATGTCCAATCAACAACGCGAACCTGGGGGACAGAAGGTAAAAGGAAAACTAAGGCACACTCCCCAGCTGCTTGCTCTACCAGTGCAAAGCATCTGTAAACTCAGCTTAACAGGCCAATTCATTCCCTCACAGTGCTCCACATTGACACAAGGCTACTACGGTGCATGCTCAAATATGGCCATAAACATATAAATAGTTAAGATGAAGAAAACCTAATTTTGAAGGGTTTTTTTCCACTCATTGTGAGATAGCAAGGAGCAAAAGTTTCCTGTGGGGGCATCATCAATCAGGAAACAAAATAAAAGAACTAAAAAATTGAGAAAACAAAAAACAAACAAACAAAAAAACCCAACAAAAAATAACAACAACAAAACACACACACAGACAAAAAAAAAAAAAAGATCCACACAAAAAACCCCAAACAAACAAACCACCACCCTGAACTCTCTGCTATAGTTACACAAATGGAGAACAACCAATGTTTTAAAGAAACCATTGGATTGTGATGACAAGCATATACTGTGAAGTCCAGAATTGCAGGTGAGGCACTAGGTTAGCAGTTTCCTAGGACACGGCATTAAAGAGAAAAAAAACCCAACAAAACTTCTCGAATTAATCCCCATTTCTTCCGCCATCAACTCCAGAAACTTCTCCTGGTATCTGAAGCACGGTTCTTATTAAATTCTTATTAAATTACTTAAAGTTTAAACACTGATGAAAAAAAAAGCCTCCTTCCTTATTGAAACACAAATAGTAATTTCCTCATTCAAAAGTTCGCCGGGGTAGTTTTTACTCACAACTAAAATTTACTATTTCTGGAGACACTACATAACCATAGAATCATAGAATGTAAAGGGGTTGGAATGGATCTTATAGATCATCTAGCCCCCAGAACTTCTGCTTCAAAGAAGCAGAAGGAAAATCACAGTTTAGGGGGAAAAAAGTAGGAAAAAAACCCAAAAAGATTAAAAATCATACATTTCTACATAACATGTATGTTCCCATCTTTAGGCAAGGAAGTCAGCAGCAAGCATTGCCTGGTAACAAGGCATGATGCCCATTATCTCAGGTCAAATAAACAGAAATACCTGCATCCTTCCAGTGACAGTTCTCCATCCACAGCAGTTACCAACAGCATAGAAACTCTGCTAAAATGATTGCAATCACTAACCCAGCTTGGTAACACATGAAACATCTCCCCAGAAATCAGATACAGGGTGTTGAAGCGTTCAAAGAGAACTACTCAAATGCTTTTCTAGATTCATTGCTTCCTCTTCATTCAGGAGCATGGGCCTGAACAGAGATAACTTGAACACAAACTTCAGCTATCAAGTCGTATCTTTAACTGTTGGTACTGGGAAATAACCATAATTTCCTTTGTGAATATGTCACTTCCTTTTAATTTTTCTTACCGTAGGCTCCAAATGGAGTATTATCTGATATTATTAATGAAAACATAAACTTGAAGCTTTTTAGAGTATTGTACTGTAGGCGACCAGGAAGAGGCTGTTTGAGGAAGAACTGTAAAATACTTCTTTTTATCAATTATTTCACTTCCAACATAGATGTAATCTCCTTAAAGAAAAAATTATGAACACAATTTGCAGTTCTTTGGGAGATCTTACACATCTTGTGACAGACAACAGATTAGAAAACTCTGCTATGCAATTCTCTTTAAAACATTTTTTCTAATCCTTAATACTTTCATTTTAAAATTACATTTTTAAAAAAAGTAATACCTTAAGAAATGCTTTACTTCTTGACAAAAGAAAGAATCCTAAATTTTTTTATAGATGAAGAAGGTTTCAAAAACCTTTGTTTATTTTAAATTCTATTTCTTATAAAGATAAATCCACATGGATAATTCTCAAGCCATCCTGCAATCTCAAAACTTGAAGTGATCCATTGGAATAAATGATACCCACCTATTTAGATCAGAAATTCAAATCTAAGTGAGAAGCTGCCCTTTAGTTCCAGTCTGGTTGAAATCTAAAAATGGGGAAATAAACCTTAAAAGTTTGCATTTGGTATTCTACACTGATATGTTTCTTCCTTCTCCCTCACCTCTATTGCAAAGGTTTTAAAATCTTAAAAGTCATCAACATTTTTACAGACTCAGACAGCAGTCTGAAAATCCAGGACTATTTTTTATACTGTATACCTCTTCACCCTGGTTCTAGTACTAACTTACAATTGTTTATTTGTAAAGAAGAAGACTTCTGAAGCATAGGTCTGTATATTATGTAAATATAATATAAACCAAAACAAATATAAGCAATAAACTCTGCTCTGAAAAGAATCACTGGAAATGATTGGAAGTAGCATCAGATGTTTTTGGAGCTCTCTCACAACATCTGTCCCCTGGAAACATTTACACTACAGCCTGGAAAGTACAAAGCACAGATTGGGTCAACAGCAGACAATCTGGACGAACAACATGTTTGTTTTTATTGTTTGACTGGCCTTGTGCAAAGGTGCTTGTGTGATATCTTCGTGTGTTCAAATAAACTGGAAATACAGCAAGACTACATAGCTGTATCACCAGATCCAGCTCCAAGGAAATCATTTAGAAGGTTCAACAAGCTTTGTAAGACAGGAACAAATTTCAGCATTTACCAGTTGTCTCTACCCAGTGTGAAGAAGGGATTCTGAGAGGTTTAACTACAAATACGCTCTAAATCAAAACAATGCTTTCTTATGTGTGAAGTTGCTCTCAGTCCTTGCATGCAGGAGCTAGATTTGAGAGGAATCTGAATCCTGAATGTCATGGGTTTTCTGCTGTTCTTTTAAGAGAATCTCATTATTTTTACAGTCAATAAGGTGTAAGGGGGGCTGATATGCACAACATATTGTGGCCAAGATGAAAATTAGCATTTCAAATGGCTGGAGCCATTGTACTCTTAAGTAGGCCTCTTTAACCCATCATTCAAGCAAGGGAAATAAAACAGATGAAGGGCTTTGGCAATTTTTTTCATGGAAGTCGATTCCAAAGATGGTGCCTGCTTTAGCTAAGATCTGGGTGTCCCTTTAGCCAGGGTAGCAACTGTGCTTTGGGAAGCCACAATGCCATCCTCAGCTGTGGCTATGAGATAAGGATGCTGCCTAATAAGAGCAGTTCTAGGACAAGCACAAATGAGATTATTTGAAGAAGACCTTAGGTGTGCCAAAACCTAGGCTGACTTTTTTGTCTTGGGCTGTCACAGCTGGGAAGGTTTAAGCATGTATATCACGTAGTTTAAAAAAGGAGGTTGCAGAACAAGATTTTCAAGGACAGTGTCACTGAAATGACACAAGCATTGGACTTGCAGAAAGAGCCCAAAGAACTAAACCTATTAAAAAACTGGCACATTACAAATTTGCACTCTGTTCAGCAATTTGGCAGAATTCATTTATGACAGATTTCATGTTGGGAATTGAGTCCAAAAACGACTCCTCCCCTAATTATGAACTGAATCCCCCTCCCATTTCTCTTTTTCTTGTTTTCTAATTTCTTTTTTTAAAATAATAATAAAACAAAAACAAAACAATGTGAAATAAAATAAAACCGCTTTGTTTTGGCTTGCAAAGAGACATGAAGGATAATGAAGGGCGAGGGTGTGAGTCTCCCCACCAGGATAACGTTACCAAGTGGAAAATTTGGAGAGAAGCAGGAACGTGGGATTTGAGGCACCACGCTGGTGGAATCTGAGTGTGTCATGAAGGTTAAGAGCAGTCTTCAAAGGGGAGCCAGGCATCCCATGCAAGAGTACACCCGCTGGTTGGCGGCCAGCTTGCGTTGGCATTGGTGCTGTGGCAGATGCTCATTTAAACTTCCACCCTAAAACTTGCTGGAAGAAAACTTATGGCAGTAGGTAGGGGAAGATGGGAGGAATAAAATGGGAAAAAATAGTAGACTGGACTGGAGACTGAAACAAACTGGCTACGGCACAAATGCATTTGAATTGTCAATGTGCAGCTAATGGTTCTTGGTCCCAACTGTCCCTTTGGCTGCCATTGTTTTTATCTTTGGGTCATTATAACATAATACATCTGACAGTTACCCAGTTTCCCTTTGCTCTTTCATAGCAAATTGATTTTTGGTTTTGCATCTATGGCAATACTTTGACCAAATTGTTTTTCAATTACACAGGAAAGAGGGGAAAAAATAATATTAGACAGTGTGAACTCCCCATTGCTTCGTTTTGGAAATAGTTTACCAAGGAAAGTTCTTTCCAATGTCTAGTTTAAAACTGACCTTGTATGTCAGGAGATTCTTGGTTGCCATGAAAAAAGTGAATTTTATTTTACATATGCTTGTGTCATTATAGTTTGATGTGAGACTTGAAACTAAGAGCACTGACTTTGGAGGGTTCCTCAATTTAGATAAATTGCAGCAGCAGCTTAGGATCAGCTGCAAAAGTATAATCCAAAGTATCAGCACAATTATCAAGAGAGTCTATGTAAAGAGGAAACTCTGGTCCTGGATTTTTCATGTATTTTCCATAGAAATTTCCTGCCTGAATTTTCCAAGATGAAATTACATTTTAACTTACATGGTACTTTTTCCTTCAATATATTTTTCGTTATATTTATTTCATTTTGTCATTTAATTTCAGGATGAATGCCAGATACAGAGCCTAAAATCAAGCATGAAGAGTGAATATGAGGCACTGTAACTAGTAATCTGTGGGGTACCAACACAGCAAACTCATATTGAAAGATAAATTGGAATATATGCAATTATGCAGAATATTGAATCATATTGCTATAATATAGTCATATTTGTTCATGGGTATTAGTTGCAAAGCATTACGGATAAATAATTTGAGTATTGATAAGCATAAATAACTAAAATGAAAATGCAACCCAAAAGAAATTTTCTGTACTTACTGTTCAAATAGGACTCCATTGGTTGCATTCTCAAAAAGTAAAATTTGCGTTGGCCTTTTCTAAGCTCTAATGTACAACATAGCAATATATTCTTTATATTGAAGTGCTAGGTAACACTACACGTGGTAGTTTATTATTAACCTCTCCAAAGTTTTCCTAGTTTAGACACAGGAGTGGCTTACAGAGTTCCTATCCTCCCGCTCAATGTCATGGGATTGCAATAGAAATATCAGAGGCGTGAATTACAGGTTTGAACAACTGCATGTACAAGTTTTCTGTTTATCCAGACTATTCCAGTAATCCTGGGAACAATTGCAAATCTTTGTCCCAGGAAGACTCAGTGGGAAGTGAAAGTCTAGGAGGAGATGTGGGAGCTGTAGGAAGAAGAGGACCAAGATTGTTGTCAGTAATGTTTAATGCTGAGGGTAAAGCAGATGGAAATTGTCCTGGTTTCAGCTGGAAGAAAAACAATGATATGTTTTAGCTGCTTTAGGAAGGGTGCAACTGCTGCTAGGTGAGTTAATCAAAATTACCTCCAGCCCTGTCAGTGCAATGCCAGCTCCCTGGAATTGTTATGTTGATTAACTATGGACGTTGTCCGCTATTGATCATTTTGGTAGGAAACTCCCAGCTCCTTGGGAGCACACAGGGCTCTGTTTAGGTAAGGTATTCACCATCATTCCCAGTGCCCCATGTGATCTTGGATTAACTAATCTAGTTAGTTTACAGGGTCAAACATCTTAGTGCAACGAAAGCTTTGTGATAGTTTCATAATGCAAATGAAAAAGCTGTTGATTTCTGAAGCCAAGAGCTAACAAGTGCTACTGGTGACTGAGTCAGGTTTGTTGTAATCTTTACTTTGAAGATATGCTGGAGTTCTCCAAGGTTAATGAAGCACTTGTGGGAGAGCTTTTCTTCAGACTTTAGCTCTGTTTTATTCTTGATAGAACCATTAACTTCTACACTAACCTTTCTACTTGTTACTATTACACACATTCTGCCCACTAAAGCTTTATATTGATTTTTGCTAGGGAGTGCTTATAAATTGTAGGTTTAAATACATGGGGGTTTTGGTTCTGTTAGCGTTGGTTGGGATACAGACAGACAGTGATTAATTTGTAGATTTTAATTTATTTTAGATATATGTTACAGTCACTTTGTCTGACACCATTGTCATTAGGTTTTGTTTCTTGAATAATTTGCTCTAATTATTCCAGATATCTTTTTAATTGCTATAGTTTCCAGTTAAGAAAGTAAAACTTCCAAGATATGATGAATAGTGTTAGCAAAATACATTGAGATACTGGAAATTCTTTAATCCTTCCAAATTTAATACCTCATTTATGAAGAATGGTGCCAATGGGGCAGAGAACCAACAGTTCTTGGCCTCTGGAATTCAGCCATTCATTAGAAAATCCTGTATTCTCCTTTTAACATTTTAATCTCCTACCTCTTCATTTTGTTTCTAAAGTTTTCATATTAATATTCCAAAGAAACATATCTTTTTTTCCTTTGGTAAAAAAAAAAAACCCTATGGTAAATGAATTAGCAAAAACTTTAGGGTTAATCCTAAATTTTATGGGTTTAAAAATTATTATTCTAGTTTAATTTTGCCTTTTTATTTTCAAGTTTTTTACGTACCATTGTGTTGGTTTTGAACAGACAGGTTTTCGGTAGCAGGGGGGCCTCAGAGTGGCTTCTGTGAGAAGCTGCTGGAAGCTTCTACCACATCTAGCAGAGCCAGTCTCTGATGGCTCTGAAGATGGACATGCTGCTGGCCAAGGCTGGGCCAGTTAGAGATGATGGTAACACCTCTGTGATAAAAGATTTAAGAAGAAAACCAAAACAAAGTGAGGTACAGTATTTTCTAGCCAGAGAAGAGGAGGAGGTGACAATATGTGAGGGGAACAACATGGGGACACCAAGGTCAGTGCAGAAGGAGGGGCAGCAGGTGCTCCAGGCCCCAGAGCCGAGATTGCTCTGCAGGCTGTGGTGAGACCATGGTGAGGCAGCTGTGTCCCTGCAGCTCCTGGGGATCCACAGGGATACAGAGATCCACCCACAGCCCCTGGGGATCCACAGGAATACAGAGATCCACCCACAGCCCCTGGGGATCCACAGGAATACAGAGATCCACCCACAGCCCATGGGGATTCACAGGAATACAGAGATCCACCCACAGCCCATGGGGGATGCAGAGATCCACCCACAGCCTGTGGGGATCCACAGGGATGTAGAGATCCACCCACAGCCCCTGGGGATCCACAGGGATACAGAGATCCACCCACAGCCCCTGGGGAAGGTGCCCAGGCTGGAGCAGGTGATGCCTGGAGGAGGCTGTGATCCAGTGGGAGACCCTGTGGAGAGAGGGGGCCATGCTTCCAGGCTGGAGCAGCCTGTCCCTGGAGGACTGCATCCCATGGAAGAGTGACCCACACTGCAGCAGGTTTGGGAGGATTGTTTGCCCATGGGGGGATTCACATTGCAGCAGTTTTGGGAGGATTGCTGCTCGTGAGAGTGGAACCATGCTGGAGAAGTTCAGGGAGATCTCCTGTGGGAAGGACTCCCCTCCCTGAGAAGTGGAAGAAAACCTTGGGTGATGAACTGACCAAACTCCCACCCTGCTATCTCCTGTGCTGTCGATGTGAATGAGGGAGGAGTTGGGGGAAAAACGGTGTTTTTAAAGGCTTACTTTACTTCTTATTTTCCTCCTCCCAATTTTGTTAACAATAAACTTACTTTGTACTTCTAAATTGAGCCTGTTTTGCCCTCAGAGTGTTTTCTCCTGGTCCCCATCTCAACTCTCATGAACCCTTATTTTAATTTTTTTTCCCTCTCCTCTGCCGAGCTGTAGCAGGAGAGGGTGAGTGAGCAGCTGTCGTGGGTGCCTGGAGTTTGGCCAGTGCCAAGACCTTCGTAAGATGGTTGTCCTTCTTGATTTCCTTCAGTCAATGGCTCATTTCCATTTCACCACTACTTGAAACACTGAAGCCCTACAGCTATAAATATCTGGTGAGTAAAATGTTGGCTTTATCTGACATTTTGAATCAAAGATGACTTTTCTGGGTTTTGCTGTTTTTCTGGTTCTATTTTCCAAACAGAAAATAATGCTCTAATCAGCGCCAATTTGTTGTTGACAAATACAAAAAAAAAAATCAGGGAATTAAGCTTTTCCTAGGATTTTTTGATGACTAGTCTTTTAACCTCAGTGTAGGCAGTCAGTGAAAGCAGACTGCGGGTAAAGTATTTTAGGCTGGTTGGAACCCCTGTGCTTTGCAAAATTACTTGTAGTTTTCCTCCATGGGGATTTTACATCAAGGCAGTTATTTCAACACCATTGTTTTTACAACGGATGGTAATAAAAGCTTGGATATTTCCCTGTTTGATTAGGAAAGAAACACATATACCCAGTCCTGGGACCTGAGCATGTTACTACAATGAAGACGCTTGGAAATTACTTTCCATTTTAAGAATTACTAATAAAAGAATTCTTTGCATTATGGGTCAAATTTCTATCTGTGTATTCAGGCTTGACTCCCTTGATTTGATTGCTCTATACATTTCAGAAATCATTGTAGCTTTGAACAAGATTTGCTTTCAATAAGACATTATTCACGTCTGCCCAAGAATTAGGCTTTGAGAGATTTGTACTAATATTTTCTATTATGTTGGTCAACAGGGTGGCATTCTCTAAGTTTCACTTTGATATTCAGATTCAAATATTCACAACAAAAATATGAATGTCTCATGATTGCAGCTGTGCAAATAGCAAGGGATTACACCAACTTTGAAGTTGGATTCTGTTCTTATTCTTTTTTATTATTCATTTCCCTGTGAACAGTAAAGGCAGAAATATAGGGAACTTGCTAAAGTTGACAGAAAAATAATGCATCCGAGGTATTTACCATGGAAAATAGCTCCTATGCAATAGTGTATGTACAACACCAGCCCTGCCTTAGAGTCTCAGGACAGCTTTCAGCCACTAATATGTATTTAATAAATTGAAATGGACAAATGGGTACCACTACATCAATGCACTTTTCAACTGCTTAAAGCAGCCAGAGTTTCCTTCAGCACAGGAAGAGTACCGGTACTGGGTGCTCACTGAATCCTCCAGATTCTATTCTATGCATTATTCTGTGGTATCAATGTAGTGGAAGGAAATTAAATGTAAACATTTGCTGTAAGCAGCAAAAAAAAGCCTAGCATTCAGCAGTTTAGGTCATGATCCCTCAGCCAGAAGGAAATAAGTTGGTTTTTTTTTTTTTTTTTCAAATCTCGTGTTTGTGAGCATTGCCAGAATATAAGAGTGGCTGGATAATTGAGGGGGAAAAAAAGGTTAATGTATCCTAATTAAATTACCTGAGCGTCTACTTATCTTTCCCCCCAAAAAAAGAAAAAAAAAAAAAAAAAGTCTGAGTATTTTCTTCATTCAGTCACTCATTCAGTAAATGCATCACACAGAGGATTAAATATATAGGAAGAAAATTACCCCATCAGCTTGAAAAATATGTTCAGAAATAATACTTTAGATGTGTAATGGCAGTCCACAGACAAGAATTTGTCAATAGATAATAATTGCTGGGCAATTTTGAGTAAGAAATACAGTCTTAAAATTGATGTCATTTACAAGCAAGCTATGAACAAAGAAGAATTAAATATATTGAGTTAATACATTAATAACAAAAATACTTCTGCCTTCCTCAAACCATCCAAAATTTAGCTCAACAACAAGACCGCATTTACTTAAAGGATTATGAACCACAGAATAACTTTTCAGCAAACTGGAACAGAGTCTGAAGCAGAGTAAAAAAGCATGAGACCTTAATATAGTGTAATACTTCACAGTGAGTATTTCAGCAGCTGTATGAATAAAGCCCCCATCCTAGTGAAGAGAATGATCAAGAATTCAGTGAAAGATATTTTCAAGAACAAAGACAATTCCATATTGCTAAGGTGAAAACCAATTTAGCATGAACTAGTGGGGAAGAAAGTTTTCCTAAAAGTACCCCAAACCCACAAACTTCTTTGTAAAACACCAAAGCAATGTGAAATGTAATGGCATAAATAAAGGTCCAAAACACAGATTTCAACTCTGTTCGGGAATAGACAAGGGCAAAATATGATTCCAATCTAAGCAATTTTCTCTATTCAGAAAGCCACTTTCTTTTAATGGAAAAATAATTGTGTTTAAATTAGAAAATAAAAGACCTGCATTTATATATGCAAAAAAAATTATTATATTTTAATATGGTGCAACTCATTATTCATTATACTCTGGACAACATTGGAGCTTCTCTCTAAGCTGTTCTCTATATATATTTTACCTTCTAAGCTCTTCAGTGGTAATGCTCCTCTTCCCAACAAGAGGCATCATCATACACCGTATAAAATGCAGTCCTGTGAACACAAATAGCAGAAGGTAACACTTCAAAATTACTGTCTAATGAATCAGAGCTAAAATTCTTCCAGAGAATATGTGGAACTAATTAGGATATAGCCTTTTTTAGCTGAAATTCACAAGTTTTGCCCCCGAATAAAGATGGAATTCTCGATTCTAGATAAGTTTGTCAGGTGTTTTTAGATCTCTTTTTATATTTAGCTATTTAAATGCAGGATCACTGCAAAGTCAGAGGTGAAAGTAAGTTTGACTACTACTACGCCAGATCCTTATAAGAAATTTTATACAGGCTGTGAAGTCATATGAAAAATGTCTTTTTGCAGAAATAGTGAGTGAAGGCCACACTTGCTTTCAAAAATGTATACTGTACATTGTGAATATAAATAGAAGTAACAAATTGATCAGGAGGAATGGAAAGGTGGATAAAAATATTTCCTTTGAGCCTCTTTTGAACTGCAGTGGAGAATTTTTAATGCAGTTAATGCTTCTTGAGTCCTGCAAACCCAAACACAAACATGAGGTTCTAATATATAATAATGCCTAAAAGCAGAAAAAAAGTACAAAACCAAAATGTGAAACCACCCATATAACATGAGATGAAAGAACTGGAAAACCCTAATAGAAATGTGAGTTAAAATGGATAGGCAAATTATTTCTGTGTTATTACCCTAAACAAAACACTATAGCAGAAACATTATTTTAAATGGATCAGTTAAAGCAATTTGTAACTCATCTAACATTTACATATTCCAACCTAGAATTTCAGTGTCACTTAAGATGTTACATACCTCCTCATTTTTACATTTTTCATTTAGATTCCTAAATAACTAAAAAAAAAAATAATAATAAAAAAATTAAATGTGTGGTTTCCAATGCATTCAGTCCAAGAAGATGCCAGGCTCCAACACTCAGTCCCAAACACATCAGTCAGGAAATTTATATCTGCCACTCACATGCCAGGCTCCATGCTACAAAGTGCTGCTCTTGCTACGTGAGCTTTAATGTTGCCATTCCTTTAACTCGCCTTTTGCCAAAAGATTTAATTTTCCTGCATAAGGCCTGAACTGCACATCTCGAGCATGCACACCTCCAGCACTGCAGCAGCATGAACTTTCACTAATCCCAGTGGTAAGACAGTCCCCTCGTGCAGGGATTAGGGAGGCTCTGCCCTGTGGTGGATTGTACAAAATGATCAAGGAGCCGCCGCGCAATCCCCAAAAGTGCTGAAATCATAAAAATCACCACGCTCAGTAACTGGCACCAGTGCTGACAGACTTGGCAGAGAGGCCAAAGATTCAATTGACCTAAAGACTAAACAATGCTTTTTTTCCTTTTTTTTCTTCAGTGGAAATGCTCCCTTTAGATCAGGGCTGAGATACATTTAGCGTGGCGATGATTCTCTCTTCCCCATAAAAATAGCCTTAAAAAAGGGAAGAGCAGCAAAAGCTGGCTTAAGAAATGACTGTGACTGAGCCAGATTCTTTATTCATCACATACATTATCCAAATTCTTTATTCATCCCATTCATCATCCAAAGACACACACACACACACACACAGATATATGTGCACATTTAAATACAAACTGACTGAAAACTAACATAGCTAATTTTTGACCCAAATTATAACTGCGTATCTGATGTCCTTCTAAACACAAACAAAGCACCTGAGCATATTGACAGCATGCTCGTGCATGCAAGAACAATTCTGTTCTCAGCCATGCCACCTTAACTCTAGAGAATCTCCAAAGATGTCAATGAAATGGTATTGGATTTGTAATGGAGTAAGAACAGAATATTGCCCAGCGTATCTTTTCTTTTTTTTTTTTAGTATATTTTATTTTAAGCAAAACATACAGAAGAAATCTTCCTTTGCTCTCCTGGTATCAATCAATGACCATTGCTCTGTTAATGTATTACAATAAAATATCTCAACGGTGCATTGAGCTGGTTGACTGTAATATATCAGCAGATCAATGGCTTGCAAAAAGAGAATGGTCAAATGCAAGACAACTTCTCCAATTAGACAATTTTCAAAGATTTCACACACTGAATTCATAATGACTTAAAAGAAAAGAGTCAACAGTGTTAACTGACTGACTGGAGATCTCACAGGGTTTTTCCAACTGTTATCCTCCTTCTTGTTCCCCCATTATTAAAACCAAAGATAATATCTATTTAATAAATTGAAGCATGCTTGTATGCAGATCTGGATACTGCAGCTTGGGCTCCTCCTTGCTGTTAAGAGACTTCTACCCACTGAAAAAAACAAAACAAAACAAAGAAATCAAGAGAGAAAGTAATAACACAGAGAAATGGAGGTCTGCAGTCCACATCCTCAGTGAAGGAAGTTTTCAGCCCTTCTGTAAGTCCTGGGCCACTTTCAGGATTCATTCATTTCCAGAAAAATCCTATTACACCTTAAAGGCAGCCAGGTCACTGCAGCATCAATTCTTTCTAACCCCATTTTCCTTTGTCTAAAATACCTTTCAGGTCTGTCATCATACTTACACATGGACCTGATGGTATTTACAGAGGAGACATGTACATATTTCTTTGTATGCAAGTGGACATCTAAACACACAAAACAAGAAGCTGTCCTCCTAACATGTGTGATTTCTTCCTCCTCCCAAAAACTGGAATCCTTCTTGTGGGCGAAACTGTTTATATGAAAAAAAAATCTGTTCAATTTTAAAAGCCAGAGCTAAAAGCTTTGCTCTGCATGCAGTTGTTCTGCTGCAAAGAATTTTGTATTCATACATCCCTCTTTTTCACTGACATCATATATTTCTGTAATGGTGTATAATTAAGCATTGACAAATCTGAATCAATAAACATCTTCATTGGTTGGGGTGGCATCAGCACTTAGAAGTTCTGCCTATAGAGAAGCCCTGGGGTCTGAAAGATCAGATTATATATTTCAAGATATTGACATTTCTGATTTGTTCCAATCTTGGACTATAATAAGGATAACCTTTCTGCTTTGCTTTGTTTTTGTGTTGGGTTTATCTCATTGAAAAGGGAGAAGAATAAACAAAAACCAAAACCAACTAAATGAAAAAAACCACTTAAGCTAAACAGTTAGACCAGTTCAGTGGAAACTTCCCAAGTAATTAGACATTTTTAGAAGATCTCTATGTAACAGAAGTGTGAGGTGATGAGTTGTCAAAGAACTAACAGGAGTAACTGGAGAGTTGGGCTTTCTCATGTGCTGTGGCTCACCAGATGGAGCTCTCCAGACAGCTGCATTTACCTGACAGTGAATGGAGAGGGATACAAGAAATGCTTCATCATCTTAAAGGGTTTTTTTTCAACCTAAATTACTTAATAATTCTATGAATCTGTATTGTGCCTTCTTTTAAGCAAATTGAATCTATCTCCAGTAAAGTTCATTTTCTTAATCCAAACTTGTGCTTGAAGCACACAAGCAAACAATAATCCCTAGTGCCAAAGTATTACAGGCTTCATCTAATTAATGAAAGCTCAGAGATATCTTAATTGAGGTTTGATTTTTTTCTTTTAATGGTTACATATGCAACAACAAAACCCAACCAATGTACATTAGAAAATTACTTTTCTCTTCAACATGGTATTTCTGTTTCTGCTCAGAACAAGAAATTGCAAAACATGCATAAAAAACTAAGCATAACAAACAAAAATATTTTCCTATTACTCAAAACAGGTAACACACCAGAAAACATCAAAGACCTGAGATGATCTAATTGAGCACAGATGTACTATAAGGTCAGAAAAATTGAAATTTAAGATTGTCCATGCATTTTTAATCAGTCTCTCCCATTTGTTTGCTTTAGGATATGCTCTATTATTATCACCAACTATAATAGTAGAATTTAATAATAGAATATTAATAATTTGCATTTTTCAATGCTAAATAATCTCAAAGGATTTTCTAAATAATTAATTCATCTTTACATCATACTTGTAAATAGAAATGAAATACTGTCTTGCCGTTCTACATGGAAGAAAGAAAAAGAGCTCATGTAGAAAGTTAACACTGGGACCAGTTTCTATTTCTCAAATTCTGCTTACTGAAACTCAAACTATGAGCAATACCAAATTAATACAATATAAAATATGGTGACAGTCTTAGAATTGCATGTGTCAGATCTGGTACGACCCAGAAGTGCATGAAAGGAATTTATAATACCCCGCTTGTCATACAACACAGCCTATCTCACAGAAGTGCCATGAAAACTTATATGTTATTACCATTCAGTATCTGACAAATAGTATATGATTCCTTAATGACTCCTGAAGGCTTCAGATCTTTAGTCACAACAAAGTCAAAGAGAAGTAAGGATGTCATCAAAGTTATAAAGAGTCTTAACTTGTGGACTAACAGCAAATCCTGGTGTTGCCTCAAGCAAGCAAGTTTAGTTTGCTAACATATGTCAACAAAACGTAACAACCCAAGCATTTGTCTCTCATGGACAGCAAATGAAACATTAACCACAACAACTCTACACTTCCGAAAGTTTGAGCTTTTAACTCCAGTTCTCTCCTAATATTTAAATAAGGTCTTGAATATATAATTATCTGGTTTTAAAGGCACATGCCTCCAAAAGAATGTGTCAGTTATACAGTGTAAGGGTCCCATCGCTTTCTATTATTTGAGGGATATGAGGGGTGAGACAACGTGCCTAGAGCAGCAGCTGTGCAAAACACACAATGAATACTTCAGAACATGGAGGGTATGTGTCAGGATCCATCTGCCCTTCTCACAGGGGCACTGTGCACTTCCACAGGGATGGATCCACAACATCTCAGCACAAGGGGAAACACCGTTGTGCCACAAGGACACTTGTCACCACAGAGGCACCACATGTTTGCTGCAGCATGGTGCTGTGCCAAGAACATCAGCACCTTTCCCTGTGATGTTTCCACTTGGGGAGTGACTTGTTTATGTCAGAGTGTCCTGCACTGGACATGTCACAAGACCTGGCAGGTCTGAACAACACATCAGCTTCACCTCTACCTGCAGCGTTAAAAACAAAACCAAGCCAACAAAATAAAGAAAACCACCAAACAATTATATATTTTTTTTCCAAGACAGCTAGGCCAAATTCTACTCTATTTAAGCCATGTGCTCTACCATTTTTGACAATTACTCCAGCATGACTGAGAGTAGAAATCAGGTTATTATTGTAGCCTTTGACAGAAAACGTTGTTAAAGTGATGTTGTCTTCAGAGTCTTTATGAAATCTGTAAACACGTTTAACATTTCTTTGAATGGGAAATATGGCTTGTCAATCTATATTGACTCAGTGAAAAGAAAAGCCCAATATATTAAGCTTAGATCCTTCAGGCATTTATTTTCTCTAATGATTAACTTTACAATATAATTTCATCCTTTCACAAATCAATCGCATTAATCATAAGAACTCAAAATGAATGTTTACACTGCATTTGTCTTCTGGTTTAATTCTTTTGGACATTGCTTAACTGAGTAGAATTCAGTATGGGGAAAAGCATAGCATAGGTACTGCTGCTAAGTTAAGACCACAAATTTACTAATCAGAAGGAGTTACTGAGTCCCTAATTCAAGTCCTCTAGGGATTTGAATTAACATCCATCCCACTGAATAAGACCATCATCTTTTCTGAAATAGAAAGATTAGTAAAAAGTGTGCCATGGTTATGCTCTGTGAAGATAAACCCATGGCCTATAATCTTGTGTTTATAGCCCACACAAGGATGTTATTTGTCTTTCAGAGCACCCCCTTATGTACCATGCGTAAAATGGACCAGGAAAAAAACAAGAATCTCTGTGGGGAATTTAGGGCTCAGAAAGAAGTTGAAACTGTTTCTGTGTAACTTTGTTTTCTCTGTGCTAAATTCTTCTTTCTAGAGTTCCATCTGTATGTGGGCTGAGAAGTGGCCACTCCAAATCTGAATGTCATTGTGACTTTGACCTTAATCCCTAAACTAAAGGATGAAGGCACAATTATTGCAACACTATTCTGGCTTCATAGTTTATTACTATAAAGCACATATTAGCATACTAGAACCATTAGTGGATAATTTTAAAAGTAAATGAGAAAAAAATTCAAGAAAGCAGAAACAATGCCCTATGATACATATGAATTTTCACATGAGAAAGAAGAGAATCATTAATGAGAAACATGAATACAAAAATCAATAGTTCATAAAATCCAATGGTTTAGAAAAGATTCAAAAATCCAGTAAGGTCCACATAACTGTGAATATGACAGTCAGGATTTGATGCAAACGACTTGGTCTGATACCCATTTAACTTAATACAGAGATAAGCAAATGTTAAAAAAAGGTTTTAGTTGTTGACACCTAAAGATTCTTGTGTGACAAAGTCAAACTTTAATAAGCTATGGCTAAAAATCAGTCAGAACTTTCCCAAATTACCACAGAACTGCAGAATCATAACAGGACTTACGTTTTGAAATCTTCCTCCTATCAATTGGTTTGTAACTGGGTACCCCTTGGTTTACTGCCAGAAATCTCCTCTGGCTCCTCAGAAACCTAGCCAGATCCTAAACTCAAAGATCCCAGGCTCTCAAACCCATACCAGCCACAATGAACAAAGAATAATTATTTTGTTTTGTACTGTGTAAATGTAAAAAAAAAAAAATCAGGAGTGCAAATTCTCAGAAAAACAGAATTGCTGTTTTCCACTCAGCTTTAAAGGTAAGAACAATGACATTTAGGGAGCCTTAAAAACAGTCATATTTGATGTGAGATTTCCAGCTGCATGAATTGATCAAGGTACTGAGGAGGACAAGCACGTGGTCTCTGTGCCTTCTGTCCAGTGTTGGGTGGTGCTCGACCCTACTTGCTCACTGGATTTTTCATGGAAACCCCTTCTAAGCTTTTAACCCTGAAAGGATGTACCTTGCTCAGAATACTTAAAGTTTATTCTTTGGAGAAATTAATGCTACTGATCACAATCACTGGCAGTAATTTACATGCATGCATTATTTGTCCAATACTTGTGCAGTGCCAACAATTCCGTAAAAAAAAAAACCCACAACAGATTTGAAAGGATGAAAAGCTACTTTTGTTAAGTAGCTGTTTGTTAATTTGGTCTAACTGAGATGGTCCTTGTTGAAAAAGGTCCAGAAATTAATGAAGCTGCTCCACATGACATCTTCTAAGTTCCCTCATATGGGACATACTAACACTTCACAGAGTTTTCCTGCTGCTTCACTGATACAGGGCCAGACTCTAGGCTAGGTGTGTCCCTGGATGTCTTCTCAATGATGGCAGTGATTTAAGTGAAGGCTATAACTGAAAACAAGTTTGCACTCAATTTTATTTGCAAATGAACAGAAAAACCCAAGATGGTAGCTGGGGGGAAAAAAAACCCAAAAAACCCCAAAAAAACTCCAAGAAACACCATGAAAAATGAAAAAGAGAATAACCAAAAGAAATCCACAAAAAAACCCCAACAAATAATCAAAGCCAAACTGCAACAAACAACCAAAAAAAAAAAAAAAAAGAAAGAAAAACAACAACCAAAACCAGCCTACTCACATACAGAGTTCAGAGGGTTCAGAGCCAGTCCAATGCAGTCACACAGCTGGGGAAGGGCTGTCCAGAGAGAGTAGTTTTGTTCCCAGAGTGGCTGGACTGTTCCCCCAACACAGTGGATTAAATCTTCAAAGAAACACCTAATCATGTCAGTCCTCCTGTAAAGAACTTGATACTGCCAGCATTCCCTTACTTCAGCAAATAACAGGAATCTATATCTTTCAAATAGATAGTGAGATAAGACATGCCTTTTTAATCCCCACTGTAGGAAGACTTTAATCAATAAAACCTCCAGTTTTGATCTACAGCCAGCCAGCCCATACATCAGGGTACACATTGCCTGCAAAAAAGCCATGCTAAGCCTCTGTTTGAGGGTCAGTCTTATTGTTTAACATACCAGAATTTTTAAGACTGCTTTCATGGGATATTTAATACCCTGTAACAACCTGAACTCAAGGCTCAGTGGCAACTTTCCAAAGATTTCTGAACAAGCAAAAATAAGGGTGGACCATTTGTTTTGTCACACAATGGAATTTTAAGTTAGATTTTCTTAGCAGCTAACTTACATGGATAGTCATGGGAAACGTGCTAGTATCCAGACAGCTGTCATTAAGCTCTCATTTCAGTAACACCACACATTCCCACTCTTATTTTCTAGTTTCTTAACAAGAAGCGTGTGTCACTATACCCCAACTCCAGTGTGGAAGAACAGTAAAAAAAGAAAGTAGCCATATTTTATATCTGAAAAGACACTTCTGGTGCTAGATGTTCTTGATATGCACCAAGACCTTGGTGTAATTGGACATAACTGCTGAAATATGAAGGTACACCAAATTGGCTCAGAAATACAGCGCACATGGATAGAAATAAGCTTTGGGGCAGTAGGACTGTAGCCAATTCCCCCATCACCATGTATTAGTCTTTTTATCAAGACTTGCAGTAAAGGTCTCTAGCTCACAGTGACACTGCTGTGATGGCAGAATGTGAAGTAAGGCTTGATGACTCCTGATATGAAACACAGATCAGATGCTCACCACATTTTTTCATGTGAGTTTCAAAATGCTGGTGAAATTTACTACGTAGGTACCCAAAATAATTAGTCACATTGGCATAAACTAGCCTTTTGCCCCACAGCAATGCTAGCCTTGAAAACCTGAAAAAAAAGTTACTTTATGTTCTGTATATCCAAAAAAGTAATCCCAGAGAGCTTGCACATTTTTAATTGTTCATAGCTTTACTAAACCTATTTTCTTAAGTTTGTCTTCTATGGAGGTCTCAGCTTGCCTTGCAAAACAAACAGAATTTGAAGAAAATGTTTTCAATAGTCAAGGCTGCATATTCAAATTCAGCATAGAACTAGAGGAAAGCAGACTTAGAACAGCCAGCCAAAATGGCCAAAAAACTCCCAAGAATTTATGAGGGTCTGTAAACAGCAAAAAATAATAGATGTAGATTTTCTGGCTTTAATTATATTGGATGCTAACAGACTGAATATATAGAGATAATTTATATTGTAAATAGCATTTGAGATTAGAGAAATTTAATTTAATTTTGCAAAAAAACAGTAGTAAAGAATTCTCACTTGATTTATTGTGTGCAAAGGTTTCCTCCTTCCCTCCGCAGCCACACGAGCAAAGGAATGGCCATCTGCATATGGACAGGCCTTACCTGGAAAAGGTCCCTGGGACACCCTGCAGTAAATTCAGAACCTTTAACCCTGGACCTTTGTCCTTCCAGCTGAAAAGAAGAAAACCATTCCAACACTTATGGGTAAAATTTAAGCTTACATCCTGGGGAATGGAAATGGAAAATGGAAAATTTTTTACATTTTCCAGCTGCTAGAGAAGAGTGTGGCTACTGACGCTTGAGTAGAACACTTTATTTGTGTATTCAGGCTTTGTAGATGATGCATCCTAGAAGATGGGTTTGGGACAGATCTCTGGCTGCCTTCTTCTGAAATCTGCCCAGTGCATATGTATTTATCTACTAAAATGCAGCAATTTCCAGGGCTGATCAAAGTAACCTATATCACACAGCAACATTATAGATCATGTTAGGACAGGAAGTGAAGAATAGCTCTTCCAATTAATGCCAGATAGGGAAATTCATTACATAAGATGTAATTACTTGAGCTGGAATTTGTCCAGAAGCTGGAATTCAGCCAGAACACTACTTTAACATTAAAATGCTAAATAAAATAAAAAATATTAACAAAAAAAAATCCTAATGGTATCCAAACCAGAGAAAAATTTCTTACTTTTTGATTATATGTTATCCAGTCAATACAGAGCAACTGTGATGCCCAAAGTGAGTTTTGTCTGGAACCCCAAGATAGAAAAAAGGGGGGGATAGAAAATTTTTAACACTTTTCTGAGGTGCATTTATTCATGCTAATCCCCTATACGACACTTGTGATTTTTATTGCAGAGTTGGAAAAATTGTCTACCTTTGACAAAATTTCAGGTGACTTTATAAATGATTAAATGAACTCAGAATAAAATTAGAGAACTGATAATTTAAATGTGCACAATTGTGCGTGTTTATATGAGCACAAATGTGCACCAGTTTAAATGACCTGTTTGTGCATTGCATGCAAATGAAACTACCATCAGTAGCCGTGAAAATCATCATCATCATCGCTTCCAGAATTTCCCAAGGATTTTCTTAGTTCTCCTTAGGAAGGCTCCCATTAAAATCCTCGTGAATACCTGCACTCCCAAGTACACTAAAAAATAAATCTAGTTAGTTAATCTGAGAGCAGCAGAGCTAATGAAGACTGTTTCCCAAATCCCCACTCAATATATCCAAGTCTTCCTCTACGCTGCTTCCAACCTCCCTCCACTCCTTCATTCTTGTTCAAAATGAGGACACAGCACAGAACCTCCCTCCTGGATTTCCTAATTACTGAACAGGGAAGAGGCAGCACTAGAGCTATATTTATGCTGCTTGGCCAGCCAGCACATGTCTGCTCCCAGAAAGAAAATAACACGAGCTGGCCACACACTCTTCCTTGCAGCAGGAGCTTTAATTTGCATCACCTTTCCCTCTCTCTGGTAGCCAGTCTCCACAAAATTGGTAGAACTCCCACAGTAAACTTTGGTTGAAATTAATTAAAAGACTTCAAAGTTATTTGGAGCAGGCCGCCAGACAAACAGCATGACAGCAGAACTTGTGTTTCCTTAAGAAGGCAAGCTAAAAAAGGAAACTATTAATAATTATTATTTCCGTATACCATGAGGCCCAAGTTCTTGACTAAGGCCTACAAACACTACTGTGATACTTATAATAAACAGAAAATTTGCCTAACAGAAGGAACAACAGTAGATGAAATGATAACACAGCTTGCATTAATTAACAACAGAGCTCACTATTCACAGAGGAAGTTGCCGTAAGTATACAGACCTGGAGCCAAATTTTTGCTAGAGCTGAGCTCCCATTTGCTGAGGATGCTAAGACAAGACAGACATCTTCAGAAAAAACAAAAAGTCAGCAATCTCTATTTAGGTATCAGCAGAAATACTGGGAGCTTTAAAAACCAAAAAATAAATAGAGAATATTCTCCTACTGTTCACTGCAGCTGGGAGCAAGGATGTCAGAAAAGCTCTGGGCTTTTCAAATTTTGAGGTGGGGGGAGCAATGGTCTCAGATTGCCTCTTCCAAGGCTGACTGCCTGAAAGGCAAATAATAGCTGTGGTAATAAACCCAGCATTACTGAATAATTTATTCAGAAATAAACAAAAAAATGTTGAGGCTTTGTACTAGCACAAAAAGAGAAAGTTGTCTTTTAAAGATTCTTAAGATACTGCCTCCTTCACCTCTTTCTTAGAAGACACTTAAACATCATTAGAAATCAGTAAGGTTTAATGGAATATGTAGAAGAGACTTAAATTGTGGAATGGAAACTCCTTAGAAGACCAGCCAAAGGCAGAGTCGAAGAACACCTAAAATGTTATGAGTACATTATAACAATACCCGTACTAGCAAAGTTCACCAAAGTTATTTTTTTCCTCAGCAGAACACAGAAATCCCTTGATATTTGAGAAAATACTGCCATAATTTAGGAGGGGGGACAGAATAACTCCAAAATCAAAACAAAACAAACAAAAGCCACTAAACAGCCCAAACTGTGTATTCGAACTTCTGATATAATACTGTTTTCCTCAGATAGCAAAATGTCCTCTTTGTGGGCCTTAAACTTCCAGAACACAGGTCTGAAAAGTAACCTTTAGAATTAAATAGTGTTTCCTTTACAATTGTCCAGGTGCTCTACACAGCAGCCTGAGAGGTGATTTACCAGATCCATCCACAAGGCCTTCATTTCAGTGCACCCTTAAAATTAGACAGGTCAGCAATACTCCCAGGAGCAAATTGCCAAATGCTCCCATCAAGTGCCGCTTGATATGCATTTGTGTGGTAAATAGTCATGTTTCCCCTGCCTTACTTACAGTCCGGCACTTATTTTTCTTTTAAATAGGAAAACAAATTAATAGATTTTCCTGTCTCTCAAACCACCTTGCTCTAGAAGTAGTCAACTTATTTTGCAGAGTTAATTTATTCTGAATGTATAGAGAGGACATTGTATAATTCACTGTACAACTCCACAACCTCAGTATACCAGAGATATGGGTATGCATAAGGTCCTAGTAAATAGACTTAAAACACCCCAAAACAATGTCACAAAACAGCAAAAAGAAATATTTTATGAGCTTATGATGGAGTAAGTATAACTGAATACCTTTGTCCTACAAAAGAGGCTTCGCACCCATTGATCTTGGCTTCAAAAAGGGCTGAAAATACACATAACAACATTAAAAAGCTGGGAGAAACCAAGCTAGATAGTGGTCCTGGCATGGATCACAGTAAGGTCCTTTGCTATGGATCCATTGTACAATGAATTATTTCCTTGGGTCTGCAAGTGTTTTCCAAAAGCACTGGGCATCTTGCCATTAATTAAATATACATCCAGTTATATTGAATGCAGGCAGCCTTTCTTACCCAAAAGATCCAGATTTTTCCAGTAAATCACATTGTCTCATCTCTCCCATCCCTTGCTGCCTTCATTTTACTATCACTCTCAGCACGGTGAATTTCAAAGCGCTGAAAACCTGCCTCTATCAGAGCCCTCCTGTACCAGACTGACTGAAATACTCCTGGTTGAAACATCACAAAGATATAGCCCTAAAAACTGCCCTCCTCCTTAAGTTAGATTTGCTTTACGTAATGTAGTCTTTTACAGGAAAGCATTCATCTCTGAAATTTGATGCAGAAGTTCAGTGGTAACTGATGCAGGTTATAGTAAGTTCCAAACTGTGCTAGGCCAGAGATCTCAGTAAGAGGAAATAAAATGGCTACCAGCTAAAATAACAACTTTTTGATTTACTTCTTCCTTTATGCTCCCCTGACACATCTTCACTGCATGTAAACGGAGCCACAATTACATGAATTGACCATTATCAGAAAAAGATCAACGGCCAAAATCACAAATACCAGCCTTGTATTATATTCAAGTAAAAAGGCTGTAAAAAAGTCAAAAATCCAGGACATGTGAAGGAAACAGAGTCTTGGAGATGACTTGGCAAAACCATCTCTAGTAGTTTAATCAAAAAGCGAAGATTAAACACTACCTGTGGCAAGACAGATCGTTAAAGCCAAACGATGATCTCTCAAGAAAAAGAGAGCTGTAAAGCTGAAGGCTGTAAAGATGAAGGCTTGCCAACCTCCTTAATGATAACCTTGTCCAATAATGGATTTGATTTCTTTTTCACAACTTTTGGCAATCAAGAGAGAATTAGGTTTAAAACAGAGGTGTTAGGTCATCACTTTCCGCCACCACTCGTGCCTTAACAAGCCACGCAGGCCAGAAGCCGTGCAGTAACATCAAATGTTTTATAATGAAAATCTATTTTATCGCAGGCTAAAGTAAATGGAGGGTTTCATTGTACAATTTGAAGAGAATACAGCTTAGCAGTTCGAAGGAGAGAGGGAAGGAAAAAAGTGGGGAGAGAGCCTCATGGACATAGGCAGCACAAGAGGAGGTGACTTGGTCAATCTGAAGAGACTCAGAAGGGTCACAAAGAAGAAACTGAGAAAGGGCAAGAACATTGAATGCTTCTTCTTGTCAGGATAAGAAGGAAACACCAGCACAAGTTTCACTTTGAATGACATTCTACCAGAGGTGCTCAAAACCCAACACTTTTTCATGTTTTCATGGATGTTTTGAAGAATGGGATGGAGATGAGTCTCATCAGACTGACCAGAGCAGTGGTGAAGTAGTGCTTTGTCTGAGAGAGAGTCTATCCCAAACTTCTTAGTGGTATACAGAGCAAACATGGAAACATTTCACCATATATTTAAATGAGATATCCCTTTAATGAGAACATTAATGTTAGCTTAATTACTTGAAAGCACAGTCATCCTCAGTTAGGGCATGCTATGACTGTCTGACATACAACATATGGAACTTTAAAAAATAAAAGGGCTTTATACAACATTTCCCACAGAGTTTATGGTTTAGGCCACTCTTGTCAAAAGTAAGTCATTGAGTGGATGAAGTCACTTGTGTGATAAGAGATAAAAAATTTAGCTTTATGTAAAATACCTCATATCCAGAAAGGGCAGAGACCCTTCTCATCAGGCTAGGTTGTAAAGGCTTGAGGGCTGGCAAAAGAGAGGGAGGGAACATGGAAATTTAGGTCAGTGAGAGCTCCTGGCCATGCAGCACTAGGGTTTGCCACAGAGCTGTGTCTGCTCCACATCAAAGATGTCACCAGTCTCTGAACTTAGCAACTGCCTGTCCTGTCTGGCCTCTGAGCTTTAGCTTTCCTGCCCTGAAGTGATTTCAAGGGGGCATGGCTGTGTGAGAGATACCATCCCTCAGATGAGCTGGAAACATATGGCACTGACCACATGTGGTCATTAGAAAGTCCCACGCCAATTTTTGCAAGGCTAACAGTATTAGCCCCAGTATCCTGGCCAAATTCCAATATAGGTAATTATATTCTGGATAATGACATACAGGCTAGTTTTATAAGGTTTAATATACATTGTGGAAAGTGGCTTGCACCTAAGGGCTCTGACTTAAACTCATTGCACAGTCAGCTGGGATAAAATTAGAGAAGAAACTACCCAAGCATGTCAAATGTTTAAGCTTTAAAACCCTGTGTAGACTGAAACAAAAGAGGAAGGGATCCAGGGGTGCTTTAGCATAATCAAGCTGGCTCATGCCGCTGAAGACACAGCTGGGATCCAGAGCTCCCTGCTGTGAGGAAATTTGTAACAGTATCCCCACCCCACCTTCAGCAGTGGGTGTGCATGCATGTTAAATTACCAGGTTAGCAAAGAAGATGAAGCAGTAGGATGCAAAATGTTGTTTGCTAGGGTTTTTTTCCCTTGATTTACCCCAAGTAAAATAGAACCAGATAGATCTTATAAAAAAGCCCCACAGTTCAAACACTCACACCTGTTGCACAGTAGCTCTGCAACCCCAGCTCAAAATGCCAGAATTAATGGTCCTCTCCTAACAAATACTAACTTGTGTTTGTCTCATCTTGCCCTGTTTGAAGACAGCAACACCAGCACAAGACCCAGCTGTAACCACACCCTGGCAGGTCATCCACTAAGTTCTGCTAACGGAAACCTCTGAGGCTGATGCCCAGCCCCAGAATAATTTGGGTGGCAGGACATGCCCCTCCAGAATGCCATTAAAATCCAAAAAGGAGCATTGGGAGCGTGCCTCCCACACCTCAGCTGGCTCAGGAGGCACTCACTTGCAAGGGCTTACTGGCCTCAGTCAAATTTGTTGACACAACTTACAATTTTGGATGACACAGAGCCAGAGGTGGAACACAAGCAGACATGCCATACCTAAGGGCTGAGAGCGCAATGGGTAATAACATTTTTCTTAAACATTTTACATATCACACAAGCACAGAAACCACCTCACGTGCCATATATTTTATACCATGCAGAGCAGGACAAAAAGGTTCTCACTCAAAACCACAGTTGAACAAAAGCTAAGGAAGAAAATTTTCATTGTGAGAGTGGTGAGGCACTGAAACAGGTTGCCCAGAGAAGCTGTGGATGTCACATGCCTGGAAGTGGTCAAGGCCAGGTCGGATATGGATTTGAGCAAGCAGGGCTAGTGGAAGATGCCCCTGCCCATGATAGAGGGGTTGGTTTATAAAATCCTTTCCCACTGAGAGCCTTCTATGATTGCATGACTCTTCAAAACCAGCTTAAGATCTGAAGCTTCACCTTTGGCTAGCAGGATATCCCAAACAATGGCACTGCAGTACAAGCAGGCATCTTTTAGCCTTGAAATAAAGCTCAAGTTAAGCTGTGATTTGTTTTTCCCATGTTATGAGCAGGTCTGGTCTTGCTTTGGTGTTATCATCAGTATTCTAATCTTTAATCCATGTATTTCATGTGGTGGTTCAAGCACCACATACTTGTAGGCACACCACCTCAGTTCAAGATGCTCTGCACCTTTCCTGGGGTTGAATTCCAAGCTGTCAAGGATAGCAGACATAAGCTCTCACCCCCACTCTCCTCATGCAGAGAACACTGTTTCATCTCCTCTGATTCCTTTCTCCATTAAAACACATTCAAACATAATTAGTGTAACATTAAAAATGGAGGAAATTTTGTAATTGCCAGTTGTTCTGTAGCCATGGTTACATCTGAGATTTATACCAAGCGACGCTGGCCTGAGCACGCACAGGCAGTTAGCAGGAACAGCAGTGGGATAATGTTTGTGTGCACGTGCAGGTGTGCCGAGATGCCTGTTTGCCAAAAAAAAAGAAAAAAAAAATGGGGGAGGAATGGGGAGGGAGGGCAGGGAAGAGAGAGGCCAAGGGAGAGAAAGGAGAGAGAGTGGGGAGGGGGGAGACAGAGAATATTCGGTGACATTTAAGGTGCTAATATCTGGAAGTCAACCTTTAATTTGACAGCTTTTAGTGCTAGTTAATTTCACTCATCCAGACGAGGTGTAGGAAATTTGCAGCACCTTTAAATTATCACGTTTTTCCACGCTGCCTGAGGCCTATGTGGAATACCTGAGCCATACTTTCTGCCCCCCTCCCCGGCTCCCCCTCCATCCCCCTCTCTCCTCCCTACCCCCCCCGCCACCATTTTCAGGTCAGTTGAAGTAAAACTTTCATTCCCTTTCTCAGACAATTAATCTTTAGCTAATTGAAGCAGGAATGCTGCAGGATGGGTTTCACTGGGGCCTGTAAATCTCATTTAGCAAAGTGAATTCCAGGCACATGCTGCACCTAATGATGTGACAGGTGGGCTGCACCACAAGACAGCAGCCGCCGAAAAGTTGATTCTCATTAGACCCTCGGAGTCCTGCAGTCAGTTTTCTGATGGCTGAAGAACACTAATCGCATCTGTTTGCTGCTGGGTGGGGTGGGCACGGGGGGAGAGGCAGCAGTGAGAGGCGGGGGGGCCCTTCCTCTCTTTCATGAGTTAATATCCTTGACTCCTGCCCAAAAAACCAGCAGGCCTGCCTCCCACCATGCGCTCAGCCTCCATTCTGCTGACTCCTACAGGGTGCACCCTTTTTCTAATTAACTGGAATGGCTATGGAAAGCAAAGGAGGCCTTGTGTTGGGTGAACCAATTATTTTGAAGGGTATTAAGTCATCAGATTTACTTTTATCTTGATTGCATTGTGGAAATCGTGCATAATTAATGGTGGGAGCTTATTAGGAAAATGATTAGGCAAATTACACAGGTGTCGGATGCATTTTTTATGATAAATTTGCTAGAACAATCCTGCAATTCCATCTGTTCAGCTCATATCAGAATGTCACTCTGGAAGAAATTAATGGTGCAGAGTCGCACAAAGTTACTGGAGGCCTTGGATGCAGATTTATGTTTTTAAAAAAGATACAATTAAAATTACCCAGCGATTTCCTAATAAATACTTGATGTTACAGTCCAATAAATTACTTATTTAATCTTAAAAGAAAATGATAGTCAGCTGGAAACTAAAAGGTGGAGAAAGCACAAACCTTATTTTGTCAGGTTGATGTGTATGTAAATAAAAAATAATTGTAAGATAAAATAATTCTTTGCTGAGGGATGATGACTAGAAATGAGCTCTCAGTGTCCAAATACCTCTGCTAGGTATTTTTTCCACAGATACTAAAGCTTGCCTTACAAACCCTGTGCTGGTTCTAAAGTGGCAGAGCCAGTTCCCTTCTCTGTAATTTTGGTGTTGTTTAGCAGCAGATTCTGGAGGTCACATCCTGGGAGTTAGAGAGGACACAAGCCAAATGCTGCTCTCATGTCTTCACTTCTTTCACTCTGCATTTCCTGCCAACACCAGAAGATGAAAACCATGAAACCAAAACCATTGGATGCATTGTCTCTCAGAGTGAGTCAGTAAATCAGTGCATAGGGGATTTTTTTGTGTGTGCATGTGAAAGAGTGTCTGTGTGTGGATTTAGAGGTCTAGAATAGCAAAGGCCAGATATTCCACCCCTGGAAGTACTTAGAAATTGCAGCTATGGATTACCTATTATGCATCAAATAAATAAGCTCATGTTCCATAGAAGAAGCATATTTTTTACTAGCTAATATAATATCACTTCTCAAAAATGTAAAAGTAAGAAGGCGGAAGTGACTAGGTGTGTGAGGAGAGCATGGCAAAGAAAAACATGACAAGGTTTAATTGATGTTGGGCAGCTTTAGAGTCAAATATGATTTTTAGGTGTATATTTTTCATAATCTGACTGGTTCATTGTCATCAGTACTACTTTTTAAAGAGATTGACTAGACAAATACAAAGTGGCTGCTGTCTACTGCAGAAACAGCTCTGAGGAAGGCACAGCCCCAGATGTTAAGTGTCTTGGTGTCTGCATCATCTTAGACAAGACCTTTCAAGTCACCCTCCAAGTCCCTGGATACAGTCCACAAGACCTGTGGGCTGAGGGTAGCAGAGAATATGGTGTCTTGTCCCAAAAACAGGATGGGGCTGGAGTTATCCTGTCAGGATTACTCAAACAGCATGATAGGCCTCATTTCCATGGCTATGACTTGGCAGGACTTTGAAGCTACATTGAATATCTTGAATGTCTCCAAAATCACAAAGCAGATAGATCCCCTTTTTATAGATCCCTCCACTGTGGTCCCCCAAAGACTATTATCCTGCCCAAACTCCACAGCACTGTGGCTCCACAATTTCATTCCTCTGTCCTATTCTTCAGTATCCCAAGAACTTACTCATTGCCACAGGGCCCTTGAAAAGAAGACTTACTGGCAATACAGAATATTTAGTTCATTTGGGGATTTCTGCTTTTTTTAGGATGTTTAGGTTTCGATAATGTTATCAGAATGAAAGTAAGCATCTCTCTTTTAGTGCTCTGAAAAGCTAGTAATGACCACCAACTTTTCCAAAAAATGCTGGGAATGGAAGAGCTGAAGAGCAACCTCTAAGAAAAGGGCATTATTTTTCTCCCTAATAACCAAGCCTTGTTAAATACCAATGATACCAATCTCTGTGACTTTTGCATTTGATTAATCCTTCCCTGCAAAATGAAGCTGCTGATGCTACACACTACCATCTGCACTTGTGGTGAAGGCAAAGAAAATGAATTCCAAACAGCCTCTGTCTGCAAGAGGGGCCATGGCAGCAACACCTCATGGGAGTTTTATGTCCAATATAAATAGTCCTTGGCTCACCTGAAAACCTTTCTTCTCCTTCAGAACCTTTGCTAAGCACATTCTTTGAAATCTGCTTTCATATATCGCAATTGTAATAATTGTTTTCGAAAAAATTACAGGGGCATAGAAGCAAATATGGTGAGCTGCTGTGTCCCTGAGTTAGTTTATTACTGCTTGCTAATTAAGATTATTGATAAATCTTGTGTTTATTCCTTGCAGGCTATTGGAACAATACAGCATAATACTGTTAAACACAGCAGGTGACCCTAATCCAGTTAATGAAGTATTAGAGAAAATTCAAGATAAATTTGAAGAAGTTACCGTGACTATCCTCCTACGTTTTAAGGGATGTCTCGTATCTAGTGGCTAATGGCCCATAACCCTTATCCAATATGGAGTTGCTAAGCATTTGATCAGATAAAAAGCATGTTTTCAAGCAATCATTATTCAAAGGATCAGACACAGTGATACTAATGTATGATTTTGTACCATGAATAAAACATTTCAGATGATATCCCTCAAAAAAATCTATATTGGAATTTATATAGGTGAGCAAGGAAGGGTCAAGCAAATTTCACAGAAAGAGATAGAGACCCATCTGTATTAAATTAAATGGGTTAATATAAACCATAACAAGACCAAGAGTCATGAGTTCAGAATATATGGCCCTATATGTAAGAGTGACATACAGGCTACTTTCCATTCTCCCTGGGGTCTGTCCCTATCCTGTTAAAGGAACTAGTACTATTTCTTCTGAGGAGAGCTTAGCTAGTCAATATTATTGGCAGGATAGGACATAATAGGAGGAATCAAGCTACCAGATGTCCTTTTCAATTCCTGTAGTTAACATGAGAACAGAGGCAAAACATTGCTGTATGACCAACCACTCAGCTGTGTAACTCTCTGAAGTACAGTGCCTCACCCAGTTCTCCTGCAGGTGCCAGAATATCTCCAGGTGCTCACACACAGGTGTGTTCAGACAAGCCAAATGCCTCACCCTCCAAACCCTCATCCCAGCCTGGATGAGTTCTAGGAAGCTGTAGCAGGAAAAGCACATTAGAGACATACTGTGAAAGCCGATCCACCCTGAGTCAGCTCATTTGCATGGATGTGCTCCTGGAGAAATCCTGCAAGTGGAAGACCTTGCCAAAGCTGAGCCTTTCTAGTCTCATGCACCAGCCACAATGCTTTTTGATTTTGAGTACTGGCATCACATTTCTAGTGTACAGTATCCCTCTAATACTATAAGCAATATTTGTTTTTAAATTAAACATTACCTTTTTCTTCCAGAGCATCACTCAGTTTTCTTTAAGCCTTACCAAAATAACAAACTCCTAATCCTTAGTACAGATAACCAGCTCAAAACAAACAGGCCCTTTTGGAGCATTGACAGTATTACATTTTTAGCATATGATAAGCTTTCAACTAACACCTAGACTTTTCCTAGCACTGTGAAATGTAGGTGGTAAAAAACACAAAGCTATTTGCTTATCCAATTTTTTGAGTACATCTGCCACATAACAATTTCAACTGCAGAACATTCAAGACTTTGCAGTACTCTTGCCCAGATCAGATTTTTGTGGACAACACAGTGATTCATACAAGCTTCTGAAATTATTTTATGCGATTCCTTTTTGGGTTTTTTTCCCCGTCTTGGTGAGTGGAGAAAAGCAGTGCTTCCCACCAAACACAAGTGGAAAGGCCCAAACACAGAACATGTAACTGTGATGCCTCGGGAAGGCTGACCTGGAACAGAGACTGGACAGAGCTGGAGAATAAAGTAGGTATTTATTGAAAGGCCTTTAGGATCCACCTTGGGCAGGACAGGGCCTGACCAGGGCTACACCCAAGGTGGACCCAAAATGGTCACAAAATGGCTGACCTGTCATGAGGTCTCACACTTTTATAAGTTTTGGTTCATTTGCATATTGGGGTTTAATTGTCCAATTACAGCTTCAGGCTGTGAGGTCTCATCCTTCTTGTTCCTCCCTTCAGTTCACCCTTGTTTGTGCTTTTGGGCCTGAAAGTTGTCCTTGGTCTTGAGCAGGAAAAGGGTTTTTTTGGTCTACCTACCCTGTGAAGAGAGCTTACTAGCACTTACCATGAGGCTCAGAACTGCACCCCATGGCAGCACAGAATCTGAGAAACATAGAAGCTAAAACTTAAGGCACCAACTGAACACCACAGAAAGAGAGAACATTTTGTATAAACCCTGTTCTTTTTCCTGGTTTCCCCGTCTCGCTCACTACCACAGGAACAAGAAGCTGATAGAAGCCTTTCACCAGAGCAGTTTGGTATTTTGTTGCACGGGGGTGGGCCTGGATTGATGAGGAATGCCATTGGGATGCTGCTTTACAGATGGTGAGCGGCAAAGCCAGCAGCGCTTCCCTGTGATGGGGAGGAGGCAAAGCCTTCATTAAAACATCAGCTTCCCCCAGAAGCTCATACTGTCTGACACGCCTAACCTGTGTGCATATGTCAACACAGAGCGCTTGCTAATGTTGCTGAGGCTGTAAATAAGGGTTCAGACTATACTCTGAAGGAGATTAATGAGTAGAGTGCTTCCTTCTCTGCTGGAGGCTGAAGTAGGTTCCCTATTAAGATGCAGTATCTGTCACTGTCAATAGAGACATGCTGTGTGGGTGTGAGGGGAGGTTAAGAGGTGTCTCTGAATCTGGTAATTCCGTGCTTTTAAGGGTCTAGTGTAGGGGACTGACACACTTGAGCAACATCAACTTCCTGAAACATGTTTTCCATTAATAGAATAAGTCCAGTAATGTCTGTGGCCAAAGAAGGACAAATGCAGGGGAACTGGAGGTACTCCCTTCTGAAGAAAGTACAGTTTTCTTCTTACATTTAGGAAAAGAGAAACAAATAAACTACTATCCTGTGCATACTCCATGCAGATTTCAGAGAAGGGAGTTGTTCCCTTCATACATAGTTAGAACTTTGTTGTATGACAAATTGTATGTCTGCCTTCCTTCCCTCTGTAGTTCAGGTAAACAACTATTCTTCTTTGTAAAACATCCATTTCTCTGATATCAGAATGTCTTACAGAACTGTTCCTTCCTCAGAAAGCATTTGATATCATTCTCTGGAGGACAGGCTATCCATTTTTACCCATGGGAAAGCACAAGGAGGTTCAGTGTCATGTTCAAGTTTGAACTGTAAATGTGTCCATGAAGAGGGGTTTTAATTCTGAACTCACAAGCCCTTAAACATGTCTCTGCTCTTGGACCTGGATTCAGAAAACAGGATTCCTCGTACACCCAATGCCCATGTTGTAGTGAGGATTGCTTGCAAAGATGGCCAGCTCACTCAGCCTGGGCCAAGGAAGCTCTTCTCTACATTGTTCAGGACTTTTTCCTGTGGATTTGAACCAGAATGACTTTCTAGACCAGAAACTTGCACTATACATTTGAATAACACACATAAGCTAAAAATACCTGTGCACTTAAACACAGATGTGTAGCCCACTGGCTCCTCTTAAAACCCCTAAGGAACATATAAGTTTATATTTATAAACTTCATTAATTAGAAGATTTGTCTTTTCTCCAGTCCTTTTCAGAGAGAATAAAATGAATTTAACAATATTACCCATTTTTCCCCTAACACTCATGTCTCCTCTATGGAAGCTGAAAAGACCTGAGGAACTAATCTAGCATTAGTTAAAATCATTAATTTTAAAAGAAAACAAAAGTGTAACAAAATATTACATTAAGACTTTAAGACCAGGTGAAGTTTAGAAAAGCAATCAACTAAAAAAGAAAGTGAAAAGCTGAAAAGGAAGAAATTTAAGGGGGAAAGAAAGGGAGCCTATGTAAAAAAAAAATCTCTTCTAGCTTTGCATGTTAAAAATTTATCTCACTTAAATACCTGGATATGTAGCCCAAAGTCAATGGGAATCACAAAGGGCAGCCCCTCTGAATAATAGATCAATTCTTTAGCTCTGTTCTCAGTTATAGGCAGAAGCCAAATGCTATTTACTCTTCCTTTACATCATCAACTCTACTGAACACCTAATAGTTCATGCTTTTGGTTTTTATTTTTAATTGGAGAATAAACCTATTTATAATAAAGTCTCACCATAAAAAATACAATAAAATTTGAAAAGCTGCCTACAAATAGCATGTAAGGATTAAGCAGCCTTTTGGACACTCCAAAATATTATGTCGTGCTGCTTGCAAGAGGAAAATCAAGGGAAAAAAAAAAGCCTCCTAATTTATCAAGAACACATTAGTTTTATGTATAACATGGTAGTAAGACACATGTGTTACTCTACACTATGCAGTGATGCTTTCCTAGCCTTGATAACTTCCCTGGAATTGCTCAAAGAGCATCTGGCTCTGGCCACTTGCAGTGGCTGAGAGAAGGCTGCTTTCCCTGGCACACAACTTCACTGCAGCCTGAGTTCACTGTGTGAGGAGCCAGGTAACCAAGGGCAAGAATCATGGGGTTGTTTAAGCAGGAAAAGACCTCTTGTTTTAAAAACAAGATTTTTATGAGCTGCTTCATCCTAATATTGAGGTATTTTTAGAATCTAGATGTTGGAGAATGGCACCCCCTTTTGCCTTCAGCTTATAAGAGGTACAAAATGACCCATAAACTGGGGGAAGGTGACAGTGGCTGTGGATTAAGCAAAAATCATTATTGAGCATATATTGTTTGAGTGGAAGAAAGAGCTAAGTCAAGGAAACAAACTGTGAATTAAATCTTGATGCTGAGTTCATTTTTAGAGATAGGAGTAATGCAGTCCAACCCAGCCCTCCAAACAACCCCAAACTTGCAGCAGTGCTTAAATGTCGCAGAGAAAAGTCAATATTTAGTCCCCAATATAGTAAAAACGCAAAAAAATTGGTTTTGCTGGCAAAACTGACCAAAAGAACTCCTCCTTAATTTTAGATGCCTGGCTTTTGCCCCTCATGTACAACCAAAGGACTTTCAGTAAGCTGGTATTTGTTCTTCTTCTAGAGATGTGGTGTCCTAAATCTCAAGCCAATCCTACTTATTGATCTCAGCTAACAGCTCCAAATGGGGGACTACTTGATGTAGAAGGAATACTACTTTACCTGAATCAAATGGAGGACAATATTGTAGGAAAAACAATCAAAATAAATGGAAATAATAAAAATTAAAATTTTTTAAAAATTAATCAAATGATGCTTGGGCTATGAATGGGTTCCTTTCTAATTTATTTTTTTTTTGCTACAAATAATTTTTTTTGCAGTTATTTATACTTCTACTGTGGCAGGTAACTAAAGCTGGATTTCAATAGGATGTTACTGTGGAAAGAGGAGATGAGTCCCAGGCATTCCATCAAGGATGAGTGTGCTGTAGGAGCAGTACAACACAAGGTGTGTGCTGACTCATGTCACTAGATTGTAAAACTGCTTCATATCAGAATAAGCCTGTTTGGGGAGAAGGGAGATGGAGAGACAGAAATAAAACTCCTGTTCAAATCTTCAGATAGAAGACACCAGAACATATAGATATAAACCACATTTTAGAGAGGCAGATGTGATTTGTAAGATACCTTTCTTTCCTCAAGAGAGATTATTTGTGTGTATCTCTTTGATGATCTGATATGACTAAAAGACTCAATAACCTCAACACCTATTGACCCATGTGAAAAACAGGGGCAGATGGTATCAATTGTTGTTTGCTTGTAGAAAAAAAGAGAAAAATTCTCCAAAACTGTCTTCCATATAGTTGTTTGTTTTGGTTTTTTTGAAGAAAAGACAGCTACAATAATGTAACTAGATTTCCAAAACTGTGGGAAGGTGGCATTTTAAAAACTTGGGGGAAAACAAAAAGAGCTGAGAGAGGCTCTCACTGTTGCCAAGCACAAAAATCCGGGAAACAAAAGTCCAAGTACGTAAGGCTCAACTCAACAAAATATCAGGTCAAAAACACAGCTGGAAGAGTGAAATATAAAGATGCAAGTTTGTCGGAAGGAAACGAAACATTTTTATAGTTTTAAAACCATTTCTAAGCCCAAAGTTCATAGTCAGATTACTTATAATAGCAACATGGTGACAGAACTCAAACTGAGTGACATGACCCATTCATTTGACTTCAAAATAAATGTTTATTTTTCACTTAATGAAAGAACTGGAAGGAAAAGGGCAATAGAAGTATTCTCTCAAATATTTTTATCTTGAAGTTCTTATCATAAATTTTTTCTTCTTAAAACAGTGTCCTCTGTCATCTTTCTAGGTTCTGAGCACATCGAGAGGAAAAAAAAAATTTAAAAAATTTTACTACCAACCTTTCAATTTTATGCAGTTCAGTCCTGAACTCCCCATTTTATAAACTACTCAGGCCTTTCTGGCAGGGAAAGGAAGCAGCAGTCAATTCCTTAGATGGAGGACTGACAATTGTCAAAAATTAATGGCATTTGTGGTTACTTGTGTGGCCAACAGTCAATTTTTTAGTGCTCATCTGAGCAAAATTTTAGTTAAAACGGGTGCACATAACTATGAGGTGCATTAATTTCTGTTTATCTTCTGAGACTACCCCAGGAAACTGAATACCATCAATCTCTGACTGGTGAGGAGGTCTCAGCCCTTCAAGAGTGAGGCCTTGGAAAAGCCTTTTTAACTCTCCTTTCCAGAACTGGATTATATAAAAGTGTGAGAATGAAGTGTGGACATATTAACACAGGTGGAAACAGTCGTTCACACAAGTGGAATCACACAATACTCCCTGGAGTGCTTCCAGAAGGTGATACCAAACAATATGGAAAATATTTGCATCTCTAGAGATAAAACCTAAATAATAGCTGGAGTCAGGTCTTTGCAACCAAATAGTGACACCCTTCCCTAGACAATGACGCCCTTCTTTCAACTGGCATTTAGACTTGTCCCTAAGTGTTCACTCCTCTTTTCTAAAACTAAGTAGGGTTGAAGACCAAAAAAAAACCAGCCAGTACACTTCCATATTTCAGATGTTTTGAACCATTATAGAACCACTTAAATTAGCCATCCTTGGCACTACACCTCCTGGAAAAAAATTGCTAGATTGGATCCTTTGGGCATAGCATCAAAATGACCCACCCAGCAAAGATTAGTCAGACCTTGCAGTCAATTTAAACTGGAAGTGACAAATCTACAGAAGCAGCATTCAGGTTTTAGAAAGTGGTTCAGATGATTAATTCCATACAAAGAGACACTGGGGATTTCAATTACACAAAACTGGGAAAATAACAGTTTGCAATGAATGACAGGAAAACAATGAGAACACTGTGGACATGAACCAGACTCTTGCAAAGTCACTATGAACATTCTTGCTCTTTGAAGATAAATTTCTACAGTAAAGTATTTCCACCCAAACCCACATTTTTGAGAATCTGTATCGAGCCAGTTGTGCGTCAGTTCAGAGTGTTAACACAAGCATTGCCACAACAGAGCAAGCCATTTCAACCGGTCTTTTCTAATGGTGACCAAATGATGATGACCAATTTTGGAAGTTTTCAGGGTTGGCAGAAATCCTTTGCAGTCCAGAGCCTGTCCTGCATCGATGAGGGAGCAAAGAGTTGCTGTTCATGTCAACTAGTCATGAAAGAAAATCTTCTGAAAAGCTGTGCTGGTCCTTAAAACACAAATAAATATTCATTGATGAGGGAAGGCAGAGAAAGGAAGATGTATGAAGGATCTGCCACACAAGAGAAAGTAAGTAAAAAACACTCCACAGTTTCAGAATTTTTTTTCCTCTAGCTTACCAATGGCATCAGGACAAGTAAACTAATAAGGCAGTCTGAACAAACTGAAATAACTTTTTTTTTTCCTGCAACCTTAGCATTACCTACATGATTATTCTTCAGTACATACACAAACACACACACACACACACACACAGAGTGCAACAATTTATTTTAATGTAATGCTGCCCCCTTGTGCTTTTGTATACAAGGAAGTTTTTGTCAATAACCAAGGTTTGTAGCAACTAAAGAAAAGCAAGAAATCGGCCTTTTCCTCAGCTCTGAGCATTCTCACTGATTTTTTCACTTGAGCAGCAATATGATCTTAAGCAACACGCAGAAGTCTCAGAGACTAAGGAAACATGAAACATGTATTACGATAAAAATTAAAGATAGGGTAAAAAGAAAGCACGGGATGTGTAAGTCAAAGATGAGAAAGGAAGACAAAGGTCAAATCACACAAAGTTACAATAAGCTACTGAAAATGAGTGCAAAACAAATTATTTGATTTCATACATCAAGTTGCAACACAAAGAAGACAGGTTTTACAGGGGATGGCAATGAAAAAGTGACAGGGCGAAATGAGAAAGAGAGCTCTACAGCTCAGGAATCAGTCTCCTTCACACTAGGAATCTAGCACCAGTCAGCATTTTCTTACCAACCTTTGGAAATCCCTGATGTACAAACTTGTCAAGTGTCCCACGTTAGAGTCATTATAAACTTCTGAGAAGCTCATAAGAGAAAAAAATCTCTTTGGGAACATTTGGACTAGAATCAATTATCTGTCAACTGCCCTGGTAGATCCCAAAATCAGGAACTCTCTGGTAAATTTGTCTTCCTTGGAGAGGTTCCCCCACAACATGGCTTGAGCCACAAGTGCTTGGATCCATTCCATATGGCACAGTCTATGGCTGAAGACAAGGGAATTTGTTCTAGTGTTTTTCAAGAATATTAAAACCTGAAAAAATTTAGAAAAGAAATCAAAGCATACAGGCATGATACAAAGCTATGGATTCATAACATCAGTGTTTCCAGCCATTCCTTTTGAACTTTATGCAAGTCCTACATCCTGAAGAAACTATTTTATTTGATGACTACTCCCTGAAATTCCATATGAAGGATAACAGGCTTATGTGTGTTTATCCAGGTTTTTGATTAGCCAGCAATTTTCTTCAAAAACATATCTTTTATTCTCAAGCTTTATGAAAGCTAAATGATAATCAATAGGTCCTTGAAATTATGGCATAAATGCCTCTGCATAAGCATCTATATAGTTATTCTCTGTGTGTTTTGTATTCAGGCTACTGAATGCATGCATGAAATTTAACTGGCCATTTTCCTTTTAAATCTCACAGCTGAAAAATTTATTCATAAAGAAAAAAACAAACAAAAAAGCTTATTTGTGTCAAGAAGAGTGTGACAATTCCAGGCAACTTGTAAGAAATTATGAAAAGAAAGTTGAAAATATTTTTTCTGGTAGCTACGAAATTAAAGACATTCCCATTTTAATCTAGATTTAGTTTGACTTACAAATGTAAAACCTTTGTATTTTAAATATTCCTATGCTAGCAAAGTCAATGGAAGTCAAGAAGCTAAACAAAACCTTTTGTTTCAATCTGAATGATACATTGAATTTGAATTGAAATAATTTGGTTTAGCTTTTCAGAATGTTAAAGGAAAATTGATCATTTTTAATTTAAGTTGACCCAAGATAATTTTTACTGTATATCTGGGCTTGGTCATTGACCTAAAACCTAACATAGTTATTCAAGGAGGTCTATGATAAATAAGATTTATCTTTAGAATTTCTATTCTTTACTGTGTTTCATTACATCTTATCTTTCTTATTAATTTTTTTATACAGAAATTCAGCAGATGCTTTCTGTAAAACTAACAGTCTATGGTGTATTATTAGAATGCGTGAAACAGTATGCAAAGTGCCATCCTCTGTTTTTCTCCTCTCTCTCATGAATGTAGATCTAAAAGGTAGGCAATTTAAGGATGTTGGCACTCTGTCTGAAGCAATGTTAGTCATTTTTAAACTCCACGTTCTCACTTCTCAATGTATACATCTTACATAAATTAAATTAGCTTGGCCTGTAGCACAAGCTGAGAGCCTTCCTGTGACACAGAGGTGACAAAAAAATAAAAAGGGGCTGTAAAACAACTGTAAAACCTGACTGATTCCCTGTTATTTTGCCCAACATCCACTGCAATAGCAGTTCTAAAACTGTAATTCTTCCTTCAATTAATTCAGTTTTTTTTTTAAAAAAAAAAAAAGCTTTAATACTTTCAGTGACAATGTAGCTTCTGGCTAGTGACAGTCCTGCAGGAAGAGCTCATGAATCAAGGAAAACTTACTGTATGCTTTCTAAGCAATACATAACTCACAATATTAATATACTTTCATTTCTGATGTTGTGGACCTTGAAAAATCAACTTTAATATTAATATAGTGTTGACTTTAATATTCCTGGGATTCTAAGTTCTTTTAGTTACCCTAATTGATTTCACTTGGATCCTTTTCAGATACTGTTCTTTTCTATTTTTTTGCCTATCTTCTATTTTCCCTGACTTTTCTCCATTCTTTCTGTTTTTCAGTCATTTCAGATCTGTATTTTCAGATAGATATGCATATTTTTAAAAAGCTTTTCTAGAGTTACTGCTACTGTTATTATTAAAGGACTTACTACATGTATCTCAGCACCTTCTTCCACCATTTCAAAAAGGCATGTAAGCAAAGAAATTATTCAAGGTATCTCTCTTAGGGGCCCTGACTTCCAGCAAAAGCAAAATCCTCTGGGGGCAAACCACAGCAAAAGAAAACTTAGATTAGTTTAAAATTGGTTTCTGAAGTTGTCTTTGACATTACATTGCCTGTACTAGGATTTTTGTGAAATTAGGCTCCTCATCTAAACCAAATCATTTAACAATTAGGGATCAGAGTTGGGCTGCCTGAGTGTCCCCCATCTCGAAATTATGAATAATTCACATCAGCAGGCACTGTACTACCTGATCAAATACTTAACCTGATACAATATAAACTCTGAAATAAAAGATCTCAAAGTTAATTAGCTGTTGTGTTAGACTACACTGTGGGAAAAGCCAGGTAGTCCAAAGTGAATTTTTGAGGTCTGCCTTGGACAAAAAATACTACGGCAGCAGCACAAGACACAATTGAGCCAATCAATTTCTAAACAACTCCTGAATCTATTTTGCACGCTCTGGATCAAATCCTGCCTCTCCTACTAAAATCAAGGAGATTTGCTCCATTTAGAGAGTGCAGACACTTGTTTTGACTGAAAGGTGAAACCCAGGACGAAGGTATTTGTGTGATGACCCAATGGCACTGGAGGAAAGCTCTCAGTGCTGTCATGGTACTGCTCAGACACCAAGTTTTGCTGCCCAAGTCACATTCTGACACCACTCTGGTACATGACAGCTTGAATGTCTGTGTTAGCGTTGTAGCCAGGAGCATACAACAGTGAAAATGCATCTGGAAATTGGGTTTTATCTCATCTGAGCCTGGAATCTCCAGTACTACTTTGAGTTATCTGGGATGAAAGTAAAACCTTTCCTAATTGCTTGTTGTATTTCTGTTTACAATCTTCCTCTCAAAAAACCCACAAACAACGAACAAAAAACAACAGAAATAATATCAGTTCTTTTCCACATCTTTTTCATCTGCAACAACAAAAATATATTTTTAAAATTCTTACTTGACCTAGACAATTTATAATAATAATAATAAGAGTAATAAATAATGATAATGATGATAATAATAATAATAATTCTGCTGTATTCTATACCTGAGTGAATCCAAGGTAAGTTTTAATTAAAAACATGTGGGATCTATCTTGTGAAAAGCCAACAGAAAAAAACCCCAAAATACTGCTGCTTACAGTTAATCAGAAGGCTTGTGACAAATTTGAGAGTTAAAAAAATTTAAAAAATTGAGATGGATGTTGAAAAAAACCAGTTTTTAGTTGTGATATCTGATGGACTACCACATAGTCTCCCAAGACAGGAGTCTTATTGCATGAGTTTCTTAAAACAATGCAAAGCACTCAAGAGTAGAGTGTAGGGAACACTCTAAATTGGTCCCCCGGGTAAGGACTAGCTGACCTAATTGGTATTTCCCATCTTTAATTTATGTGATCATACAGTATGCTGTTATCTTTTCATTACATTAACCCATAGGGTCAAACATTCCTCTGGTGGAGTTCCATTGGAACAAGCAGATTTGCACCAGGGCTCAGTTTGGCCCACACCATTTAAATCTGAAATGAATTTCAAATAGAGCTGTAATCAGCCTTATAGAGTGATATTATTCTCAAGCAAGAAGAACATGTGGTTTCCCTGTATGAAAGGCAGATACTTTTATCAATGCAAACTTTATAAAACATAATACCCATCAAATATTACATGCCAGAACAGCACTAAACTACTTAGAGTGGTAAATAAAACATAAGGTTTGGAAAAGTATTTGGATTCTTCTTCACATTATTGCAATGTTTTATTCATATCCTGCTTACATATTCCCTCCATTCTGTTAATCTAAGTGACCAGCATGTGATGAAACTGCTCAATTCTCCACAGCTGTGCTTCCTTTGAGGTTGCACAACTCCTCTGTCACCTTCAGGGCAAGAGGAATGCCACTGTGGCAATCTCAGTTTACAAAGGTGTGCCTTTCAATTCATCCATCACTGTCTTTACACCAGGCCACATCTCTGATGTCCAGTCAAACACAGCCAAGTTCTGAACCAGCTTCAGAGGATAATTTCTGCAAAATGGCAATTATTATCAGTTTTTGGAAAGTAAGCAGAGGTGGCAGTTAGAAAGCTAGGCAACCCCAAAATAAGTGAGAAGTTGGCAAGAGCGAAACGCAGATACAACCAGTATGATCAGTGCTACGTTCTCCATTTATTCTGGCTAAAATGGCAGGTTATATACACTTCTACATAGTTTACAGTCACAGGTGGTCTTTCATTGGCACACAGCACAGAAAAGAATGCAAACACTTATTGTTGACCAAACTCTTAAGGCAGCTACTGCGTCCACACCAACCACTGCACTACCTACTAGAAAACTCCCGTTCCTTGTTAACACCTTAAGGGGCAATTCTCACTGTGCCACAGACTTGGCAGCTGAATTTCCACCTGCACCACTGAGGCCCAGTCTGGGTGATTCACTCACCATCCAAATACAAATCATATCCACTGTCTCTAAGAAATTCTGCAACAGTAGTCCAAAATAGTTTTTTTAGGAGGTTTGCCAATGAGGCAGACATGTCTTTAATAAGCAGTAGCCTGGACAACAATTTACTCTTTTTTTTAATATTCTTGTTCTATCAATTAAGGAACTCAAATTATCTTGACCCACCATTCTGATTCTGCCTCAAAAATGCCAACTAGCTGTTAGTAAATGTTGACTCTTTGTTTGTTCCTCTGTAAAATTACCTTGGAATCTTCCTGAAATTATTGCATGTCACCTCATGGTAGTTGTGACACTAAGTTATATTTGCACCAAGAAAACCTAGGTATTGAATGACTTGCTAAAAAATGTTCCATCTAAACTGACGCATAATGGATAGACAGGCAAATGGCTTCACGTACAATCAGTTGAGCAACAATCCAATTCTAAGAAAGCCAAAATCCTACTGAACATTCCGAAATGAAACTCTGCCTCTCAGAAGCTTTTGTTGCTTTTTGTGTTAAGCCCTTGGGACCAAAACACAAAGATATATTAAGTGATTAGGAAAGATGACAGAGGAATCTCATAGAAGATGTAGATTATGTCTACACTACAGGAACATCAGGGGATCTTCTGGTTCCTCAGCCTGCACCCATAGTCTGGTCACATCCAACTTCCTTGCAGCATCTCACCTTGTGCCTAAGGACATGGTGGAATTGGACCAGGAAGAGGTTTCCAGAGCCAGCTGCAGGAACTGCTCTCTTTCTTTTTTGTCCATTTATGTCTTCAAAAGGAGGAGCTCAGAAACTGAAATTCTGCTCATGGTTGGTTAAGAAAAATTGCCTTCAACCCTACCTATGTACTTTAAATGTGTTCATTTCCATGAGGACAGACACCAAGGACCCATCAACAGAATCCACAGGAAACAACACAAGGGGGGGAAGTTAGAGATTGATACAAATGGGGCTGCAAAATGTGCTTATTATTCTCAGGCATAGGAAGTTACAACAGATATCACATTAATTTATCCCAAAAGTTGGTTTCTTTCTGTTTCAATTTTTTTTTTTGTCAAGAGCAAATATTAATATTTTTCTTTGAAAATGAAAATAAATGTGTGAGTTTGTGTTCTTTTCTTGTCATTTTATTTCCATAGCTTGAGAAATATGCTACTTTTAATCTTGTCTCAGGAAAAAGAAAAAAAAATAAAGAGAGTGAAGATTCTGGTATGAAGAATGAAATTTCAGTGATAATTACTGTGCATCAAATAGGTGTATGAAGCCCAGTATGTAAAATTCTTTCATCATTTGGGAAAAAAATATAAAATAAAAGCCCCTGAAAAATCTATGAACTGTCAGAAAACAGGGTGGGAATTGCAAAGCTATCCTATCTGCCTTACCAAAGGGTTACTGCATCAAGTAACTTGTAAGTTACAGGCACACATCACTGCTAAGGGAAAAGTAATTTGTTGTAATCATTTTTAATTATAGTTATTCTTAATTATCTTTGCTGTATGTTTAAACATTAAAATACAAACAGTACTGCCATAGCACAGATGGCTGGTGCCTGCTATGCAGACTGTCAAGCCTCATTTAAGCACCACTGTCATTTTTCCCTACAATTGTTACTTATAGTAATAATGTACTTTCTATCAACCATAATATTCATGTTTCAAGAAGAATAAGTACCATGAGGTACCGAAACAAAGACATTCTGAAGATACACCCCATTCTACAAGTTCCTCTAAAACAAAGACATCTGAAGCCTGAACCCAAAATCTAGTTGTTCTGATGAAATCCTATTCATAAGAGAAAGACTATTAGATAATTCTAGTTGTAAGCAGCTGGGGTCAGAGTGGTACAGGAAAGGCAGCACCCTCTACAAAAGGAACAGAAAGAAATTGCTATATTTGATAATCATTCCCCTTCAACTGTATTTTCTTTTGTCTTTGAAGATGTTTCACAACAAAACTAGGTGGGAGTTTTGTTCTCCCTGTGCTTCTGCATGTGTCAAATGCAAACACACTGTTCCTTGTTGGGCTTAGTTGGGATGCTAAAAAAACACTTTCCACAAAATAAATGTTTCTAAAATGACATCACTTTAGTGTCAGAGTGTCCTTTTGTCCCGTGAAACCTCATAACCATTTCACACAGATCCTCAACCCAAGAATGTAAAAATAAGTTCAAAATTATGAGAGAGAAAAAATTCAGTTCGAAGAGACAAATAGCCCTTCAAAATTGGACTCAGGGAGATACAGACTGAAGGAGAAAAGTTAAAAAGTGCTCAAGTGCTCAAGAAGACATTGTGGCTGGTCAAGAAAGTTCTTCAAGGAAATTTGAAATGAATGTGACTAAAGATACTTTCTAGTCAGTGGTTTGAAACTGTCCCTGGAAGAATAAAGAATACACCATAAAAGATGGATCAGTGGGTGCAAGAACAACAGGAAAGCTGAAATGATTAATGGTATAGGTAATTTTTAAATGGTAGAGGAAACTGTGCAATAAAACAATGGAGCACATACAGGTTTGTATTAGTCTGTTATTTACTGTGCTACTGTCACTACAACTTCGTCATCTTTCTGTCATGAAAATGATACCTTGTTCTTCCTAGAAACACCACTTAGCTTCATTCCAGCTATTCTGCAAACCACACCTCATATATCTTATTTCCCTCTCTTTTATGGTATTTTTACTCATTCATTCTCTGTTTCTGCAGGTTCTCAACAACACAGGACTTCCAGGACAGAACCCTTTTTGGATGATCTGGAGAGACACCATTCCCATCTTGCAAATAAAAATATTACAATATTATATCTTGCAAATAAAAATGAATGTTTTTCCATGGCAGTACTACTTTCATCAGAGGAGATAAAAAAATCGCCAAATGCACAATTAATTTGAGCAGAGGCCATTTGAAACCCAGGTAAAAACAAGAAAAAACATTTCTCTGAGTAGTTGGTACTTCCAATGTGGTCAGACTCAAGGCCAGAGACGAAAATTCATTACAGATAAAGCTTTCTTCACACCTTCAATAGAGAGCTGAAGAAGGCACATGGATTTTACAACAGGTCTTTAACAACACATCTAGTGCAAGGAGACAAACTTGCTGATTGCACTCAGGCCCCACTACCATGTGAACATGAACAGTGGAGGCATCACTTAAACGAACAGTTAGTAACAGTGGAACATTTCCTGTTTGGGATTTGTACATTTCCATCCACATCACATTTATTGGAGCCCTGAATGCTCATTATGCTCCTCTGTCATCATGCTTTGGTTAATGCTTGCTCCAGAAGGAAGACAAGCTAACTCTGCAAAGTCCCTTACTCCATGCTTGGCCTCAGTACTTGTAGGCATCTTTCAGTATTTTATACTTTTATTTGATGGAAAGGTTCTACAAATGGGCTCATTTTTTTTCCCTAGGAAATGGGCATGTTTTATGTCTCATTTCTCATATGTCATCAAAAAGATATCATGTAGTAGTTTCTGACCTGGTTTGAAAGTCTCCTTATTCCATTATCAATTTGCTGAGCCTCCTACTGCCACATTGTATAGTTTTAGTGTTAATTTTTAATATTATTTTCATGCATTTTTAAGGTAAGAGTGTTTTTTCTTAACTAGAGTGCAATAATAGCTTCTCAATATTAAATAAATAATGTTACAGTGCTGAGACAATTATGACTTTTTGACAGTGTTGATATATTAATGTTGCAGCTACAGAAATTCATCTGTTTCATGTATTTTATGGGCGCTTTTTTGTTCTTTACCCTTATTTTTTGATTTTTGAGGAATTAAAGTTGTCCAGTTGCCAAGACATTTCTCTCAGGCCAATACTTACTTACACTTCCAGGGCTGGATTTCTTTCTTTTATTTTTTTCTTTTTTTTTTAACTATGAATCAATTCAACACACAATATCTACTTCCATTTCCAAAAGATCTATAGCAAGATTCTAAGGAAAAAAAAATAGAAGTAATGTTTTATGAATCAGTCTCCTTTTGATGTTAGGGAGTGGGATTAAAACCTTTGTGGAAATTCAACATGGTGTTGTCATAAAATCCAAGTCAGTATAAGACCCCAGGAGGCTTTACAGGTCTTGTGTCCTTCAGAAGACTTTTATCTGCATGAAAATAGTTTGTATGACTGAAACCACCAGATGCACATCCACTTCCTAATAAATCTCAAAACAAACACACATGCAGGGAATTGGACACATGGGCTTTGCCAAGCCTAAACCATCAGAATAATATTTAAGAAACTTGCTCTGAAGAAATACATAAAATGCTACTTGACATAAAAATTGAATTTTAATTCAGTAGAAAATCCTAACCTGCTTGTCCTCCTCTCTCCCACCACTGCTTCCATGTCCCTCTTCCAATTTTTTCAAGTGAATTTATACTTTTCTTAAAAAAAAAAAAATCAACAAATTAATTGTGAACTTGATTGGTAAAGATGAGAGCAAAGTAGATGCTATCAGAGACATGAGAGCTGTATAGATAATGTTTTTAGAATAAAAATTACAGTAATTTCAGTATATATCTGAGCATGAAAACTCCAGACAGCAGTGGGGTTTCTAAGTTTAATACAGGTCATGGGGATTCGGCGCTCTCTTAAAATATCTTCAAGAGATTTTTGGATATGACTGAGCAATAAATATATTCAATCCTTACCTAGAGGACTCTACTCAGAAACAATGAGACCACCTCAGTGAAAAAGTTCCTATGCATTACTCTCGTGCATCAATATGCACTTTCCTTTGCTCATGTTCTGCCCTGTATCCCTTATTCTCAGCCATGCTGACTTTTAACTTGCACTGTTAGTAAAAAAAGCTGAATTGGGAGCATTACAATCTCTCAACTGATCTTTTTTTTAAATCTGAAGTAAAGTTAAAAACCACTTCAACAAAGGGTAAAGCACTCTTAGAAGCCACAGACCCCGGCAAAGGTCAGCTTTAAATTAGAAGCCACCTCCATTTGGGGCAGAGGGAGGAGAGCAGTGGGATGAGTCCAAGAAAACTAAAAAGGAACAAAAAAATGGTAAGAAGAGAAAAAATGAAGGGAGTAAGTAGTTTAACATTTTCTCTAAAATACACAGGCCCACATTACGTAGAAGATGATACTTTTCTACTCAAGGAGAGCACCATCTACCCATAAAATATTCTCTGAACACGTAAAGGTCACAAAGCATCCAGAGTAGTACATTCAAATGATGGCAATGGCAAATCCATGTCTTTCTCATTAAAATCAGTGAGGTTTAGCATCCTTGCATCCTTCTCCCACACTGGTTGCCCAGTGCTGAGGATCAAAGGCACTGGCTTCAAATAACACAGGAAAGATTTTACCTGAGAAAAACATAATTTATTGTTCTTACAAATGCCCTTAGATGTAGTTGGCATGTAGTCCACATAAATCCATTAAATATCTCTACCTACAGACACAGCAGGGGGAAGGGGTTGGCAATTAAACAGCTTTGGTTGCAATAACACTCATTAAGAAATGGGAGGAAAAGCAAGTCTTTAAAATGATGGTTTTCCATGGTCTGGATAGTTATATGGAGATGAATGCTTGCAAATTACAGTTTAGATCCATATTCAGATCCATCTGATCAGTGATCTGGGTTCCAGAAGTGGCGAGTTTTCTACCAACTCAAACTGGACCCAAATTTCAATTCTCAGCACTTCTGAAAAATCTTTTTACTTCTTTGAGTGTCTGAATATAGATTTAGAACCTAAGTTCAAGTAATGCTTTAAAATTCAGTTCATATTTATGTACCTTTGGATCTTCCCTAAAAACCAACCTCGGTGGATTTTTTTTTCCTGAAGCCATAGAAGAGGTAAAGGTTATGAAATTACAAATATTGCACCATAAGGGGTAGTTCTAATTGGCCTGTCCCTCCCTGAGGACATATTTACATAGAAATTTCCCAGAATTAACCCTTACCAATTAACCTCTTACAGGAGTCACAGTAGCCAGATGAAAGATTATGACCACACACATAAGTGAATACGAAAGCCATAAATGGCAGAGGCTAATTCCTAATAAAAAGTTATAGACTTTTTAGTTTCTTTAACATCTCCTGTCTCAGTGCACTGACCCTATTTTTATAGATATGGACAACCTCAGCACAGTGGTATGATACCATAATTCTGCTTTTACAGGTTGGAATGTAATAGTATCTGCTACGGAGAGATAAACTTACTTCTTCAAGGTCAGTGATAGGTGTTATACCTAGATCATCTTCCTTCCATGTCTAGATTTTAGTCTGAAAGCTACTCTTGTGCCTGCAAAGGCACTGGAGCAGACACGAGTGTCCCAGCACACAAATCCTGCTTCATTTCTGCTGTTCTTTTCTTCTGCTTACAGAGGAGGCTTGACATTGGCAGAGAAAGTTAAAATGTTTCCAGTACGCAAGTGCCCAAACTAAGGGCCAGAACATTTGGGATCAACAAATCTCTGCCAATCTACACGAGCTGTGGATTTGGCACCTACTGTCTAGCAAAACAAAAGGTGCATAGATATTCCATGGCACCTCTGATCACTGGACTGATTGCTTAATTGTCATGTTCCTCTCTCTGGTGGGGCCCCTGTGCCAATTAAGGAGACTCAACTGTGTTTTTCAGAAATTATTTTAAAAAAATCCAACAAAACAAAATAAAAAACTTGGGTAAAACATCTGTGTGCCTCCTATGTGTTTATTTATTCATTATATGTATCTCTTTGTTAGATATGGTATTTGCTAATGGAAGCAGATAAACCTTTTCATTCCCTTTTTATACTTTCAGTTTGATTTGCAGTCAATGGGGGAATGGCAAACTTGGATTGAGAGGGGATATCGGGAGCCAAGGAAACAACTTGCACATAGTTCATTTTATTCCATTGCTTAAAGCAACTCTGTTTGATAAAAGAGCCATTAAATATGGAAAACTGCACACAACATGCTCAGTGCATCGTGCTGAATAAAAGAGGCAACACAGTGCCTCTCACAAAGACCCACACTGTTTGTTTCTCTGTCTCTGCTAAAAGAGCAAAAGATCAGCACATTTCAGGATCAATCCAGACAGGAGAGTCAAGCCCAATCGTAACTCTAACTGCTAATAAACCTGAACTGCCTATAAAATTGCTGATCAGAATTCCTCTCAAATCTGTAGATGTTCAGTCTGGGATTAACCCCAACTTCATACCAAAACCTACAGATAGGTTGACTTAAGATCAAACACTTAGGCAAGTAATGATATTTTCATTGCTGTAATAATATACTGAGGGAGTTCATGCTGGGAAGACTAATTAGTATCCAGTGCCATAAACCTCCAATGAGCACTGAAAACACCAGAGAGTTCAGCAGAAGATGCTCACAAAGAACAGAGGAGCAGAGAGCACAGGGGCTGAGGGAAGGGTGTGGAGTCTGTTTGGGAGAATTGCATACAGTAAAAATCTACAGGCCAAATGCTGCAGGAGTGGGAGCATGAGGCCACAACAGTTCCCTATGATATAGGCCATAACACCAGATCATACTCACTGAGAACCACATTTGGGCTCTCCAGGCCTCTGGATCTGTAACCCTTCCCTGAGCACAAGGATGATGTGAATTAATGCATTGTTTTACCATGACTTGGTTCCATACTGTTACTTTAGCTCACATTTGAGATGTAACTTGAAGGGCAATGCAGACCATAGAATGTACCACAAAAAAAGAGCTCAGGCATACTTCATTTGCCCAGCCACAGCAGTTCTTTCATTCTTTCCCTTTTTTCACCCCACCTCCTGCTCATCCTCCTCCTTTAGTGCACCTCTCATGATCTGGGTCACCAGAAAAAAATCATATTCACTATTTGCTTTCTTCTTCAAGGCTTGACTCAAACAGCTAATACTGTAGTTCCTAAGGAAACTTAGGTTCCTTGCCACCAAGAGCATAGCCTAGAGTTGTTTAACTTTACAGTTAACACACACACAAAAAAGCTAACCCTTGAGTAAAATAAATAAGTTGCAGACCTGCAGTCCTAGCTATGGACAAGAGAATTGCTTAAGATTTTTCCAACCAAATTTTTTTTCCCATCAATGACTTTTATGCCAATAGTCATTGTACTTTGTTCATTCAGCAATGGGAGGAAAACGAAAGTTCTCTTAACATTTCATAGACTCTACAGTAAAGGAATTTAGCCACTTAGCATCACATTTTGAAGACAGCAGTTTTCAAAAGCCATGTCTCCCTTAGGTAATATTATTTTCACACAAACCCAGGCATACAAGGAGATCTGTAAATTTTACTTTTTTCCTCTAATAATTTCATTGTAAATATACATTGTACAGAAGTTACTCTGGATCATTTAATTGAAGTAAATCTGTTAATTCTTATAATGAATTTTACCACAGAAATTTTACTGTATTTTTTAAATCCTTACCAAGGCTGATACGACTAAGAGCTTTTTGGAACAGATGGTTGGTTCTCGTGTGTGGTGTTTTACTTTCCCTTTTATCTTTTTTTTTTATTATTTAATTTACAGCACATACTGTTAACACTTGACCTGACATATTCCTTTGAATAATTATACTGGTATCCTTAAAGCAAAGGAAAAAAAAAATTCTAACATTTTCATCCCTCTTAACAACCTAAATGTAAAATAAGAAAATAAGAAATGTCAAACTTGCTTGTAAATAACACTAAGCATGATAGGCTTGGGTGTTTTCCTCCAAAAGCTCTGGTTCTGCCTTCTGTATGTGCTACCTCTTTAGGTGGGTGACTTTAGCAAATAAAGAACTGAACCCATGTGGCACACAGCAGTCTCTGTAACCTCAAGCAATTTAATTCCTTCATGGAGCTTCTCAGTGCATTATAGGATTGGGTCCTCAGTTCTCTTTCAGCTGCTACCCAAGTGAGTAATGGATGGCACTCCTTGACTGAGGGACAACCACTTAAGCAGGGAAGTATTAAAAGGTACAAAATGCAAAAGACATTTTTAAACAATGCTGTGAGATGTTTATAGCCCTTCTTCCATCACTGAAGTATTTCAGGACCTGGTGTTACCAGAAGAGAGTCAGATAGGGGGGTAAAAAAAATAAAAGCAGAGGACAATGTCATGCACATCTACAGCATTTAACAAACCTCTTCACATACTCCCAGGCAACCGCAAGTATTTCAGTCAGTTGCTTTCTTTGCAGACCCTGTGCTCAGATTTTAAAGAGGTATCATTCTCTTTCCTCCCTTTGGGCTGTGAGGAGCATAAAACTCTGATTTTACAAGTGTGCTGAACTGTGCCTCCAACTCATGGCCAAGCAGAACTGTAGGAACTCACTTGGTATGAGCATACCTAAGGAAAGCTCAAACAAGGGTCCATGAAATTTCTTTTGCCCTTCTAGACTTGAAGAGAATAAACATTACTGAATATCACCATGCCTGTCTCTTCAAGTGCAGCTTTCAGGGGTGTGTCATTATCTACTCATTTCATAACTTGTTTTTTTTTAATTTGCTTCTCTTTTTTTTTTATATTACTGTCACATAATATGAAAACAATTAGAAGCAAATGGAAAAAGAAAGATCATGAAATGAATAGATTATGACAAAATGAGTCTATGCAGGTGAAATGTATCTTCACCTTTTGAGGATCACCCAGGCTTGAGATCATTCTGAGATTTCATCCTTGTAGTTGCATAACAACATATCAAAAGATAGTGAACACTGCTCCTATCCGAGAAGTTCTGACATCAGTCTCTTAGCTCTCAAAAAGAAAAAAACAAAACAGGCTCTAAATTATCAACTGCTCCTAAACTTACATTCTCAGCTAAGATAAGAGTTTCCACAAACAAGCTTGAAAATCTAAGCATCCTCTCTTTTGAGATTACCAATTTAAATATTGTGTGGATGCCACAGGCAATTGTCTTTTTTCTGTGAGGATCTACAGTACTTGTCATTACTTACAGTGCAGAGTTAATACTTACTATTTTCTGTCACTTTAGCACAATCATTTTAACTGAAATTGTAAATATTTTGAATCAATGTAAAATTAATGCATCTTTGCTATATTTTACTTGTATGTCTGTGAGTATATGTGCATATAAATATATCCCCATACGCACAAAAACGTTAACAGAGAATTAAGATTGTCTACATTCATTTCTTAAGTCCAACCCACATAAAAAGTGCAGTTCTAGGCAATCTCATGCTAACTGGAAATCTGGATCTACAGCCTTCAAGGATTATTAATAATAAAGTTGAGATGAGCAGCCAGAGTCATCTCAGAACACATCTTTCAGCAAGTAAACATCTAGATGCATTCTCCTCCACCAAAAAACAAAAAAGTATTTTGTAGTTATCATCAACATACTGTCTTGGATAGATTTCCAAGGGGGCTGGAGGAAGACTGTCCCTTCACGGGAAGCTCATGCTGTGGTGTGCATCCTGTTCAACCAACAAACTGACTTCATCCACCCACAAGACCCCACCCTCAGTGATACAGTCAACTCTCCTTGCAATAATATTCAGGCACACCATCTTAATTTTCACCTCAGCTACATTAATATCTGTTACCAACCCAGGCTTTAGAAAAATACAGAGCTGATTTATACTTTAGTAGAGAAATTAAAGATCAAAAAGATTTATTAGGGTTACTGTACCCTCCCCCCTACCAGTGCATAATCATTCCCCACCGTATATTTTTTATGGTAATTAGACACTCAGGGCTCAATCCTACAGAATGTTAAGTGTTCTGGCCCAGTCCAGCAGAGCTATTAGGTGTGTAAATGCCTGAGCAATCCCTCAAAAGTTAGCTATGAGCAGGTGAACCATCCTCTTTATTTAAACACATGCTGAATTATTTTGCAGAGGTTCAGCATCCCGTGGAATAGACCTAAAGCTTTGTTTATGCCTGTTTCTCTGAAGTGTTCTCCACTGCTACCATTGTATCAATGACACTAGGAGCAAGCCAAGGTGTTTGCCCTCTGCTTTTAGGAGCAACTGATGCTGATTTTCACCTAACAAGTTTTACTTAACAGTGTGGTACTGCTAAAGAGTGATCACCTTTGAGCAGAGTCAGTCCAACCAAAACTCCGAGACCCTTCATCAAACACTTGAAATAAGAACGTGTGTAAATGTGTGCCCAAAGCAGAGCTTGTACTTAACCCAGTGATATGCTCTGGGTAGATTACACACAGTGTATGTAATTTGGACAGTGCTGCAAAAGGGGGGCTGTCCTTCCAACCCCACCAGGAAATGAGAGCAGCAGATGCAAAGGTAGCCCAGTTCCAGGAGGGAAGGTGACCAGCACTTCATTGTACACTGCAGGCACACACACTCTCATCCTTCTCTATCTTCCTTCTCTTCCCTTTCCCCCTTGTTTTCCCTCCATGGCTTGATACAGTAAGAACCCACACAAAGCCCTGTGCATGGTACAAACAGTTTTATAAAGTTCCACACTCTCCAGTCTTGGGTGAGTGTTGGTAGAGCAGGGCTGAATCAATATGTTAAAAGTGATTTAAGCATATGCTTAAATGTCAAAATGTATTTAAATGCCTTTAGATTATTTATATTATAGCTACAGAGGAAACATATTCTATCCCAACAAGAACCTTCTAATATTTTAAATAAACACATGGAACATATGGCTGACTCTCTGCAGATGTGCATGAAGTTTATAATCTTTAATTTTTATTCCAAACACATTAATGTTTTTTACTTCAAAATGACCTGGGTAAACTGTGAAATTTGCTTAAGCTATTAGGAGTAAATCTGTCACACTGACAATTTCAAGCAGTGTCCTTATTGCTAAAAGGGCATATACTGTAAGTTACAGGCTTAATGGCTATTGCTTTCTGCCCTGATAGGCACAAGCCCTTTACCTTCCCATTTCTTTATTTCCTGATAAGCAATCAATGTACAAAAATAGAAAAGTCAAATGGATTAAGAGACTGGTTCTGTCCTGATCTCTGTCTAACAAAAAGGCGTTGTTGTCATGAGTTGAATCAAATCTACTCTTAGAGGATTTTATCGAAGATTGAGCAGATCAGTATGAAATAGCACCAGAACAAGTACAGCTCACCTTATTCCTGAAGGTTAGAGGTCCCACATTCTACTGAAGTCATTGACATGGACATATGCAGGGCACTGGAAATTTATGTGCACCTTCTGTGCTACATAAACATTTGACTGCCTAGCTCTCTAGCTGTGGCCTAAAACCCTGTCCTTTTGACACTCACATGTCAGCTTTCCTTTATCTGTGAAAACAACAAAACTACTCATGAACATGAAGGCTAGTGCATGTATGAGTGTTTGCAGGACAGCTTCACCCACGTGGACTTGCCTACCTACAGTAGACTTTAGCAGGCCACCAAACAAATATGACACTTTCCTTCTCCAGCTGTTACATGAAAACACATTAGAAAATATAGAAAATATAATCCTGTAGACCACAAGACATAGAGAACTGTGAGGTTTCAGAATTCTCTCTTCATCTGAGAAAACAGACATTTCTCCCCTTATATTCCAATTGTAGCATGAGAGGAATTTCCCAGCCCTTGTCACCAACCTTGCATCAAGGGAACAAACAAAAGTCCTGTGCCTCTGAAAGCAGTCCGTTCTTAAAACTTCTCTACAGTACAACCCATAGGAATTACAGAGAAGTATTCAAAAAGAGAAGTGAAAGTGGGAACCTTTTTTAGAGAGAGCAAGTCTTGATTAGGAGTCTATCAAGTATAAACCAGGCAAATTTAGACAAAGACCAGGAAAAGATTCCTAACAATGAAGTGTACTGGAGTGTCAGCAGGGGAAGGCGTGGATGAGATAATCAGCTGTGTCAGTTAAAGCTGCACAAAACAAAGTACTTGTGGTGCACTGGCTAGAATAATTCTGCATTATCACAGGGAGGGTTAAACAACTATTGACCCAACAGCTCTCCACGCTATTTCTCTGATTCTAAGCATCACATGTTCTGTAGGTGGAGAGGGAAGGGTCACTGCTGCAGGAAAAAATTAACATGTGCCATGAAGTGTCAGATGTTACTGTACATACTATGCACAACTGAAAATCCTGTGAGGAAAATAAATGCAGGGCAAATTTGTGAGTGACCTTCTAGTTTTACATGTCACACCAGACATAATGGGTTTTTACTCAAATAAGTGTTTTGTTTGAAATTAGTGGCTGGCAGCCTGATTTAGCTCTCAATGAAGGCACAAATAAAGAAAGTCACATTCTCAAAAGGCAGACTTTGTAAGTCATTCCTCATCAGGCTTCATAAAGATGCCTTTTATAAAATGGAAGGGTTTCAAAAGAGAACGCAGAGGAGGCAAAATCATTAATAAATTACCAGGAAGAGAGAGAACCAAAACATGAGACTGCAGAAGAGTTATAAAGGAAACCTGATCACGATGAGTGTAAAGCCTGTCAGAGACAGGCAGCTGATAGGAGGAACTGCAGCCAGACTGGAGCATTGCACAGGCACTGCTCCCTGCCCTGCCTTGCAGAGACAGACATCCTCTGTGCCTGGTTTGGCTGGCCGCTGGGGCCATTGATAACCACATGAAACCTGGGAAGTTGAAGGGAGTTGAGTGCTTTTAGGATGGCTCAGAGTGGGATGGAGTCAGGCTGTCTGTCCACTGCATCCCACGGCGTGAGCACCCAGGGTTTAATCTCAACCAGGGGTTTATGACTGCAAGTATATCACTGTATTGGCGTATCATATTGACTTTCTGATAATGTTCTAAGCCAGTCGGGTAAGAAAGAGAAAGTGCCACCGGGTACAAATTGTGGCATCAATTCTCTGCCAGACTGATCAATTGAATTTATATATTACCTCCAGCTACGTACTTAAAATCTATAGTTTCACTCCATCCAGTGCGTGGCTCACAGTTTAAGTAATTGCAAATACAAATGAATTTTAAAAGGATTTAGCAGGCTTTAAATTAAAAATGTGTGAACATTGTTATTTTAAGCACTCTAAATTATTTACTAATATAACCCAGCTGATTCACTTTTCTCTTCTTTCTGACTTAGCTTGATTTTTTTGATCCCTGGAGCCTCAGTGGAGCTTAACATACCAATAAACTGCAAACAGCAAAATAATGCTCTATTTCACCTAACTAAAAGAAGTCTTCAAATTCAGCCTACATCATAAGAGGCTGCAAGATGTCAGCAGTACAAGGACTTGTTAGATCCTGCATTAGAAATGGGCAAGTTGTCAAGAGACATAAACACGCAGTTGACAAAGTATGAGCTCAAAAAGTTAAGAAAGTGTTTAGGAGATCTGTTTTGCACAGGTACCACGATGATGCAATGAGGCGACAGCGCTACAAAAAATATTTAACACAATACCTGGCATGACTCTGATTATAAGACATACTTGCTTAGTCTCATTCACCTTAATCAAGCATTGCAGCTGTTTTCTGTTTTAACCACATCTATAAAATCCTTAAGTTACAAGGTAAGTGTCAGATCCAAAGAATAAATCAGATCATTTAAACTCGTGCTAAAACGGTGAGCATCCTCTTGCATTTTTCCACATTTTCTGACTTCAGTCTATTAATTGTAAAAATTATTTATAAACTTCTTCAGAGACAACAAGTGAGAGATTTGAGGCAGTAAAAAGCATCTGAATACAGAAATAATGACATGTGACTCCAGTTTGCCTACTTAGAGGATCAGATCCAGGGCTGCATCATGGTTTATGCCTCCCTTACATACCACTAGTGATATCTGAACTACAGAATTTGGTAAGGATAATCTGTAAGAAAACCCAGAAAATTCATCTGCAATATTAAGTTCCCAGTTTACAAACATCTATTTCCTGAACAGAAAAATATGATAAAATTCTCTTTTTCATTTTGCTGGGAAAAGGTATAGGTAACTCTATATGTTTGTCATTGTTATTTTTTTATTCAATTTGTTGAGTGAGAGAAAGAAACAGAAGCTAATGTGTAGGGATTATAGCACAGTACATAAAAATATAATGTTGGGAATTTGAAAATAATTGAAGAAAGGCTATTATTGTTTTGAAGGAAATAAAGTTATATTCTCATTATTGGGATAAATACACAATCACAAAATAAATGTTTGTCCTCATTACTATTGTTTATTTTATTGTTAAAGTTATGATATGAGGTAATTTGAGATTACTTTCTTCCCAAATTATGCTGCAGTCTTTATTCAGGTATATCATCACAGTCAACAGTAGTGTAACTAGAACCTGTCAAAATTATTTTACAGTCAGCATAAGCCCTGTTCTAAGATTTCTTTAATTGTGGTTTATTTTTAAAAATTCTGAAGTAGAAGGGGTTTGCTTTTCCTACTAATGTTTATTCTTAGGAAAAAATCTTCCCAGAAGTCCAGATTTAATTTAATACAGAAAATAATTCTTCTCACCATTGACTTCCCAAATTCATCTAAATCACTATAGAAATGACTTTGTTAGACTTCATTAGCAGTTAGCACTTTCAGATATCCCATAGAACATGGGATGATCATAATTCCACTTTGAGGAACTGAGCATATGCAATAGATATTAATACACAGTATTACATTTTCCCCCAAAATTCCCATTTACTTTGAATATAAATGCATCTGGTGCTGAAAGACAGGGAAATCCTATTACCTCACCAATGTTTCCACACTTCACCCTATATCACCATCCCACAAAATTTAGAGAGGCTGCTTTTTCAGCTTGCTGTCATCAGCTTTCTGCCTTGTTCTCCTCTCCAGGACTAAGTCACAAGGAGCAGTGAAGGGAATAGAAATACTCAGAATCTGCACGACTGGCAGGAGAGAGTTAAATGAATGCTTTTTAGGGCTTGAAGCCTCAAGTTTAGGGTTTGCTCTTGCTTTCCTGAGTGATTCCACCATGTGTGAGGAATACCTTTAAGGTTAATGGGATTCTGAAATCAATAAAAATGACTTACTAATGGTTTGGGGAAGTTTTTGTACTACAGGGTGTGAATTTACAAGGTTATTAGCTATTCTGCAACAGCTCTCCCTTTCTGCAGTGAGGCACCACTTTCAAAATGGAGTGAGGTACTCACATGAAGACTGAGAACAGGAAGATACTGTGGGGTGCCTGCATGCTCTGGATTTTCACCCCAGCCTAACTACTACTCAAAGGGTTCCCACTGGGCACAAGTTAATATATGTGAGACCAGTGCTGCAAATCACAGGACAACCTTTCATGATTTGTAAGGTTGTAACATAAGATGTCACACACAGAAACATGCCTGTGAATTTAAGTAAATATTTATTCAAATAATTGAGACAGTTAATTTAAAAGATTTTACTGAAGGAATGAGCTTCAGGGCGTCAGGTTGGGTTTTGTTTTCCCCAATACTCTGAGTTGGAATAGCATCTCAGTTTTTCCTATTAATGCTCCTTGATATGGAGACTTCAACTTGACCATGGTTCTTGAAATAAAAGAGTAGAGTAGACCCTTGTTTCTAAATGAAGCTGAAATTGCACAATGGATCCATCCCACAGACCAAACCAAAGCAAAAATTCAAACAGCCCAGTGTTGTCCTGAAAGGCACTAACCAACAGAACCATATATTGCTACCACTCTGCACCGTGGCAGAACGAGTTTGCACTGCAGAAAACACTGCCCTCCCTAGATATCTTGTTCCCCTGACTGAATTCCACCCTTATCTTTGTAAAACTCAGTATAGGTTAAAATTGATGGCTTCATATGGTTGACCTGCTGATATTCATTCACCGTGCTTTAGAGACTTTAACATTCTCCTCCTTCTTTACCACAAGACTCATATCAGTATTGCTCCTTCAGACATAAAATAATTCATCTGTGTTTTCCTTACAACAAAGAACTCATTCAGAGAAAATGTTGAAGAAGCAGCCTGATCTGTCTGGTATTAAAGACTTGTTTGACAAAACAAATTTGCAATAAACACTCAGAAAACAGGAGCCATGCCAGTTAGAATGATAGAAAATCATGTCGAAGAGATAAATGGATCATTAAAGAGAAGGTACTTGAATTTTCATTACAGATTGCTACACAATCACTAAAGGTTTCTGAACTTGTCTGCCTTGTTGATCTTGTGTGCTCCTCCTACCTCTAACTATTATGCCTAATATCCATATTTTCGCATACCTTTAAAAACCTGTATATTTCATCTTCTGAAGGTATCATTAAAAACTGTAACTATCAGAATTCATGAATTTTGATATGCATTGGCCTGAGCAGTACAAAAAACTGTTTAGTGAGTAATAATGTGAACATCATATCTAATGATTCAGAACCTGCATGACATAAGTGATGGTATTTTGGTGAACATATGGATTTTAACCAGAGCTTGGCAGCACAGGACCCTTGTTTAGCTCAGGATGCTGAGGAAACTAAATCAGAGAGATGACTGAATTATCAGTTAGAATTTTTCCCTTTCTGTAGGCTTATAAGTGAAATGATATTGGAAGCCAAGAGACCTAGGGATAAACGAGCAGTATCTTTCCATTTCTCAGTTTTATTAGTGCCGTAAAATTGGAAGAACAACTTTTGCTATGCACCCAATTCCTTCAGTGCAACACAGGTTTAAACACTCAAGAGCCAGCTGCCATTAACTACTAGGCACCATAAACACTGTCCAAACAAGTCCAAATTGCACAAACTGTCCAATTAACACTAATTCTCTGGTGTTTGAGATTCAAGGTAAAACACAGATTCATTTCAAGAAGTTCAGAAATGGCATGATCTAGTCTTGCACAAAAGGACAAGACAGACAATCACCAAGGTGTATATGTAGAAAGATTTTACCTTTCTAGTGAGTTTGCCTTTCTAGTGAGTGGGTTTAAGTCGCAGCAAAATTATATTAGCAGAGATGTCTCAATTTAATTAAGACAAAGTTTTCATGCGAATCAGTATCTTCTGTCATCATTGTGAAAGCAAGAGGGAAAACAGTGATATTCTCAAGTTGTTATTGGAAATTCTCCTGCCTAGAAGAGACTCTGTCTCCCTGCCTGTTAACCCCAAGCTCATGGCTCAGCTTAGGAAACAAAACAAATTACCACGAGGCAATAAAAAACAAATTGATTCCCTAGACCAAAGAAAGCTGTAGTCACCAGACACTCTCTTCTTACTACTTCCAGCTTTTAAAAGGAGGAGTCCTACTTTTATCCAGTCAGTTATTTTTTTTTTACCTCTTTGTATCAGCCTGTGACAGAGATAACACAGAGAAAGAGCTGCAGAAAAAACTATTTATCAGTAAATCTGGGAGGTACAACTTTGCTTTTGAGCCTTCTATGTAAAAACCTAAATGAATTGCAAAATCAGCCAGAGAAACATTACACGTATCATCTAAATCACATTAGATCAAAACACATTCAATTTTCTTCTCCTTTCTGGGAAAGAGAAGATTTTTTTTTTCTGAGTACAGCTGCCTTATATTGTGCGAGAAGCTACAGCAAATCAACAACACTATCAGTAGAATCAAAAATACCCTATTTGATAGCAGTTGATCTTCAGAAAAAATATTGACATTATACCAAATAACAACATACAACCAACAGGGGACAGGAGGGCTGGGAACATAAAAGCATTAGACTTTGATTAGCACAAACTTTTTTTTCTCACTAGCACTGACTTTTAGACTTCTGAGTGGGAGAAATGCAGGTGACAACAACTGAGGAGTCAGAGCTGGGCAGCAAATGTCCTGGCATAGCAGTGCTTCTACTGTCACATCCAGGAGCTGATCATCGTGTTCAAACCTCTGTCTGGGAGAGGAGGAAGTGGAAAGAAGGGGTGGGAGGCAGAACAGAACCCTTACAAATTGGCAACTCCTAGAATACAACGATACTATGCATAGTAGAGTGTATGTTGCACTGGAAAAAAAATTAAAAATATATTGTCATTAAGGTGTCAGATAAATCATTACTCAGAAAATAAAATTACTGTCCCCATAATTTTCTAAGCATCTTTATATTCCATTGAAGTGCTGTTTCATTATTAAATTCAAAATCACTGTTTTCTGTTGATGTGTTAGAGCAGAAATGGCTGCCTCAAAATGGTGGAAGATAGTTGCTATATATTCCAAAATTATAGCCAAATATGTCAGCAGTATGATTTCCATTGGGCTTGCTCCTCTTCCAAACACATCTTGCACTGCAGCAGCCACTACAAGTCGGAAAGATGGGTTTGGCATTATCACAAAGATACTTACTTCTATTGAAAAGCAGAGACTTGTTAAGAGCCTTTAAAAAATCAGACACAAAAAAAGGAAAAGTCCCTAACACAAGAAAAAGATGACAAAAAAAATCAGTTTTGCTATAACTTCTCTATAGAGGATTTTGTACTCTATCAGCTTCACGTAGACCACCTGCACTATGACAAGTAGGTGAAGGTGGTCTTTAAGGGTCCTAACTAGAAGAAAAAAAAAAAAAATCTGGTGTTGTTGCTTAGCACATTTATGTATTCTCCAGCTATAGATCCCAAAGTGTTTATAAAGCTCCAGAAATATAATTATCCCCATTTCATAGCCAAGGAAACTGAAAGGCAAAATTAAGTAGTTTACTGAGGGCCACACAGTGAATCATTTGAAGAGCCCAGTTGTTACTGTAAATCTCCCCACCAAGGCAATGATTATGCTGCTGTGACTCACACAAGATATTATTCCAGAACATCAATTGCTGCTTCATAACCAGTGTCGTACACTGACTCCTACACACCCTTCATTCTGTTCAGAGGCCTGCTGGACTTTTTAACTTGTCTCCATTTTGCTCTGCAAGATCTTAGGTGCTCTTCAGAATTCCCTCAAAAATTTCTTTTGAAGATACACCCAGCTTTTCAGAGCTGCATTTTTTTCCCTAAAGAGTTGTAGGCACTGTTTAAGAGTGTAACTTAATTTTGCCGGCTAACTGGCATCCATGCCTGCAAAACGATCCCAAAAATGTGCTTTTGAAGGGTAACTTTCTGAAGCCACTCACAGTGAAACAGGGATAAAAGTCTGGGAGATCTCACCAAACCCTCACTGATATCAAAATGTTGAAGCACAAAAGAAAGTTATGATTTCCTAATGACGACAGAGTGAAAAGATTTTGGAGAAATAGATGGAACTCATTTGAGTTGTGGGCTAGTCTATCATTTGTAACTATATGCTTTGAGGTGCACTGCTGCTGGTGCAGCTGTGTGCTATAGAAGATGGGAACAATTTTTGTCTAAAACTCAAGCCAAGTAGAAATTATGATAAGTATGACACCAAGTTAGCTACAATGCTTTCAATGTGATGAATGTTTATGAACTCAGGTGTATTGCTGCTCTTTCCCTCACAGCTGCCAACCTGGCTGAAGAGGAATATTGAGGTCAGGAAAATTTGTCTTAAAGACACATGACTCCTTGATGATGCTGAAGAAGTGATCTGCTGTTAAAAACAACAACTGGTTTGGCACTCCTCCAACTTCAGTTTTTCATTTGTGTGACTCAGGTAGGCTTGGTTAAACACCAAGTGGACATGTCTGAACTCTGTCCACTGCCACAGGTTTTGAACATTTGCTGTGGATAACACCTGAACCCTTGCTGTACACACAAATGATTGAAAAATTTTGTAGAGGGTGCTGTATTTGCTATAACATTTTATCAATCCTCTCCTAACAGGAGGATCTACCTACGTGAAGTACCTTCCATGCTGGGAAACTGAATTCTTCCACAGAACTGCTGCATTTTAGTAGTCAAATCCAGTCCCTTGGAAAGCATTGCAAGAAAATTCCTCCAGGGAGTTGCTGAACTGAAACCCAAATGCTTTTTGCTACATTTTGATTTCACAAATAATTTTCAAAAATATTTTCTCTACTTTTTTTTTCTTTTCATACATTTATAAGTTCCCAGACTAGAAAAAAAGTGACATAAAAAAAGTGACATAAAAGTGTCATAGTCGAGCTTGACCATTGATATGCATAGAGAAAAGATTTTTTTTTCCATAAGGACTCTTAGAGAGATATCTGATCTCATTTTAAACCTATAGCGAGTCTGCTTCCTGCAGCAAAGTGTTTTAATATTTAATTATAGAAAGCCATATTTTTTGAAAGGTAGAATTTGTTGAATACATCTGAAAAGAGAAAAATAAAGCCTGGTCTGTCAGGTCTCCTCTTCATCTTTTCACACAAGTACATGCACAGGCCTATAATGTACATCGCATCCCAAGGCTCATTTGCCGCTATCTAAACCAACGGGGTATTTATTCCACATTCTCCCTAAAGGGCAGGCCCAAAAACTGGACACAGTCTTTCCAGTGTGGGGAGCAGAAATGAGGCTCACTTCCCTCTTCCTGGCTTTTAGGCTTCCTTTTACCCACCAAAGGTTGCATTGTAGCAAGAGCTCATTTTGCGATAATAATATATGAGAACCTTTCCAAGTTCTTTTCTGACTCACAGTTTTCAGAGAGAATCTCCCCTAATTCTTCTTCCTAAATGTTCTACTTTGCTTTTTGGCTGCATTTAAAGATATTTTGCTGGTTCTTGGCTTTTAACCAGGCAATTCAAATGAGTTTATAAAATTAGATCATCATTCTCATAATAAAGACCATGAACATCACCATGTTTGTATCGGCCTAAGGAATACTCTAAGGTATAAATAAAAGGGTTTATGTTTGTTCCATAAGACTTGTTTTTTATCACATTGTGGGGAGAGGTTTTTCCATTAGTCTTCCAAAGCAGGAAAATTAGGTGCCTACAAGACAACAGAGCAGGGTTGATAGCTCCATTTTCTACATTTTGGTAAACTGGGTGAATTTAGCATCATAGTTAGCTCCTTTGAGACTTTTGGGTCTAAAATAATCTGAGACTGTTGATACGAATATGTTGAATTTCAGCAATTGCTGCTTACCTCTTTCTTTGTTACAGATGGCAAACTTTCATTTCCATCCACAACATCATATGGGATGGATACATCCTCCTGTTTAATTCCAAGTGCAGAACAGAAATATTTATTAAACATTTCTGCCTTATCTGCGTCATTATTTATGATTTCCACCATCTGCATATTCAGTGGAACTATATCTGACCTAAGATTCTTTTTGATGCTAAAATGTTTTCAAATTGCCTTCTTGTTGTTTTTAACCATATTGGCCATTGATGTTTAACAGAGTTGTTAATTTATTTTATCACTTGCTTATAACTCTTAATGTATAACTTATGCCCGCTTTTCTCATTCTTGATACATCACTATTTTCTGGTTTTGCAGTACATTTTTTGTGGTTTAATCAGGACATTTTGATTACTGTACATTTTTGCATGTGAGTTTATGTCCTTGAACAATTCCCAGTATTCACTAATACTTACTAATTAAAATTTACATTCCTGTTCAGTTATGCTAACAGATTCAAGCTTGAAAAAACTAGCCCCCTAAAACATCTAACTACTTGGTGTCAGATACAGTTCATACTTATAAAGTAAATATAATCACATTATTTAACAGTTCTTTCTGTTTGATTGTCACTGGTGGGAAATATTTATCTCTTTTTCCATCAAAATTATGTTCAATTTTGAACTTCCTTGTGCAAGATGAATCTCCACACTCTGAGATTATCTGCTACTATTTTTGGAAGCTCTAGGGAATTCTGGTGCTGGCAAAACAAAACCTTAGAAAATATTTCTCAGTTTAAACACTACTATGATAGATTTTTTTTTTCCTCTCCATACTGAAGGAAAAATGGTGAAAGAGCAGCTCTTCTCACTGTCTGTGTGGTTGTTTTGGGTTTTTTTTTCCTCTGTAATGTACAGAGGAATCTGAACTATCTTTTGACTCAGAAGTACCAAATTCCTGTTACTAGATTATTTTTGACTCCTCAGCATGCAATATTTATTTGATGCACTATTCCATCTCCAGCCCCTCTTCCTTATTAAGAGGGTTAAAAAATTTAATCAATATCTGTGAGGCTCCAGCACTATGACACCTTACCAAGTTTCAGAAATATTAACTGTGTGACATTTCTTCACATATATTAATACTGTCTCTGCTCACCTATTAGCAAGCTGCTTGAAAGTTCATTTAGCAATTCTTTTACAATCTAATATGTCCCTTAACACTTGGCTTTGTAGCATGTCTGGTGGGCTGGTTGTAATTTACACACACAGACTAGTACATATTTGCTGGAAATTTTTTATATTATTACTCAAATCCCCACTTAGTTTAAGGCCCTTCTGGCAGTTTTTCATTGACTAGGATGGCTTTTGCTGAGATGGTCAACAGGATCAGATTTTCCCATCTCCCAGGTAAGAAATCATCAACAGCCTGTCAGATGATACCTGACAAGGTACTAGTACCAGCCTACATCCTCCTATAGCTTGGTTCTCACCTAGGCTTGACTTCAAATGTTCCCACTTCGATCTAGAAAACCAGAAAAATGCATAGTCCTTCTATGCCCTTGAAATATCTGGCAGGCTCTTTCCAATATCTTGCCAAGGAAGACTGCATGTCATAGTCCTGCAAAAGATTCTTTCATGGGCTTTTTCCAGATTCTCCTGGTCTGAACTATGTTCAGTCCTCTTTATAAATGTTAAAAATTAACTGAATAAAGTTAGTCAAACAACATGGAGGAATAAAACCATGTCATTTATGTCAGGTGATTGTTTAGCAGGTAAAATTATCAATTATAAATAAAGTATGTCATAATTAGCATGTGAAACAGCTTCCAGGCAATTTGTAGACTGAAATACTTTGCCTAAACTATTAATCAAGTAACTTCAACTGATGAACAAAAGAACTTAACTCTGCACTTGAATAATTTGCAAATAAGGAAAAAGAAATAGATTTGTCAAATTAATTATTCATTATAAGTAGCTGAACCAGACCTATCCCCTTTTATCATTTACATTGGTTTTAAATTCTTAAAGTGGTTTGGGAACCTTAAAGAGTAAAACTTGCTATAAATGCTTAATGCAGTGATCATTTATATATGGCACCGTAAATGTACAAACATACTTTGCACTGGATTAGGCAGCGGAGACAATAAGAGTGGTTACAATAGCTTTAACTCTCAAAAAAAAGGTAAAAGCCTGATAATCAGATATTTTTTAGGCTGACTGAAGAATGAGCTGGATACCTGCAGTTTGAAGATTACTGCTGCAATTGACCCCTTGGGCAGCTTGAGGAGCCACTGGCAACGTGTCTTCAGCAGGGCAAGCAGCCAAGGCTGGCAGGGGTGCAGTGGGCACAGTTCTCAGGCTTCAGCAGGGGCCTGATTTCCAGAAATGCTCATCTGCAGCTCAGTGCTGAATGTTTTTGGTGGTTTGTTTCACTTGGTTTGGTTTTAGCACAGTTAACTTTAGGAAGTTCATGAGCTCTGACCCTATCCAGTAATACTTGGCTTGCAAGGACAAACAGGTTCATGGAGGTGGTGTGAACAACTCCATGTGTAAGATAGGATGTAAGATAGGATCTACTTTTTCCTAAATTATCTCTGCCTTCTGAGAACTGGAATACCATCAAATACATTGGAATAGCTCACATTCTGGCATCCTTACCCACAGTGCCAACTCCATTGACAGTCCTACTGAAACCACTCAAAATCTTACACTTCGGATATCAGTGCAATCAAAACTACTTGTTAAATTTAGAAGATTAAAGGTGTTTAGAGAGATAAGTGACAAACATAATTTTGAAATCTGACAATGACTTAAATGACAAAAACAACCTAATACCATTTGCTTTTTCAGGTGGTTGGGAGTGTGTTGTTGTTTGCTTAATTTTGTTTTTATAGCACTGGCATTTAACAGGGAGGCTCTGATTTTAACTCTGAGTAAATCTGACATAGAATCACCCAGAGGAAATAAATATAGAGTACTAGGAGGTCGTGTTTACAATTACTTTTTTAAGCTCTTTCTGAATTAAGTATGCCACATCTCTGCATCAGTTGTGCTGTACTAGGTAAGCAATGCACTTGATTCAAATGATTTTTAATGACTAAAGCCCCTACATTTTAGGGTTGAACATCTGTTATCTATTCAGACAGTGAGTAGTCAAGTCAGTATTTGGGTGAATAATTTGCAAATTCAATGCATAGAAAATTTGGTACCAGCGCTAAGGTTAATTCATTTTTCCTGGGATGCTTTGTAGCCAAATGGAATCAAAATGTCCTCACACATTACTTCACACCCACCTACTTCTCTGAGAAACTAAACAGTGTTGGACAGTACTGAAGACTCTAAAGATAACATGGGATGAAACAGGAGCCATGAATAAAGCAGGAAAAAGAAAAGTGCTTTAGATGTTACTCTACAAAATGCAGTGTTCAGCTCACTACAGCAGAAACAAAGTAGTTAAAGAATCAACAAAGAGACCGTAAGAAAAGCTACCACTGTCTGGATTTATTCCTTATTACAACAGCAGCTCGTAATCCAGTTTCACAAAGAGAATGGTGCAGTACCCTACACATGGTGTTGGATAGGAAGATTTCAAAAGTCTTTAAAACAGGAAGAAACACCTTTCATCCTCAAATATTTAATCTGCAGCATATGGCTTCATGTATTTGCTGTTGTTTCTTTTAAGACCAATGCACACCTGAAGCTTTCCCACTTCCAGTTACAGAACTCTCTGATGTTTGTAATGATGTGGTACCAGAGTAACTAACCTGGTACTTTGGATTGCTAAAGGGAGATAAGCATGAAATAACTCACTAGTGTCTAGCAGCACTTGGCATTCAAAAGCCTAATAGGGAATAAGCAGTGGCTGCTTGTGTGTGTGGTCCCTTTGCTGTTTGGTCTCGTAGTTCGGCTGTAGCAAATGGGATTAGTCTGGATGACTGTGGCAGGAAAGTGTGCTTACACTCCTACATTTATGCTAGATCAAACAAATATTAATTAGAGTATGCTGCAGCAGAGCCCAGTGGAAGTTGTTCAGTGTCCTTTGGATGAGATCGTAAGACTTTACCATTTGCTGGTTTTGAAGTTCATTAACAGCAAAATTAAGCTGTAGGATAGTAGAAGGAACTGAGCAGTGTTACTCTCTCCCCCCCTTTTATACAGGAAAGTATCAGGAGATTCAGGAGCAAAAACTAAGCCTGGACCCCAGGGCTGGAGTGGAAGACCAGAATACGTCCTCCCTCTGTACCTCTGCCTGTCTCTCTACAACTCTTGCCAGCAAAACTGGGGAATGAGGGGCAGGCAGGAGAAGGGAGGAATGCTTTGCACCTCACCACTAGTTCTGCAAATCTCATTAAGTAGAGAAGTCCTGTTCCTTAACAGGTTACCTAGACTTTCTCAAACACCACATTTCCCACCTTTATATTTGGGTTCTTGCTCTAAGGAATCTCCATAGAACAAACAGACTGTCACTGATGGTTAAAAGCTATGTCATCACTGACCTTATGTACAACATCATTATTCACAGCTAACTGATCCCTGGGTATGAAAAATTCTTTTGTCCCAATAGGAAAACGAGATTATAACATTTTATGTTTATCCAGAAATTACGACCTGTCTATTGATGCCTCATCATGGTTAGTACAGCATTTGATTTCAACAGGTTAAAGAATTAATGAGTCCCATATATGCTTCCTATATTCACTCTAAACTTACAGGGTTCTAGGGTTTTAGGCCAATTTACTAGCTTGAGAAAAAAACCCATAATTATTGTTGTGACCACTGTTCTAGGTGAAATTTGCATCCCTCTAATGAGGTTGAACGCATGACAAAAGCTTCTGCATGTTGTCTGCTGGCTCCCAACATGGTCAGACCCATTTCCAGCTCCTCTAAAATTATTCCTCTGCTTTTACTTAAAGTTCCATAGGGAAAAGTCACACGGGTTTTTTGTGATTCATTACCAAAGGGCATCAAACGTTGTCCTGTGCATTTCTCAAAGCCTGTACAGAGCTTTCAGTCCATCTAATGCATGTTAACACATACTACTGGCAACTTTTCTTTACTGGCTCAATCATACAAACAGATCCAAATTTCATATATACAAATCAGCTGCAGAAGAAAGGAGAGAAATGTCCTGTTTGAAACCACAGTTATTTTAACACTCGCTCCCCACCTTACTGCAAGAGAGAGGTAGTAGCAGAATCACGAGGCACTACTGTTTATGTCTGTTAAAAGTATCTTAAAATGCTCAAAGATTTCTTCTCAAAAGTGTAAAAAACTTAAAAATAATAATAGTATCATTTCACTAAATGAACAGAACCTCTGAGAAACTTTCTTGGACAATATAATTTGGATGTTTTCAACATCGCTTATTTTATTTCACAACAAACTTAGATTTTATCACATGATTGCTTTCCCAATTATAGTGTAAAATAAAAGGCATCATCAAATAGTTTAATAGGTGCAGAGGAAAATGTAGTTTTGTACATCAAATGATGCAGAAAATAATGTGACAACAACCAAAAAAAAAAAAAGTGTTGGGATAGAAAATTATTGCTATGGAGTTATTTGTCCTATATCTCCTCAGTGGAGGAAAGGGACAGAGAGCCCCCAGGTTTGATTATTATTTTTCTGATAAAGTGTACACTGGGATAAAGGGAAGATTTCCTCTTCCAAGTAGGGTCTGCAGTCCTTCCGGTGAGTATGTAATCTCAACAGTTAAAAGACAAATCACGTTTATCCATAAAAACAGGAGTCCACGCTTAGGCTGCAGGGTAGGAGATTTAGGCAGAGGCACTGACAGTTTTTCTTTAGAAACCTGTTTGTATTTTCCCTGCAATCTACTCAGACACATACTAATAGAATTTTAAAAGGTCTGTACACATCCACCGGAGCTCAGATCGCATGTTGATAAGCACCTCCCGGTGATTTTCAGATCGTGGACCGGTGATTACCTCTGTCTGCCTGGCAATACAGAGCACTAATCTGCCTCAAAATCGAGGCCCCTGAACAGCACAGGGTAGGGAGCAGTGGATCACCACAACCCTCTTTCGAGGGCCCGCATCCAGGCCATGCAGCACAGGTATGTATTATTTATGGCCGCGCCTTCCGTGTGATTACCTCCAGTTAACTGGGAGCCTCTCTAAAACAAAGGTTGCTCTAGTCCTGCTCGCCATTGGCACGAGGCCCTCCTCGCTCCTGCTCTCTCCCACTGCTGTAAGCAGACATAACAGCCCTCGGTCTAATTAGCTGTCTTTAAGGCAGGGCTAAGTGGGCTCAGTGGGGGGAAGAGGCTTTCCTGAGCCCCTCCAAGCCTCTCCTCGGCGCTGGCAGACGGAGTGCGCGCCGCCTCCGAGAGGCACCGCAAACTCGCTGACATTATGTCCACAGGTTATCATTATCATCCTTTTTTTTTTAAAAAAAAAAAAAAAAAAAAAAAAAACCAAACAAACAAAACAAAAAAAAAACCCACCAAAAAAAAAAAAAAACCAAACACCTGATCGATCGCTCCCGACCACAATGATGCTTCAGGGCATCTCTCGCTCTGCTGGGGAGTGATTGACCATTGGGTATCATTAGAGAGGGGAGGTGAGGGGAGGGAGGGAGGTGAGGGGAAGATGAGGCGGCTGCAGAGAGGCTCCGGCTCCTCCTTGCACACGCCTCTCCCTCCCGGACACTGCTGACCTTTCACTCAGGAGCCAGCTGGAGTCAGGAGAGATTTAATTGAATGGCTTCCTCGGATGCGTTTGGGGTTTTGGGTGATGGAGGAGGAGGATGCAGCACTGAGAAGAGGGAAGTGGTAGGGGGAAAGGAATGGAAAAGAAAAAGAAAAGGAAAAAAAACCCACAAAACGACAAGTTTGGGTGACCTTCAAAGGCTAATTGCTTGGCTCTTCCTAGGCCTAGGCTTTGACTTGCACAGAAATCTGGCATTGGCAGGGCCAGGGCTGTTCTTCCCAGGGCACAAGCACCTCCACTGCAGCAGTCCTGCTGCCCTGGCACTCTCCTTCACCCTCTCTCTGTGCCACCAACCACAGATGAGCCACTCCTGCCCTCCTGGGTGGCACCACACGGGCAGAACAAGGGTCATCTGAATTTTCTAGGCCTTCTCATTCACTGGAGAAAGGTATGGGGAGGGGTGGGGCAAAAAGCAAGCATTCCTCTGAAAGAGTGCATAAATACAGAGCAACACTCATCGGTATTTTCTTGTCTTTTTTTTAACATCACGTTTTCCTTCAGGTCGAGCAGAGGAACAGACAACAAAAAGAAAAAGCACAGAGGAGGTCCCAGCCAGAGAAATCCAGCAACTGTCCTGGTGCTTGCCCTTTTCCTGTCAGCTCCCATTTCCTCTGGCTTGGCTCCTTTGTTTGTGCCTGGGACGCTGCACCTTGGCAGCGCTACCCACGCGCCTCCTGCTCCTCCTCCTCTCCTTTCCCTGCATGTCCCCCTCAATGCAGGCTCCCCCCTTTCCATTTTAACATAACTAAAAAGGAGCGAATGGATCTCAGCTGAGTTAAATGGGTGACAAGGGAGATGGGAAGAAGGAAATTCATCCCTTCTTGTCTTTGAGAGCAATTTAATTAGGCCCAGGCCCCCTGTGAGTGGGTAAGGGAAAGGCTGAGGATTGGCTTGTCTGGGCTTCCTCTGAAGGCAAAAGCGGCCTTGGACACACATACAGAGAAAGGATTTTTAAAGGATCATGTAAGAAGATCAACAGATAAGCAGCTAATTTTGTGTACTTAGGGAGAAAATGAGTGCGTTCACTCCCACTGGAATAGCCAGAGTGATGGGATGAGAGGAAGGAAAACGAGGAGGAAGCAAGGAAAAAAGCTTAAGGTATTTCACCATTACTGCTGATTGCCAAAATTAAAGATTTATACTGCTTGATACTCTGGCTACGGCTTTCACAGTGACTGTGCTTGTGTACATATATCTATATACATACATATATAGCTATAGATTTTTCTTTATACAGCTCAGTTATTTCAAGAATTTTCATCAGAAAACCACTTTTAAACTAATTGGAGTCTGTGGAGAGGAAACCTCATTTTTGGTTCAAATGAATTTTCTGAAAATGTCATTTGATTCGAGAAATATGACTGATCTGCCCGATTTCTTGATAAGAAATGAAATGAGCCGTTGTCCTTCAGGATATCATAGACTTGAAATGGGGGATTTTATGGTTAATGCCATCAGATAGAAGTGTCCTACTTTGAAAGGAGAAGTCCATCAGCCCCAGGGAAAGGCTGAAGACTGAATTTCGTCTCTAAATCCACAGCTGCAGCTAGAGCTGGCACAGAGCAGTGATAGATTTTCTTATTTCCCAAGCAATAATTACAAGATAAACAGCAATAAATAACACAATGATTAATAATAACAAGTAGTTAGTACTTTTTCACCTCTTCATTTTAATTCATAATTTTTCCCCTCAGTGATGTGGCCAGTGCTGACCATGGAGGCTAAAATTAATCCACAATATTACAACACCTTAGTTTTTAATTATCTCACATAGAATAAACCTGTATTTGGAGATGGCTGACTTCTTAGTGCAACAGAAACAGGATCTCTTGGATGTCAGCATAACCTTGCTAACTCCATTTTTTGCAGGAAAAAACTAAGAAAGACAAGATAAGTGACTTTCCCAAGGCCACAAAAGGAATTAGTCAGAGAGACAAGAAAGTCCCTCAAAGTCCTTGCTGGAGGGCTGGCACCATTAGTTAGTTTATCTTTTTCATAGCAGCATATATGCAAATAGAAATGGAGTCATATGGATAAAAAAAAATGAGATCAGGGATGAGAGAAAAGGCAAAGAGAGAAAGCCAAATAAGTGTAAGTAAATGTTCCAAAGGGCTGATTCAAGCTAATATTGAAGCAGCAGGTTTTAAACAAGACGTCAGGAAGGAACAAACTGATTGAGACTCGTAAGTGACTTGGGTAGAAGGTTGTTTTACAGAAAGATTGTTTGTAGAGGTTGAAAAGGCTACAAAAACTTTGGATGCAAAAATTCCAGGCCATATAGTCCTGGCCCATCTGGCCTCCTGCCCACAGTGGGAGCATGCAAGCCTTACTACTCAACATGCTGTCACCAAAGTTTACAGCAAAAGTCCTGTTGACTTTGCCAGGAGTGTAGGGAGGTCTTTACAGAACAACAACTATTTTATTTTGTGTTTGGTCCAGGAAAGAAGGCCAGATGCTACCACAAGTTTTCCCCTCAGCTTCAGGATACTGCAAATTAAAAATCCAGCAGGAGGAAAGAGAAGCAAGGAAAACCCAGGTTTTCATATTTTAGTTAAAAAAAAAAAATCTAAGGAACATGTAGACAGTATGTCTCAGTTTGAAAAGATTTATCTTACCGGTGTGGCATCCTGCTAGTGGAAAAAATAACAATTCTTCTACTGACACTACTAAACTGGTTTCTTCATATACAAGTTCACTTCTCAATTAGTGGCTGGACAGACCATTTTGTAAATGCACAGAAGGAAAGCAGCAAGATGATGTAGTACTCTAACCTTTTCCCTGTTAAATGGAGAAAAAAAAAAGAAAAAAAAAGGGTATTTCTGTGATGCCTCACTGATTATTCTCAATGCCTAAATCTAAATTATGGTAGAAACATTTTACTCCCCCCAAAACTGCATAAAAGTGAACATTTTGTGTTATGCCCCTTCTGATCAGCCATGGCTTCCCAACAATGACTGCAGGTACAGATGAGACAGGACTTGGTAGTGGTCAACAGAAAGAAAAATTCTTGAATTGCTCCTTAAAGAGCATATTTGTCTACAAGGGAATACCCTGCCCTGCCCATGGCTTCTGTCAGGCCTGATCTGCTTCAAGTTGTCATCCAAAGGAACAATGTCTGGAGTTGCTTTTCACAACCACTCTGAGACAGCAGGTGCAAATTGAGTGGAGTAATTTCTTAGACCTGGTTCTGCTTTTCTTTTCCCCTACTAGTTTTTAGTGTGTATGAAATTTTTGGATAGTGTGAAAATAATCCTATATGAGAGAAAAATGCTTCAGTCTTTCTCAGTCAGGAGGAAATCATATTGCAATACATAACTCTGAATCTCAGGCATAAGTATTACAGATGGAAAAGAATTATTAGGTCATCTAGACTTGTGCAGGATTGTTCCCTACAGTATATTCCCCAGTTCTAAAACTAGTCTAGTGTTAATTGACACTGGCAATGGGCTTTCCATCATGCTCCTTGGGAGGCTGTTCCACTGCCTGAACTCAGTATTAAGAAATATTTCCTGATACTTCTCTAAAATTTTCATTGCTTAATTTTGGCTTACACCACCAATACACCCCTCTTTATACTGCATTCTGTGGTATGAGGCACAAGCTACTGCTGCCTTTCCTTGACAAGACATCTCTACTTATGTGCACTTAATGTATTCATTTCATCTGGTGGATAAATGTATGTGAAATAAAGCATCCTCTAAGCACAACATACATTTGTTTTGTACAGCAACTGCTGAATAAAGAGCAGGCCTGAAAGAATTACATTGGAGGAGACTTTGATGTACGAATAGGTAGAAGAGCAGAAGAAGAGAACACATAACTCAGACCCAGATTGCACCCTCAAGAAATCATGTTGAGATTCCCAACAGGTAAACACCTTGACAAATCCTTACTAACTTGATGAAAGCAGTTCACAAAAATACCATAAAAGCACAGAGTGGATAACACAGGAGATGGATCAATTTCTTTCCCTACACTTCCACAGTACCCTGTTTGGCTAGAGATAGAATAATGTTCTAGTGCATGTAAGAAAAATTAAAATATATCTAAGAATCTCAGGGAAAAATATGTAATTACATAGGAAATGTAGTGTAGAGAACACCACTTTAAATCGTAGAGCATTTTTTTTATCTTTAAAGTGCTGTACAAACACAGCTAAAGGAGTAATTGGTTTACTTTCACAGATCCCCATGGAAAAGGTAAGCATTATTCCCAGGTGGACATGGGGGCTCATCCTGAGGAGTGCTGAGCAGATTGCTTCCCAAGACTACAGAGAAGACTAAAAGTATTTTAAATGCCACAGTGTGACATCTTGCATCCAGTTCTAGGTCTGTACCAGGTCAAAATCCCTGAGGCCACACAACAAAAAACACTGGCCTTGTATAAGTTCATGCTGCCCTATCAAACATAATGTGAAAGTTATAATGGCAAAATTTGGTAGTCACAGGCATTACAGTAGGCTGAGCATCAGCTGTTCTTATCTCTCTTACTTCACATTGGACTAGGTAACAACTGTGCTCCAACGTAAATACAACACAGACACTAAATAAAATCTTGAAGGCAATATAACTTTTGACAAGCTGCCCCATTCTGCTGATACCCACAGAAGACATGCATTTAATCTGCTCTATAAGTACAATATCCTGCAGTACATCACACCATTAGTGCTATTAATGGCTAGTAATGAACACAGAACCAAAGCTTGAGCATCACAGCTCATAAGAAAATGTTGGTTGGAACAAAAAAAAGAAAAAAAAAAAAAAGTAGTGCTCAGAGCTTTGGCCATAGCTATGATCCACTGTGATCCAACTGGATTATCCATTGCATAACTGCTGGTAAGCACATGACTGCTAATTTTGTTCTTCACCCAAGTTGCATTTAGTTGTTTAAAATTCTGGGATTTTTTTTTCCTGGTGAACTAGTCACTCAATTACTTGAAGCAACACTTAAGTACAAGTCTTCTGAAAAGAATATATAGTCCAGGGATAGTGGAAAAGCAGTAGCAATAGGAAGCACTCTTTGCCAGTGGGAAGAATGAAATGAATTTCCCAGCTGTATTAGTCTGTACCAATCTGAGAGTAGGCATATATGGAATACAGGCACTTGGGATCATATTAAAGGCATTTTCCTTTCCATTCCACTTAAACACTTCAGTTACTTCTGCTGTGATCACAGGGAAGGGGATCTCTCACCCAGTGCATCCAACCTGCAGCATTCCTCTCATCCTTACAGTGCTCCCAGCCATATGCTCCTAATGCTGTTCCACAGCCTTCCCCCCAACACCCTCAAAAAAAGCCAAAAAACAAACCTCACTGTAAATAACAATCCAAATGTGAGAGAATGAGTCTACCACTTAATGAAATCTAATCATGAGGAGTTACAGCAGAACTCTGAATCACTGGCATCAGTAAAGGGAAAAGGTAAATGTCTCTGCAGTCAAAATCTTAAAAGTGATGCCTAGACCACCTACCTTTATCATTTATGTGACCAACTCCTAAATTACCTTGGGAAGAAGAATTCGCATAAAAATACACTTCCACTCACTCTCTCCTGTCTCTCCTCCATGTGAGTGACAGAAAGAGCACTGTTTGGTCTCACAGGTAATTTTCCCACTTGTGAGAGGTTCACTAACCACCCCCCCACACTAAACCACCACCCCTGAAAGAGCTCTGCAGTATAACTGGAAATTCAAGTATTGCCCGTCATGACAACAGTGAAATATACGGAGGGGTGAATGAGAAGGAAAGGGTGAAGAATGGATCCCAGGCTGAATGACAGCTCCTGGAACCTCTCCTTCTCCTTGCTGGACCTGTTAAATCCATAGTTAGTGGTGGCCTCAGGGAGGACAGGGCACCATAGCATGAGTCCCTCTCAGGATCAATAAAGCAAGGGATTGAATACCCCCATTTGGATGCCTGGAGCAACCTGTGACCAAACCAGAGGAAAAAAATAAGGGAAAGAATGCATTTAACTTATCTTATAAGGAACATATTTTCAAAAATCTAATCTTCTAAGGATCTGAGTAGCTTCAGGGTTTTGTTTATATTTTTCATTTAGGAGTCTCCCTTGGGTCTTTTCTTTGCCAGGAGCACAGTGGGCAAAATCAGGATCTTTGGCTTCCCCAATGTGCTCAAGAACTCTATGGATAATTTAAGCTTTCCTACTGCAGTAAAACAGAAAGTTCATAAAAATAAATAGAGTAATACTTTGCACTCATTCCACAGGAGGCTTGTGCTTCATAAAAGCTAGTCAGTGAAACATCTCTTAGAAGTAGGTAAGTGTTGTTTTCCCATTTCACAGATGTGAAAAGAAGATGCAAGATGTGTCAGGACCACCTAAGTCACTGAGGACCATTCTTCAAAATAGTAATTTTGTTTTTCTGGAAGTCATGACTAACTCACCTTTATGTGACATGTCACTTTGGCACATTTAAAACAGGCCTAAACGTATGGGTATAAGTGTGTGTTCCAATGCAATTTCTTGCTGTTAACCTCACCTCTCAGAGGTCCATCCACAGCACATCCACAGTAGGAGCAAACACACCCCCATCCCTCAGCCATTACAATGCAAGGACCAGGATACTGCCTAAAATTGGCAATGGAGATGCATCAGAACTAAGGTGGTAGACTTTGAGCTGGAGTAGCAAAGTCACTTGTACAATTTTTATTCTGCTATTACCAGAGTGATGTTTTACATCTCTGCAACAAAAGCTGCTCTCAGCTCAAATGACTTCTGAAAATGGGACAGATGTTCCTTAAAACTGAATCCAGGGTATGCTTCTGATTTCATCCTTTGAAACTTTGATTACTTATACAATCCAGGTCTTCCAAAATCCCATTTCCTCATTTAATCATAAGAAATTCTATCAAAAGAAAGCCTCTGAGATCATCCATGTAATCTCAGCAATCACTGCATCAACAGCAAAAACAGAACACGACAATGTTTCTATAACTTTTCTGAAAAGCTGGCTTGACAAGTGGCTTTTGGTTTTCCCTGCTCCCAGATATTAAATTCTTGTAATAGGCAGCTAAAATATATATATATTTAAGCACTCTTGTTTGATTATTTTTCCATACAAGTAACTGTGGTACTCAGTATGTATCATCCAATGACAGTGAGGAAAAGCAGGAACTCTGTGATCTCCAGGAAGATCTATAAAGAGTTTTTTTTTCAAGAATATTTCAATATATAGTCAAAACAGTGGCAATAACAATTCATGGGGCAATTCCCTCCTTTCTCATCATCCTCTTCTATTTATGCTTCTCTCTATTTGATAGTGCCAAGTATTCTGCAACAGGCAGAAGCTTGCAGAAGGGGAAAAAGGTTTAAAAGAAATTCAGAATATGTCAATAATCAGGTTGGTTTACTTTTTTAATTGGTACATTCTTCATCATGATGGCTACTTTACAGGGATCTCTCCCAGGAAGCTAATTTAGCCTGAATAATGGGTACCTTAGCCTATTAGACTAATTTTCATTACTAGAGACACAGTGATATGGAACTTAAATGCCATCTAACCTTGTTTGAAACAAGTTTAAAATCTAAACCAAGAGAATTTAATCTGGTGGTTTAATCAAAGTTATCACACATTCAGAAACAAAAGATGTGAGCTGCATATTTTTTTGTTACAAGTTAAAAAAAACATCCTTCCCTAGGTAACTGAGTTGCACATCCAACTCATAATCCACGTTTTGAAGAAAGGATTCAACTTATTTGGCTTTAGGTGTTTTAGATATTTTAAATTACTTGCCTATACTTTTTTTAAAGTCAGAGGAAACAGGTAACTCAAGAACACAATTAATTGCATCATTAGTGGGATGGGGAAATTAGAATATGGAAGATTAACCTCCTTGGGAGGTGCCTCTACCCTCATTATAAACAGAACCTAGCAGACTTAGGCCAGATGCTCCCTTAAAATGAAGTCAGACTGAATCAAGATCTCAGAGTTGTCACTGCCTTGTGCTTTTTAGCAAGATGAAAACAATACAGAGATGCTGGACTAAAATTTCTGCTTTTCTTAAGTCCTGGTCCTTTGCATTCCACTTCCCTATTTTTATTCAGTAAAGAAGCTGGCATGGTGTAAAATTCATTTTAATTCAAATAATTTTTTATCTCTTGGTCAGGAAGTCTGGCTTTGGTGGTGTTCGTTTAATGTGTTTCTCTCATTGGTTCTTGCTGCTTATCTGACCAGCTAAGCTTCCAGTTCTTCAAGGCCATTTTCCCCATCAGCATTGAATCCTCGCATCTCCTTTCCAGCATTCTCTGCAAGTCCATTGTCCTTCTGACTATTCTCTCACCATTTTCTGAGTGACACTGGATTTTTTTCACTACCCACTACAAAAAGCAGTCTGTCTCCTGAATGCTGTCCAATTCTACATCCATACCTGAACTGAGAAGGTGCTTATTTAAATGTCTTATACTATCAACAGCCTGCTGGAATCAAGAAAGTTTAATTCAATCAAAATAATCCAGAAACACTGGGTTTACTGAAGGTAGAACTGTGTATTCTTTTATGCCTTATTAAAGAGGTTCTAGTGTTCAATGGGAATCATAAAAGGAAATGCCAACTAAAAATAATTCGAATTCAAAGATTTAGGAAGATAAATGCCAGATATCTATCACTTCAAAATGCCCTTAGGTACCCTCAAAAACATCTTCCTTTCCTACTAAGCAATGCAGTTTTGTGTCAATCCTAAAGAGGCATCAAAAAAAAAAAAAAACCCACCAAAAAACCCAACAATTTTAGCACTACTTTTGTTTTATTAAGCTTTCATTCTAGCCCACATTCATAAAAAACACATAGCAGCAGGGCTCTGGACTTTATTTCCATCTCAGTGATCATGTTGGTAGAAAGCATGGTGGAAATCTCCAAAGGAAGAAAACCTCAGCTCATTGCAAATCTCCAGTTGTCCAGAAATCAACAGTGGCATGAGTGGGATCTGGATAGCCCGGAGATTTTGAACATTCCCCTAAGTCAAGAACACAGAACATTATTTCCCTTAAGAACTTACTTCCTCTTTCACTTGAAGATCATCTTCCTGTCCCTAATGCCTGTTGCCATCAACAGTATCTGCTTGCAGATACATTGGTCATATCCAACATCCTTCAGAGTCCCAACTATATTTGTCTTTAAAAATAATTCAGTATTTGGATGGAATAAAAGAGACTTGCTGCATCACATCAGTCACGTACTCCACTTATTCCAAAAGAGACTTCAATGAGGCTATATCAGTGTGAACCCAAAACTGGTCCCCTGAATTTAGTGTAGTCTTGTAAGATCAACAGCAGTGAACAAAGAGCCAAATCTACCCCAGAGTCAGATTTCAAACCTCAGCCCATCATTCAGTTGCCACTAGTCTAAGAGGTGCAAACATTCAAAAACGGCTTTATCACGTTCCCTATGATGCAAAATGCACATTTTTTCAAAATGTGTTTGTAATCAGCAGGTAAGAGGTAATAATAAAAAACCCCAACAACAAACAAAATAGCAAAGCTTCAGTTCAGTAAACATTTTCAGTTGTGCAAAGACATTATGGGATAGCAAAGAGAAATATCACAGGCATAAACCCCAATAATTATGGTGTTAAGAGCAGTGCATTATAACAGCAATCACTAATATTTAAAGTTTACAGACAAAACTACCAAATGAACAAATTGGTTCCTCAGAAATACCCATTGAGGCAGCTAAGGCTATGTCTTGCATTTATCTACCCTTACAACATTGCCAATCTCTCTTCTTATTGCTTCAACCATCATAGATCTACTAAAATTTAAACCAATTTTAAGATGACAGACGTGATACATCATAACTATAGTCTGTGCTACAAATTCCTACAGGTTGATCCATGTTTCTGATGAAAGAACATTTTTTATTCTTAGCTTTACGGGGGAAATTGGTGGGATCTAGGTGCTTTTTATGTAAGCACAGTGTTAGCAAAATCTTTCCAGATTTTGGCAGATTCTCTAACGTTTATGCAAGGCATTCAATGGTCAATCCTAAAATATGCAAATGCTGTCTTCCCTGGAAGATTCTGTGATATTTTGATAATTACCTAATGAATAATGTATTGGTTTACTGTGCTAATTCCCCAATTATCTAGATTATATTCACTGTTCTAAACTCAGTCTCTGAAGAACGTTGAAATAAGGGCTGGAATATATTTACAATACAGACATTTATGTCAAAGGGAGTTTGGACTCTCCACAGGTCAAGACAGAGATGGAAACTTTTTTATCATAGTCACAGATGGAATCATAGATGTCAGCATTATTTGGAGACAAACCAGTGTTCCTGCTTGTTGTCCACCACACAAATCTTTCACTACCTCCAAGAGAGAGACAAGATCTGCTGCAGTTTGTGAGCCACCAGTCTCTCAGCCAGATTTTGCAGATGCACCTGGTTCTTTGCTATGACAGTTGTCTAACATCAAGTAATACTGATAATACCCTAACTAGTTAGTTACACACATCTAAGGAACCTGCACCTTAAAGGACAAATAAAATAGGTTTCTTTGCCTGGAAGATGTTGAGAACCTCACTTTTTTTCCTCGTTTTCTGGAATATATGCACAGCATGGTGTTTCCTTGCTATCAATACCATATTGTATGCACTGTGGAATTTAGAATGACAGCAGAATGGTTTGCATTGAGAAAATGCTAGCTGAAGTGTACTGCAGAATCTGTTTTTCTCATTGCTAGATCTCTTTAAAAGTGCCTGGGATGTATTTTTAGCCCTTTTTTCTTCTTCTTTTTAAAGAGAAGATATTTATTATGTAACTGGTTACTTTTTGGTTGAAAAATGATATTTTGTCATTTTGTAGAAATAGGGGTGGGGAAGGGAAGGCAAACATCCAACCAATATTAGCTCTGAAGTGCTGGGTAATTGTACAGGGCCCTGGGCAAAAACAAAACATAGATGTGCAGTAGTCATAGCACATCTTGTCTTAACTTGTCTTTGTTAGTGTAAGTGAAAAGGTTAATGCTGTTCAATTCTGTCAATGCAGAATGAGGCACTGTGGCACCTTTGAAATCTAAACTTACCCACAGCACAGCTGATGTGATTCCTGAGAGAATCACGTTATTTACGAGTTAGTTTAATAATACAAATTCCCATTAACCACGTGCTGATGTATTTTATATATATATATATTTTTTAAAAGGCAAAAAAAAAAAAAAGGAAAAAGCCCAACAGATTGCTTTTAGTATGCTTATCACAGGGGAAAGCTTTGCTGCTGTCTACCAGCAACATATGGTAAGGTCTCAGCCACCTACTAGCCATAAGGGCTTAATCCTACTAGCCAAGACAGATACCAGGGATGGATCCCTGCAAGAGTTTTGAATAACATGCATGGCAGTTTAAAGGAATAAAGCTTCCTTTAAAGCAGAATAATTAATGATGACTTAAATTCAATGCCAATTAAAAATGTCAGAGGCTGCTTCTTGACTGCCTTGCACTTTGTGTAGTCAGTTAAATTCAGAACATTGTGTGTGCGAGGAAGCTGCCAAACTGCCCATGTTTGTCACAGACCTGGCAGAGGCATACATGGTGACACAGGTGTAAGTCAGGGAAGAAGCAGATCCTCAGTTTTTTGAGCCACAGTCTCATCAAGCAAAATGCCATCCTGCTTGCCTTGAATTACCTAAACCATAAATATAAAGCCTCACAATGAAAGTGAAATAAATAATAGTCCTGACTGCTATTTCTTTACTAATATCTGTTTATTTTTTTCCTTTTCATTTTTCTGTTTGTCTAACCAAATGCTTTTGACCAATCTATCCTTTAGAGCCAGCATAGTAACTCTTAATAACACAGAGCCATTCATCTCAGGAAATACACAGCATACTGGGATGTAATATCTCCTGTACACACTTCACCTGCTAACAGGGACAGAAATTTGGGGCTTATTGTTTAAAAGTCTAAAGGGCCAGGTGTAGCCAAGCTGGTGCTCCCAGCTATTCAACTTAAACTTCTGCACTTGCACATGAGCATTCATTATTACCCAGCTCAGAGTTCAGCAAGCAAGCTCCACACCCAGACAATTCCTTTGATCTCCTGTTAGGTTCTCTGTGTCTGATCTATCTGAGCCCAATAAGCAGTCCTTGTGGGGCAAGTGAGAATAACAGGTCAAACTATCCTCCAGTTTCACTCCTGCCAACTCCAGAGCTGGAAGGATGGCCACAGCCATACCTAGCTTGCATGGGATGATCATGACACTGAACCTGCATGATGCCTCTGGCTCCATTCCCAAAACTCCCCTCTGTGCCAGCTCATACAGAGCTGGCAGGGCATTACTCTGTGAGGTAAAGACTACACAGAAAGCCATTGCCCTTCTGCTCCAATAGTGGTGGCCTGCCTCAAAACATCACAAGGCCTTCAGACCAGTTTCCTGCCACCCTCTATGACTAAAATTCTCTTATTCTTGTCAGCCCCACTCTGAGCTTGATTTCAGAGGATGTCAGTTTTCAACATTAGAAAATACGAATATGTCAAGAAACAGAGCCAAAGCTGCAGGTATCTTTCATATATTGCTAAGGATTAAAAGAGATTAAAGATTTTGTCATATACCAGCAGCAAATTTATTTTACTACCTTTAGACCCCCAAATATGATCAACTCCTTTGAGATCACTCATTTCGAGATGACCAGCTTTAGAATCAGGTGACAGATTTCCAAAAAAGGTTTCAAGAGGTGGAATCCTGTTAAATTTATTCAGACTAAAGGTATCTAGAATTGAGCACTAAAAACAGTAAACCCAAAAAGCCCTCACCGTGATTACACACATAAAATCTCCAGAAAGTGACTACTTTCCGAAATATATTTCTTTTAATTCTGCCTTTGATTCCATTTTCCTTGCCTCCATATTATTTCAAAGCCTTTTATTATTAGTAAGTTTATGAGTCACACTGAATTTATTTTGATAAAAAGCAAGAGGTCTAAAATACTTCCCCTTCCTTTGTCTCTCAGCAGGCAAAAGGCAAAAGTTTCTTCCACAACAAACGGACCACAACCTCTTATTTTGGTTCTCTATTTGCTGGTCAGAGTAAGTCTTTGCGTGACTGGAAGTCATCCTTGCATGTATGCCTATATTGCTCTTGGGACTATAATAGGTTTCCCTACTCCAGAAAGGAAAGGGATCCAATCCACTAGGGAAGTATCTGCCATATCCATAAAAATTGGCAAATTTTGCCAGTTCGCTAAATTCTGATTATCATTTGTATGAGTAGGCAGATAACCCAGCATGAGTGATATTCATGAGCACAGGTGTTCCCAGAGAGAAGCAGACTTGGCCTCTTTATGTATGTTGTACATACAACAAGGAAAACAGAGGAAACAGATTATCCCATAACTACAGAAAAGAACTAGTATTTGTGTTCCACATCAAAACAAAAATCTAAGTCAACTAATGCATCAGAAAACTGGAACATGTCAGAAGCACCTTTCAGACTTCCACCTTCTTTGCTCAGAGAAGAGACCTGTCCTCCTGTTTGCTATCAACGCCTCTCTAAAACAACTTTAATTTCTCTTGCTATTTAATACATGTCACAGCACTTGACAACACTCATGATCTGTACTAATCAAAGCCTCAGTAGCTGCTACAGCCTGAGCAGGAGTATAATCCTTAAGATTCAGTCCCCCCTCAAAAAGAGGAAAAAAAAAAATGGCAGTAGTTTGCCTGACAACAGGGTAAACAGATTATTGTGTTATTGCTGGCTGATTGCCGGAGTTATTTTGGAGCTCCATAATTCGTTTAAAGAGATTTTTGACATTTATGAAATGACTTCTATAATCAACTGACAGTGCAATATCCTATAATTGTTCAATTAAAAATGACTACTAGTGCATTCATTTATTAGTAGAATCAGATAATTGTCTTGCCACTAAAGAGTACTTCACACTTTGCGCATCAAATGAAAATGTTTGAGTATAAATCCGTGGCACAGCAGCTAAAGTCCCAGGGATTTTTCAAGTGAAGGTGTAATTATTACAGGCCTCTGAAGTAAATATGGTTTCATGTGATAATCTTTAAATGGATTGCCTGTGTCTTACAAGACACACTTCTGCATGAACTGTCACATCTGGCGGGATGGACACAAACAGGTTTGCAGTGGCAGGTGAGACTCCTGTGATTTAAAACAGGGTCAGCTTAAAAATTGGTATCTAAATCACAGAACTGATCTTCTCCCCTTCACTTCTGTTACTGGGAGGGCACTGTTCTGCTGGAGGAAGGCAGCAGGGAGTGGGTGCACAAGTACACAGTTTTGCATAGGAAATTGAACCGGAATATAAACCCATAAATTCCATAGCCTCAGTCACCAATGCACATACATACCCTGTGCTCCTGGGAGGCCATCAACATCCTTTTAGGTGTATTTGAAGTCAATTTGAGGCCACCAAGCAACTTGGAACAATTTTAGAATAGAGACTTTCTCTTTAAAATTGAAGATTTTAACTCACATTATCCAAACTATCTGCTAAGCAAAATCACAGATCAATTTTTCATTAAATAATAAAAAACCTTGGTACATCAAGTAGGTAGAAATCATATGGAAAACTGTGTAAGCAAATCACTGAAAGGCAAGAAACAGGAGCAACCCCTTCACAAATATAACAATTTTTTTTTTAATTATCTCTCTGTTTCTAATGACAACCTTCCAGAATCCTTGGCTAAAAACTCACAATTTATATTCAGATAATAATAATTAAAGATATCAAGTGCAGAGTCACCAGATGGAAGATAATACTTAATTTGTGGCTGCTACAGTATACTATTCAGTAATGTCATTTCAGAGTCTCAGCTGAGCTTAAGCCCTGCTCTCCTCTTCCATCCCTCCCCCACCACACACCAGTTTGACGACAGAACATACCGCTTCTTCACCTTGCACTTGAGCTTTTCTGTATTGCCATTACACCCATGATCTTCAAATGCTTTAATGAACCAATAATTAATGAGTTATTTCTTGTGCCGTGGCTGCACGAAGTGTTACTTTCCCTGTGCTACAAAGCTGTAAATGGGGAATTACTGCCAAATTTTTCCTCTAGCGGTCCCAGGATTAGGGGGAAGGTAGCTGGCTCCCATCTAGAGAGCATCAATGGGGGAGCATCTGGAGAGCCCCTCATTTTCCAGCATAGCACCAATTAAAACCAAAGCAGGGATGTGGCAGAAGCCAGGCTTCAGAAGCCAGGCACCCCCTCCCTCAGCAGACCTTCACCAGCAGCCTGGTGCTGGCTGGGCACACTAGAGCCCATGGCACAGCCCTGGCTCTCCCCTTGTGCACTCTGATCACAAACCCATCCTTCCTCCTACCTCGGGGGGCAAAATAAAAAATTAAAATCAATGTGTCCTCATGTCACATCAGCTCCCCACAAAGTTTTGCAAATGACCCACCAAGGATACTCTGCTTCGTTGGTGGCATTTTTCTCGAATTATCCCCCATACCCCTTTGGTGGCATTTTTCTCATTTTATCCTCCATACCCCTTTGTTGTTGTTGTTGTTTGCTGTTGTTTCAAACCCATTTTTCTGCGTGTTGTACAGATTTCAGGAAAAAAAAAGACTTTCGATAAAGACGGTCCTGGCAGCTGGATGATAAATATTATTTTCTTAACCTGCCTAGCTTTGTCAGCCACCTGCAACAGCAGCCTGCCACGCGTTGGAAGCAGCTCATTAACTTTCCCGCAGCTTCCCAGGAGTTTTCCTTGTTTTCTTTCACCTTGGGTGTGTGCTGCCTTCTCTGTGAACAGTTAACTACCAGAGCAGGCCGAGCGGGCTTTGGCACCGCGAGCGTAGCACGCTTCAGGCAGCCTCCCTGCTAAGGCTCAAAATCTCTCTTAAACACATTAAGCAGCCCATTTTGGATTGATAGTGCAGTAATTATTCTGCTTCACCCTAAAAACCATCCTGGGGTAATTGGCGCAGAGGAAAATTACCCAGAGTCCTCTGCCACCTGGTAGTTAAGGAACGAATCCAGGGAAAGATAAGTGAAGCAGGGAAAAAATCGGCACTTATTTGATTTTAATCTCACCACTTTGCAAGCATTTAAATTGCCTTAATCAGGTGGCTGGCTCCCAGCCTAGCTGGTAATCTGTTATCAAATTTGAAACTAGATTTTTTAAAATGTCAGTGTAGGCTGAGAATTGAAGTCTATTAACAGTTATGAGCCTCCCTCCTAAACTTCCATAATCTATGTATTAATGATCCCTTTTACAAAGCTGTCAAATATTACTTTATTATAACTATATATTAGTAACGTCAGTGTAAAAGCAGGATTTAATTATTTATTTTTTAAAGATAGGGGGGAAAAAAGCCAAACCCCATACACATACACAATGCTGACATTCTTAACACTGAAACCCGATTTTTCCGAGGCAATAACTTGAGTGTATGGAATAACCTTGATAAATGTAATTGAATTTTTCTCTGATAAGATTAACTAGTGGTAATTGTGAATGGGGAAGGTCTGACCCACTACAAATGAGATGTATGACGAGCTGAAAATAATCAATTTTTTTTCCTTTCTCTTTCTCCCCTCCCTGCCTCCCCCCTCCACCTCTGAAAAAGGAAAAAAAAAATCTGAAATAGTAATTTTGGGCCTGGCAGGATGAAGCATTTATGTCTGAAATGTTTTTGTATGTGCTGATTATCTGCTATCTTCTCAGTGTGTCTAATTGTGCTGAGCTCAGTTTAAAATGAGATCAACACATTTAAACCCCAGAAGGCTTAATTAAGGGAGGGACTTAATGCTTTACAAAAAAGGGGATATACGCCTTTTGAGAAATGTAGTATAAATTCTACCTGCAACTTCCCTGACTAGAGTACTCCAAAATTCTGTAGTTTATTAAATAGCTTTTGAAAACAAACACAAAAAACAGAACTTTAGAACTTATAATTGCAGCTGGTGGTTGAGAGCTGCGATTTTTTTTTTTTTGTACTTACTACTTCTTGCTTTTTTTCTTTCCTTATACTCTTATTTCAAGCTGTCCTGACAAAGCAAACAAAAATGCAAGATACAAAACAGGCTCAAGGACTCCAGCTTTGGAACTCTTCAGCCTCACAGAGCAACTATGTGCTCCTCAGAGAAAGCTGCATGGAAAAACACACACACAAATTCAGACAAAGCACTCCCCTACCTGGCATTTGTTTCTCTTAAGCAGGCAAACTATTGCCGTGGAAATTAAAAAAGGGTGAAGGGAAGGATTAATTCTTTTTAGTTATGTGATAAAAGTCAATCAAGTAGTCTTTGAAAATAATGCCTCAGTTCATTTTTTTTTCTTCCTCCCTCATTATCCTGTAACTCTGACCATTGAACTTTAGTGCTGTAGATCAGGCTAAAACACCACTGACAACTGTGTATTCATATTCTTTTCATTGAATCCTGTGTAGGTTCTGTGAAAGACTCTTCAGAAAACATAAAATCTACCAACAATGAAATTAATCACAAAGTACAAAAGAAAAGCAGCTGGCATGCAACTACTGAATAATGCAAAATGTGCAGATTTAAATTACATGTCACCGTTAATGTATACAATATATCTATATCTACACACACACACAGTTGTGCTATAATCAGTAAATAATTTTTCACTGTCTACAAAATAAGTATTTTAATTCACAAATAGTATATACTGAAATTGCATCAAAATTAAATACAGGATGAGTTCATCATGATTAATGTTGCTGCAGTAAACACCAGAAGAAATTAAACTCAATAGGAAACGGTTGCAATTTTAAAAGATTGTTAAAAAGAAAAGCCTTTATATGGCAGAAAGTTTTAAGTAAAACCAGTAAAAATCTGTGTTAATATCTCTGCATATTTTTTCTCTAATTAGTCAACAGAATCAAATACAAAGAGGAAAGAAAGTTGTTTGCTTCATTTATGCGCTCATTAGAACATGGATTATTTATAAAGGAACTACCTGTAAAACTATGGGAGAAAATGACTGGTGAAACCACTATTGTCATGCAGCATTGTGGGGAAATGATAGTCCTGGAGACTGGCATTATTTTTCTTTTATTAAAAAAAAAAACAACTAAAAATTAAGTAGAAAACTGGAGTCCATAGCTACTTGCCTTGAATTCTGAACTTTGCCAGTTCTGAGTTGCACAGCCATACATCCTTGAGAGCAAACAAGAACCTGGTGTACTTTATTTCTCAGCTTTTGACAACCTTTATTATTTCGTTTATCTGCTATTCATAGCAAGATGTAAACATCTTACTTCCCAGTGTGATCCTCATATCAACAGTGGGTCAGTTTAAAATATTGGGAATCAATATGTTATAAAACATCAGCCAGTACTAAAAAAGACGGAGGTAGAGCAAATTCATTGAATGTCAAATAAAAAATAAACAAACACAGACAGATAAAAAAATGTAGCAGGATCATAAATAAAAGGCAAGGAATTAGAAATATATATTCCTAAAACAATTACTTGACAGGGAAAATGCCTCTACACTAAACACTGAGCCACTTAGAGCAGGCAAGGTGACAATTTTCTTCTAGGTGCAAATGAAATTAAAGTTTAAAACAAATCTCTTAATTTAATAGAAAATTTACATGGTAATAGAGCTCATTACTATTACTGCATGGTGAGAGCAAATAGTATGGATGGAAAAAACTTGGTTCAGATTCAGCTCATTGTTTAAATTTATTGGACTGGATGTTTCAGACTGGGGGTAGAGGTGGGGGACAGCGTTCCCAGCTTGGGTAAACAGGCATCATGGGCATCTTGCAAAACAAGCAAACGAACCAGGCCTCCTGCTGTTCTTCCCCCTTCCCAGGCCTCTTTCTAATCAATGGTAAGTCTATAACCAGAACAAGTCTAAAAAAAATTCTTTTGCCAGAACCATTTTCCAACTCAAAATAAATTAATTTTCTTTAAAAAAATTGCAGGAAAATGCTAGTTTAAAAAATCATTTGCTTTCAAGGCTAGAGAAGTCCATACTGGTCATTTCCAAATCTGTGGTTATTGTTTTAAGAGATATAGCAATATTTTGTCTATATATAATTTTGACTATTTGAGAATTTCACATTATGCCATTTTACCAGCAGATATTTAATGAAATTCTAAGAGATAAATATATTTACATGTTTTACTTTGTAGGGCAACATTTCACCATGAGCAAAACAGATCAGAAATTAATCAAATTAAATTATGGACTAAAATTGTACATTTTAAAAAACTGATTTCATAAGACTTGGGTTTGGGTTTTTTTTTGAGGGGGTGGGGGTGTTTGCAAAAAATCTGAAATGTAGAAATTTCTTATAAAACATGAATCCTTGTCCTAATCAATCATACATATGTTTCTCTTCATTCCCAAATAACTTTCAATTTTCAAAATACAGGTAAAATAAACTAAACAAGAAATGGATGTTGTGGCTTGAAGAGAAAGGGGGATTTGCAGAAGGAAGGAAGGCAAATGAGGAAGAAAGAAGGAAGGATGAAAGGGAAGAATTGGAATTCAGAGGCTTGGGTCAGAACTTCCTCTACCCTACAGAGTATAAAACATCATTTCTGGTGACTTTCCCTACCTGTAAGCTTTGTTTCCCTACAGATCAGCACTGGTCCAATAATGCACGATATCAAAGCAAAATGAAACACACCAAGATGCAAACTCATCTCCCTTATTCCTACAGCTCCTATGAGACATTTTTCTTCTGCATCACTTCATTTATCTTAAATATTTAGTTATGACTTACTATAAAGCTTCAATATTTTTTTTCATTTACTTGGTTTATGAAAGCTTCCTTTCAATTAAAGATAATTGTTAGGTGACAATTTGAAAAAGAAATTTCTTTTTTTAATTAAAAAACAAACTTGCCATCAAAATATTTAAAACGTCTCCAAATCTTGCTATTTTTTCTCCCAAATTTCATGCCCCAGTTTGTCAAATTCAATTCAAATTTTGCAGATTGATGCACATCATACATTTCCTTTTTATAATGTCATTTCCAGCTGGACTGACAACGATGGCACAAGAAGTACAGATCATCCCCTTCACTGGCATTGACCTCCTCTCTCATTTCTTTTGGGGGAAGTCTGCAGAAAACAGCAGCTCATTAATTGCCTCGCCTAAGAGCCCTCTTAATTTGGCTACCTCCTTCTCCTATCGCTTAACGCAACATTTTTTCCTCAGTGCAGAAGTGTTTGCACAGAGCCAGATCTCAGTACGGCCAGTGCTCTGGTGGGCAGTAGTGCGTGGTCTGCAAAGAAAAACACAAGTCAAGGACGGGACCAAAGCTTTATTCACAAGGTCTTCAGTCCTGTTTTCCATGCTGTCTTGCCTGGTTTCAGGGTTATGTTGCCCTGCTGGTCCTGGCCTTCACCCACCATGAAGCAAAGAACCATCCCAGCCCATGAGGCAATGAACCTGCTTTCTCCTGCTTATCCACTTCCCACCTGCCCTGCAGCACTGCAGGATGGAGGATGTGACCTCACCCATTCCGTGCCACAGAATCAGCCAGGAAGGGTCTTTTGTTCCTTCCACTGAGCTAGACCTGTTCTTTCTGGTTTGATTGCTTCTCTCATTACCTCTGACAGTTTTGGATTTGGGCTTTTTCCAGAGGTAGAGACAGGGGATTGAAGACAGGGAGTCTGTTTACAGCGTGTTGAGTCAAACACTGCAATGTGATTATAGTCCTATGTTTTTATAGCATGCCCACTGTGCATAGAAGTGCTCCATCTCATTTATTGCCAGTTTTACTACAGCATCTTTTCCACACAGGAGATTTAAACCTGACACCAACTGGCTTCCAATCACACAAACACAAAACAAGCTCAAGTTCTGGTGGTTTTCCTCACTTAAATACTTTTTTAAGAGATTTTTGAGCAAACACCAGTGGGGTAAAACAGCAAGTTCTTTAACTTTCACTTGCAAAGAAATGGCACTTGCTAGCCTCTGAGGAGCCACGCTTTTTGAGAAGTTGGCTCCTGCTTTGGTTTGACCTGACAAGTCACAGATTGCAAAGCAGCAGCTCCACCACTTGAAATAGAAAAGAATCATTAAGATACAAAACCTATAAAAGTAAGATCACCTTTCAGTTTTCCTGACACTAGAGGGCAAGCCCATTTTAGGTAATGCTACACTGGATGAAGAACTTTAAAATATGTTCCCTTAATAACAAGTAAACTGTGCCAACTCTCAGTCACTTGTGCCTCCTCATGGACTTCTCTGGCTTCTGAGGTAGAACAACTCTGCTCAAGCTGGTGGAACTAAGAGGGCTAAAGAGAGCAGTCATCAAACCCTAGACCTTAAGTAAAGCTCTCAGCACCCACAAGGAAGGTTCTGATATTAATGATGGATAACAATAAGCTGTAATCTTAAGGACATTTCTCTTACCTTTACAGATTTTCTTTTTTTTTAATTTCAATACCCTAGACTCTTAGTACTTATTGTAAAAATATTGATTGCCCAGTGGTCAGCAAGAGAGATACAGGATGAAGAGAGAGAGATGTGAGAAATATGTGAGGAAATACTTTCCCTCAAATTAACACCTCATCTCACCATCTTCATCCACTAATACGAAATGAAAGAAAAGCCTTGTTTAACTCATGTCTCTTACTGCTTTGCAGGCTCCTCCATGGTGCCTTCCTCTTTGCAGAAAAATCAGACACCACAGCTCATTAAGCCAGACTTTGAAAGATAAGAAAGCTTATAGACTCCCTCACTTCTCTGAGGTTAACATTTCCTTAATAGAAGACAATGGTCTTGTGGTTAAGCCACAAACTTGCTGTCTGGGGACCTTGGTTACAATCCATTACACACACAGACCGTGGAAAGCCATATTACTTTTCTTGACTTAACTACATTTTAAAGAAGGCCAAATAAGTCTGCTTTTCCACTGGATAAGGCAAGGGTAATCAAGGCACAAAATGGATGCTGTGCTTCCTGCAAGGGCAGCCTTTAATAATAGTTTTCTTATTATAAGACTTGATTATTTTATAATTTGTTTAATAATTTATATTTATAATGATATAATAATAATTTATTTTATTCACCTTTGGTGCCAAAAGTGAAAAAAATATTTTTTAAAAAATTATTAATCAGGTCCCTTAAGATGAAGTTGTAAATTTATATAACAAAACTAATATAACAGCAAATATTGAAAGCATTTAGAGAGAAGATACAAAATCAGTCATCTATAGATGCATTTAGAAACTAAGTTGCACTATTTTCCAAACACTTGGCATGTAGGTATAAAAATATTTCATTCAAGAGATACCTGGGTTTAGCATCATTTCAGTCACTCAAATGAGTGATCTGACCAAATTCCTCAGGTGCCAGTTCAAAAGGACACAGCTCTCCATGTTTTTGCTAAGGCACATGCAGTCTCTATGTAGGCATCCTTCGTGGCCTGTAGCCCCTAAAAGGGCACTGGACAATTGTGTTTAGACACTTGAGCCTACCATTTTTATTTTCCCAGCAGAGATATTTGGAAAATAGGTAGTCAGGAAAGCTTCCTATCAGTTCTTACTTATAAGCTACAAATCAGGACAAAATTCACCCCAAAGTTGTAATTACTGCACTTCAGCTAAATTTTCCAGAATGCACTAATATGTATTTCCCATGTCACACCTATGAACAATTAAGGTCATACAGAATACTTTGCATACAACAACACTTGTAAACCTTGTCTGGTTTCAAACACAACAGACTCAGTTTCCACTGGAAAATCTCAATTTAATAGCAGAGTGCTACAGTCATGAAGACCTTAAAAATAAAGCAGGCACAGAATAAATGTGTACAACTACAACTGAGAACAGTAGGAGGTAATTCCACCATCTTGCCTCTGAATTGTGCAAACTACTCTGAGGAATGTTCAGTTAAGTCTTGCATAACACTTTATCATAAATAATTACAGCTTAACTACACTTGGCAAATAAACTCACAAAACATTTGCTATAAAGCAAAAGATCCTCTTTTAAAATTTTGCTTATTCACCAGCTAATTTCAAAACCCCCAGCAACTTGTCATGCACTCCTTAATAGTTTTTGTAGAATAACGTGGGGTTTTCATAACACGAGGCCTAAAAGTATGTGAAATGTAACACAAATCATGGTTAAAGCTCTCTCACTTGGAAACAACTTGATTTAACAGACTTCTCTTTAACCAAATATCAAATATTTGGAATCTGGCAACATATTTTGCACGGCAGGTTTTAGGCTGATCCAGTTTGAAACAGTAGTAGTGCTGTCATCTCTGATGAGTTTTGTAGGAAGAATTAATCAATTTGTCAACAGAATTGTTGAGAAAAATATTTTTCTGTTTCAGTAGAAGTTCCTCCAACTTTGTCATTCAATTCAAGAAAAGATCTCAGCATTGCTTGCAGAGGTTGTGGAGGTTTAAAAAAAAAACCAAAACCCAGACTTAAAAATACCTGATGAGCAAAACTTCCATAAACTAGTAGTCATGGGATGATATTCTGTGCATTTCAGACTAATGATGATACTTTCTATCTCTCTTATTTTGAGTGTAGTGCCTCTGTTTATCATTGCTGCTGCTTCAAAACATTTATTCACCATAACACCTCATCCAGAAAGCTTTCAGCCTGTGATGCCTACACCCTGCACAGAGTCACTGTGAAGTTTTTGGGCTAGTAAAGATCTTTCTCTACTGAATTAGTGCATTAGAATATGGTCTATAATAGTTTCTGGAAGCCATCAAAGAAAACAAAACCCCTGAACTTTTAGGTTCTGTACCATTTGTGCATTGCTCTAGTGTGACCTTATCTCTGGGTTACAATGCATTTGAGGTAAACCCTGTACTCTTGTTTGGGGAGGGAACTGATGTCCATTCGCTGCTAACTAAATAATTAAGATGTCAGAGAAAAATTCTACCACGGAAATATTGCAGAGAGAAGAAATCTGTGTTTGGACCAATATTGAAGGATTACAGGAGTCTGACCTTCCCATTGCTCTCCATCTTCATCTATGTTTTTGTGCAACTTAGATTGCCTACCAAGGAAGAGCTGCTTGGTTTGTCATAAGAATTGTAGGGTTCAGATGTATTTCAGGAGAACAAATTCATCTGTATTAAAAAGATGGATTAGATTGCTGAACTCCAGATCTCCTTGTGAGTGCATTCCATAATGGAAAAGCACCAGGCCAGTATCTATTTTAATATTTCTAGTCTAAAGAAGTAAAAAAAAAAGTAAAATTTTTGTATTATTGTTGAAATGCTGAAATTTCCCACAGAAATGGAAATTCCAGAACATCTAAGGGGTCTTAATACTGGTGCCTGACAGATAGAAATTATGCTGAGAGTTCCTTGAGACAGATTCTATTTGCAAGCTAAGTCTGTCTGCACATACAAACTCAAATAGAGTTTTGAGATCTTTAAGGTATTTTTTTCCAAATCATCTATCCTAGATCACACATGACATGCTCTAGATGGTCTAGGTAATGTATAAACAAAAGATAAAAGGAACTCTCCAATCTCCTTCAAAAAAAAAAAAATCTAAATTGTTTCTTCTTAAGACTGTTCTTTTTGCCTTCATTAGAAATTTAATTTATGGTGAATAATAGGTTTTCATTCTAATTCCTTAGATGCTGATGCAATGCAGCTGTCCCAGTCTGAAGTGTAGCTCCTAATTCCACTTACTGTGCAGATTCAAAACAACCAACAGATGAAGTATGCAGCCACATCAGCAACTGGAAGACAAAGCCCAATTCTGGGCTTTCAGACCATTTGACTGACCATTCGGTCTGTGACCTGTGTGTTCAGGAGCCAGCAAACATAATATCACCTTCAACCCCCAAACTGCCTGCAGCACCACTTCTCATAACACAGCAGGGAAAGTATCTGCCATTTTTCTTGTTGGGGTGGATATGAGCTGGGTAAAAGCAAGTACACAATCTCACGTTCTTTAACAGAACAGTCACAAAAATAAACAGAAAATGTTGGTAAATCATGGCACCAACTGCACTCCACTTTAGTGGAGGAAGAGGAAAAGTTTAGAGGCATTTCATTCACTTATGAATCAGACCTGTGTAGATGCCTTTTTCCTTACTAAGTGCTTCTTTTTATTGAAACCAGATTTTACCTAATAACAAAAGCTGCGAGGTGCACAATAATCAATAACAATTACAAGCTAGATTTGCAAACCCATCAAATCTCAGAAACCCAAAGAACCACAAATTATAAGAAAAAGAAAGCACATTAAAAAAGTATATACTTCACAGAGTGAGTTGGCACAATACAAGGACAATAGCAAACAAAAATTAAACCAGATTTGCATGACAAGATGCATTGTGGAAGAGAAGAAAGTCTTTACAACTGTATCCTTTCAACTTTTTACACTATAATAGCTAAGTTACAAGTGATAATTCAGCCACATTTTACTCTACAATTACACACGAACAAATCCTACTTCGAATTTATGTGCATTGGCACAGAGTTAAGATATTCAAAATGCTCTCAGCAGCCACAGGTTACAAAAAAGTGTCTTTTCTGAAAAGCAGGTCACCTCTTCAAACAGCTATATGTGGTTATGTCTGTCTGGCTTTCACTATTCATCTCAAAAATATGTATTTGTCACTTACAAAGTATTTTTGGATGAAAGACAATATTGTTTGGAACCACATTCCATAGTTGAGGTAAAACGTGGAAAGTGTTAAACACCAATATTCACTGAGCTTCCTTGCCAAAAATGACACCCTGAAATGGGTGTTTAACAATAGAACAATGATATCTTTCATCAAAATGGGGTTTCAGAGGCACATGTTACTGTATTCCTTGAAATCATGTTTCAGAACTTTAACATTTCCTATATATGGTTTTAGGGAATTGATCTTAGGGGAAAAAAAGGGAGCATATTCTTCAATCAAGGTCATACCAAAAAAAGGTTGTGAAACTGGCTTGTGAAGATCAGTTTCCAGACTTCAACCAAGTTTCTCTACTTCTCCTAACATGAATATTCCACTTATATATTTAAAGCATTATCAATAGAAGTATTAAGACCACCACAGGTATAAAGAGTCAGAAAATGCATGGGTTTACTCCATTTACAGAGATAGTAGGTGATTCTTTTTCTAATGTAATGGAAAGGAGAAATTGCAATTCTATGTATTAAAAGGATGTAATACTATATATAATAATATAAAGGTACTGTCAAGTAAATATTAGGCCTTAACTCCAGAAGCAGCCTGTGCAATTCCTCAGTATTGTAATTGCCAGCTTTATTTTCTTATGCCTGAGCAAAAGACTGCATCTTTGAGAAATTTACAATTTGCACTATTTATCGAGACAGTTCCAATTCCTTTTTTATTTGTTTTCCAAAAGCACCTATTTTTTACCTGTGCTGACCAGTGCAAAAATCAGGCCCACTAATGTTTATAAAATACCACATTATTGTTAGATATCAAATCCAAATGCAAGCACTGCAGCTTCTAACAGATAGGAGCTTGATGGAATCTGTCTGAAGATTGCAGGTGTCCAGATTGTCTCTGCACCTACTCTGGTAATAGCCCTTGACACAGAAGACAAAGAGCTCAGCATTTTGTAAAACTTTCTCCAGCTTTGACATTTTAACAAGAGCATAAAAATACCTCTCTTGCTTTTAATTTTCAGGTTTATTATGAGCTTAATAATTATAAACTCAGAGGAAATCTAGGCAGTTGCCTATTAACATTTAAGGTAGTGATGTGCTGCATAGACTGAACAAGTGAAGGATTGGCATTGTTGCAATGTTTTTTGGTGGTTTTTTTTTTTTTCAACAGTGCCTAGATCTAATCCTTTATCTAGTGTATAAATAGGACACTAAATGATGAAGGCTAAAGTGACTCTGGCAAACACAAGGAACTCTTCCCAGTACTTCAGAAGTGGGATAAAGTAGCTAGTACCCCTTGCTGTTACGTAGAAATTTCTGTCAATAAATCCAAAATGCTTCATTAAAGGAGGTAAATGTTAGTGTTCCTGTGATACAGAGACACGCATAAAAATCAGTGGGTTAGTGGCAGGTCTGGGAATACAACCAGGAGCTGTGGAGCAGCACTCTGTCCTTGGTAAAGCTGCCTCAGGAATGCACACAGGGGGTTCTGGACAGTAGAGTCAAGCCTATTGGGCTTGATGTCCCAGATAGACATAACCCTGCCCCTCCCAAGCTGCAGGGGCTGTGGGTGACATCCAGCAGCTCTGGGGGTGGCAGGCAGCAATGCCTGGCCCCTCAGCACAGGTGGAACCAAGGCAGCTCCTCTATTTGCTGGCTCTGGCTGTGATAGGAGCTCCACCACGATTAACAAGGGGAAGGGAGAAGATTTCCTTCCTGCAGAATTCCTCCCACCAGGCTCTATTACATAGAGCATAGTGTGAGGAAGGATGAGTGAATTGCTTTCTCATTGCTTAGCTGAGAGCAATTGCTCTTCTGTCTATGTTAAAAAATGAATTTTCTTCTTATTTAAAGATTCATAAGCCTAAGAGGAGGTTGCTGTGCACATGCTTTTTCTGCTCCCTGTAAACAGCACACAACAGTCTTCTGTGTAAACCAGGACCTGAGATTTGGTCAAGGTCAAGAAGATATGTACTGTAGCCTAACTTTTTTCTTTAACAGATATATTATTCTATTAGATGGAAATACTACCAGGGCAATTCACCCCCTCCTGGCTTTCCTATCTATGTGTGAGCATCTTTGAGAAGTGGGATTAGAGAGAAACCTGCAGGCATATTAATAAATAAACTTCACATGCTGTTTGATATTAGTAAACATACCACTAAATATTTCTCTAGGGGCTTGTGATCTCATAACCCATGGACTTCTAATTTGGTTACCTGTGACATGTGGTTCTTAGCCCCAGGGTTCCACAATGAATTAATTCTAAAACACTTTTTAAAGTTTAACATACTAAGATAAAATAATCAAACATATGTTCTTGAAAAAACTTGGTTCACTTTTCTTTATAGGTAATATGAACTGCTACTATTAAAAATCAAAAAAAAAAAGTATAAAAGGAAAGATAACTGAAGATTCTCAGTCAGAGGGACACACATGGTCCTGATATAAGTTAAAAGGATAGAACCTGTCCTGGAACAAGGATTTGCCTCTTGATCAGAGAAATCCCTTTTCCAGAAACCCTCTCCTCTGTTGTTATAACAAAGAGTTTCATTTTAGGAAAACATGTATTTTTCCACATATTCATATATACAAATATTCTTAGTCCTTTCTGTCCAGCTGTTTGCCCATTTATCCTTCATTATAGAGGATGAAAAGTTACTAGTAAAGAATGGGTCATGAAAATACATTTGTACAGTTTTTGGGGTGAGGGTTTATTTTTTCCTTTAAGTCCATCTTGATTTTGCAAGAGGTGTCTCTACTTGACATTGACCAGACAGCCTGGACTGGATATTATCCAGGCTACAACTTCCCATAGTGGGCACTGGTCTGGAACTCTCACTACTTCAGATTTTTCTTCCATATGACAAGAAGCTGTGTGGAATCCCAGGAAATGTAATTTGTCTAGACTACCAAGGAGAATGGAAAGTGAGGCATCACCCTCAGGAACTATAACTGAATCCTGAGAGTGCTGGCAACATCAGATTTTCTGAGTTTGGTAAGATTTTCCACCTAAAGATTTTTTTCTAAAACAGAGAGATGCTACAATTTCTCTATTCTGATCAATTTTGCTTCAGAGTTACCAAATTCCTTTTTTCAGCCTCAGTCTCCAGTAGCTTCTTTCTCTGACAGAGCAGAAAATTATTGCAAATACTCTACAGTCAATGCAATACAAATATGGGGAAAAAAACCCCTGTGTACTTGCCTCAGTTTCAATTTAAGATCATGACTGTGGAATTAACTGCAAAAGGCTTAGAAATAAAGACTTTAACTTGGAACAAACTGATACAGTGAGCCCATTGCCTTCACATGACAAAAAAGTAGGAACCTTGATATCTATCTACACTTAAAAAGAAAAATGGAAAAACAGGAATATCAAAATTATAGAGTTGGCAGTAAAAACTTTAATAACATTTTTCACGCAGTAGCAGGGTGTATAAAACAGGGTGTTTGATCACAGACCATAATTTCTACCTTCTCAAAAGGGATTTTTAAATTTATTTGAAGCTAAATCTGGGCTCAGAGTCATCACACCAAAAAAGTATGCAGTTTCGTTTGCAAAAAAAAAACCAAAAAACCAAAAACAACAAAAAACCAAAAATTAAAACAAAAAGTCAACCCAACCAACCAAAACCAGTTGGTTTGGACTCAAAAGACTTGTTTTTTATATATTTCATGATATAATTCAAGAAAATTACTTCTGAGTATTTTCTTTACTTTTGGTCCCTTTTTATGTAGGAAGCTGGTCAATGTTCAACACTCCATGAATACTGATTACTTTGATTTGCAAGACCCTTCAATAAGTCAAACTTAATACAAGTCTTTGGACTATCTTTTTGGATGAGGACACTGTAATGCAGCCTACATTTGGTGTTCTGCAGAATTTACAGGGTGCTCCATGATACCAACTCCATGTGCATCATCATTCTAATTTTTTTCTTCTGCTTTGGTGAGGCAAAGCCACTATTATCACAGTTTTTCAAATTGAAAGCTGAGGAAACAGACTTTAAGATAGGGAAGATCACACAGGACAGTCCAGGAATGGAAGGCAGATGCTTCATTAGCCCAGTGAATTAAGCAAAAGGCATTCCTGCTGCTAGAGAGAATGTACCCCTGTCTCAAGATGGTAAATCTTTTAACAACAGCACATGGATTAAAATTTGGCTCTTTGTAAAGATATGTTTTCCCCAAATTTCAAGATTCAGATAATAAGAGATTTCAAAGACTTGACACATTGCATTCAGCTCCCTAATTTTATTTTTTTTTTGAGAAAACCTTCTTCACAAATGTAACTGTAGAAAAGAAAACCTGCCCAGAGCTCTAATCACTGTTTAGCTTCACTTCTGTATTTCCTGTTTCTCAAGATGGAAAGTCTTCCCAAGATGAGAGAACCATGTCATATATCTCAATAGTTTATTCTTTTCTACCTCAGCCTCATAAGGAAAGTTAAAAATTTCCTAAAAAAAAAAAAAAAAAAAAAAAAAAAAAAAAAAGAGATAAACGTATACATGACAGAAACCATTTTTCTTTTAGCTAAAGGGCATAATATACAGCAGTGTGTCTCCTGCTGTTGAAGGGAAATTATTGTTACATCATTCTACTGTCCTGTGAATGAGAAGTATCAAAGAGCTTAAAGAAAAGTTACCAGGGAGAGAACGGGACAGACAACACTGTACTTGCAGTGTGTACTGGAAGGAATTGGAAAACACAACAAATTTAGTAGATTCACTTTTTGTGAACTTTTCTTGGGACACCCCTTGTTCCTCTGTCACTTGAGTTAAGCTAAAAAAGAAATTTGGGCATCAACAGCGTATTTTAAAGGGAATTTGGCCATAATGAAAAAGAAATTTTTAAAAAAATCCTCACACAACCAACAAATAAAAATACTTCATAACAAAACAAAGATCAAGAGTGTACTAATGAATTTCAAAACCAAACTAAACTTTGTTCTTTTGGGACATCTCTAACAAGCAAGTCTACTAATGGCCCCTTTTGACCATTGCACTGCTCTCAGAGTTTTTCCAGAGACAATTCATAAGAAATAAAATCTAATGACTCTCCAAAGCTGTACTTTCTTGACTTATTACATTAACAGGACCTCTCACCTGATTGGGAATTTTGAGAGAATCACAGAATTCATTAAAGCAATTTACTGTATAATGGTAGATGGCTAAGATAGATCCCTACTAATGAGATGAACATTAATTAAATAAATTGTAGAATAGAAGTGAACTGTTTAGCTGAGTTAAAAAGCCTTGCAAACAAGCCTTGCACTACAAGTCTGAATTCTGTTCAACCACACACTTTTCTCAAATGAAAGCACCTTTTTTTTCTTTTTTAATCATTGAATTATATATTGGAAAGGGAGATCAGCAGGAAACATCTTTAGTATCAGGAAAGATCCAGTTTGACTACAAACTGAGATGGACCTCAAAAAAAAACCCAACAAGAATCCAACCCAAACATAAGTTTCAGAATGAAATCTTCCTCCTGGCATCTGCAGGTTGATTCAATGACCCAAATAACAAGTAACTGCAACATTACACAAGAAAATGTAAAGGAAAGGCTCGTGTCCAACTTCCAAAACACACCTTAGGTTCACATTATCATTTTCCTTTTCTAATATCTTTTGCCTATTACCTAAGCATCAACCATGTCTTTGGTATGACACAAAATAAGAGAAACTGATGAAAACATTACTTAATATCTGGTTTAGGTTTTACAAAATGCCTTCAGAACTCCCAAGGATGGTGTTAACTTCAAACTGATTCCATTTTTTTGTTGTTTGCCTCAGTCCACTTTTGAGACAACAGCTTGGACAATATGAAAACTCGAGCTTTTTGTTCCATAGGGCCCATTTTACTCTAAGCACCTTCAGGTGAAAAGAGCATACATCTGTTAGAATGAGATGATAGAAGTCAGAGATTTTTCCTTAGGCAGCAGCATGAGGTTTAAAAAATACAAACCCATAAAAGCCATTTTCAATCCAATGATAGGTGGGTTTAAATTGAGAAACAAGGCGGCATTACTGAAATAAAGGATAAAGATAAAGGAAGAGCAGGATAGTCAAAACCTTAAGGTGTCCTAGACACAAATTCAACAAGGAATTCCTTGGTAGGACTCAAAGAAAATTCTGAAGTCCAGAATGTTTTAGAACCTGAGTGAAGTCAATGTACATCAGCCTTGATTTTTCAACATGCTTGATGGTACCTATGCTCTGACTCCTTCCCCAGCAAGTTTTATTCTCTCAATAGCCTTCTGCTCTAGCCTAAAGCAGAAAAAGCAACAATGCTCAACCCTGAAGCTCTTCATTATAACCAGTGTGCAGGAAGCTCCTGTAAAGCAATTGACAGCTGCTTGTGCTGAGATGTGTTTTACAGGAATCATCACACAAAGATGCTGGTGGAAAATGTGTGAGGCCAGCCAGGTAGAGACTCCACCCAGAGTTCTGCTGATGTAAAAGAACAAAATGATGAGTATAGTCCTGGACTAGGTGTGATTTTGAAAGCCAAAGTGTCCTCCTTATCTGTACAATGAAAATAACCTCAATTAATCAAATTTAGATGAGTCAGGATAATAGTAAAAATAAACAGGTAAATAAGAGAGCTTTCCATAAAAGGGCAAGTCAACTCAAATCTATTCCTCTGAAAGAACTCAAAATTTTCCATGAAATGTGACTTTCTGCATGTTGAACTGCATATAATTATGCCTAATTTTATCTCAGTAAAAAGAACACAATATTGTCTTGATCCTAATAAGAAACTTCCTCCTTTTTTTTCCAATGTTTTTAACTTAATAAAACTACTGCACGAAGTTTCAATAGAGAGGGTTGTTTTTTTTTTTTCTGACAATTATACACACATGCATAGGAGGAGACATCTTAAAGCTATCATTATCATTCAATCATACTGAAAAAGTCTGTGTATTGCATGTGTGCCACTAAACTCTTTGCTCTCCTCCTGGCTCCTTCCACAAGAGGATTGAGACACCAAAGTTGTACGAGGAACTTATTCTGACACTGCCTGTTCTTTGGATAAATAGAGGGCTCCAGAGTTGTCAATACAGCACTTTTGCTATCCACCCGATTCAGTGCAAAATAAATGAGGATATTTTCCTCTTGCAGCATGTATTAAATCCCATTAGCATTAATGAGAGTTACACGTGAGTTTGGCGGGGAGCACACACAAAGTGCAGAGCAGACAGTTTCCGAATTCTCAGCCCTCCCTTATATCTTCCAGCCATCTTTTTTCTCTGTGAAAGCCTTACCATACAGAGTCCAAAATAAAAAAGTAAATCAAATTCTTGTGCATATGGCATGTTAAGATGATGGGTTGAGGTGGGGAGGGGGGAATCTGAGGGCCTGATGTGCAAATAATTACCATGCTTGCATTTAGCAAAGTGCTACCAGTTAAACTCCCAGGCAGCACTAATACAGCAGGAAAGCTTTGAGTTGGCTGAGCAACTTTCCACAGCACACTGGTAAAATAATAAATTGTGCTATGACCGATAACATTCAATAATTTCTCTGATATATTGCTACAGCCACTTTTTCTACAGTGTAAAGCTCATATTTCTCTGTCATATTAGTAATTTCCATATTGCTCTTGGAGTTAGTAGGGAAAAGTACATCACAGTAGTAACAAAAGGAAGCTGACTGTTCTTTAAAATAAAAAAAAAATAGAGACAGAAAAATAAAAAAGGAAAGGTCAGGATTTTTATTTTTTTTTAACTTCCACAATACACCAACTGATGACTACAGAAAAAAAAAATACAGCAGCTGCTACAACATTGCTTCATTACAGACCCAGCAGAGTAAGAGTCGTGGATCCATTTTGCCTTTTTCTTGCTTGATAATATCACTAAAGCATTAATGGAATCCTTACGCTCCATTGCTATGGTACGAATTTATCTACAGCGTATTCTTTATTGGTTTGAGTACAGATACATTATTTTTCTCTATAGGGAGGTGGGGAAAAGGTGGTTCTCTGCATCTGTTAAAGAAAATATATTCCTTATTAATGAAATATTGGTGAGAAAAAAAGCAAACTTTCATACAAAATAAAACAGTATTGGTATTCAGGTTAAGTCATTCAAATGAGTGAGAAATTAATTAAGAACTCAACTCTTAGGCAAAACTTTGTTGACTTAGACTTAAATTATCCTCCAGTCTCTATTAAAACTGGCAGAATACAAGACATACTATTGTTATGGCTGGAAAAAGTATCCTTATTTTAAGGGAATTAACTTTTGAACTAGTTATTACCAGATGACGCCATTGTCCTCTTTTGATTACAACACTGCAAATATTTTCTGATTATTATCAATTTAAAGTTCCATTTATTGTCACATAAAAATGTGTTGAGTAGTGGGTAAGAAAGTTCTTTCTACAAAATTTTTAAGTCTGATTTTTGGCATACAGAAAAACTTCCTGAAAACCAAAAAAATAACACACAATCATTACAATCATGCTTTTGGAAACACAGCTCTGGGAGGGTTTCCACACATCAGGTTAATACTGAGAGGGACAAGAGCTTAAATAGGTTTTAGTTTCAAGAACTGCAAATTTCCAATATACAGGAGAAATTCAGTGACAGTGAACACCTTATTTGCTATCATACAGTCGCCATCAGTTTTTCAGGTCCTAAGTAATTTACAGACAAACCTATCTATGTTATTGCCTAAGGAAATAGCAAGAATCAGTGTCAGAGCAGAACTCAAAACACACAGAAACAAGGCAGCACATGTAAATGATCACTTCAGAGGGCTAAGTCTGGAGGATGAGATCCTTTGGACCCATGAATAAAGCCTCAAATGTCATTGCAATGACTTGTGAAAACCACAGGTGGAAAAAGTCACAAGAGGTTGATTTATTCATCCAAAGGCTTGTCTGTATGAGATTTAACACAAGCCTTTGCTGTAACTTCTTTGTATTAACTGGCCTTTCCAAGCTAACAGCTGCAATTACTAAGAGTCAGGTAAGGAGAGGACAGAGAGGAGGGGCAGGAAGGAGGATGGTCTCTCATATTTGAGCACAGCTATACCACCAGCTAACCCATTCCCATTTCCCTTCTACACCCTTCCTCAGACATTTCTGGGGTTGGTGGCACACAGGCATAGCAACAAGTCAGGGAGAACCAACTGCTGTTTGCATCCAGAGATCAACATCCCACATCCTCAACACCTTCAAAGCAGGTGATGTGATTCTCAGGCTCCCTGCACATCAGCACAAACCACGTGCCAGTTTTATCTGACACGGTATTGCCAAGCAGAGGCAGCTTACAGGCCAGCTCCTGTGACATCATGAAACATTCCTGGTGGAATGATTCATGAGACCAGCCATGGTAACAGCCACTGCTTGTCTCTGTCTTGCAGTCACCACGAGAGATCTGGAGATGCAAAGAGTGACTTCCAGAGCAACAATTTTCTGGAACAGCCTTTGCCCACAAAGCCATGTCTGGGCTCATGAAACAAGAACCAGCTGGCACTGCAGAATGGGGCTGCAGAGATATTATGCCTGGAAACAGCTGCAGAGCTTCAGCCAGATGTAAATATTTCCTTTGCTGTCAAGGACAGGCTATATCTCAGTCTTGAGCTGTAACAAGAGAGTACCAGCACGAGAACTGTATGAGCTGTGAGAAGTCCACAGCCCTGGCTATCCCATTGCTTGTCCTGACTCCCAGCTGCAGATCTCAATGGCTGGACAGCTGGAGTGAAGATGCAACCTGCCCTCTCACAGCTCACTGTGATCTGGGTATTCCAGGTCCTCCAACTCCCTGGGAGAAAGTGATAGTTTACATTTTTGCCCAAGTTTATTTGCCTATCTTGCAGTTTAATAGAGGGAGAAAGAATTTCTACGGTGTGCAGCATGATGAGCATCTACACACAGATCATCTATAAAATAAACATTAAAACAAAATATCTAGCTTGTGCTAAGTCACAATTGCCTACTGGTTTCTGCTCAGAATCCACCAGCATAATAGGCATAACCATTATTAGGTAGAGGCAGCCTAAAAGCCCCTATGAATACACCCCATCTGAATTAAATTCCTATGAGATGACCTGTCCATATTCTTTGAGGAAACGACAATGCTCGCTTTGGGCATCTCCCTTCTACAGCAGTTTCTGCTGCTTGATGTGGCTTAAATTTGTGGCAGAACTTGCCCAGGTTCCTTCTACATAACGAGCCAGAGAAGGGTTTCCTTGAATTGCAACACTGCCATAAAAGTAGAAATTTTAAAAATTCTAGAATTTACCAAAAATAAATATATATATATTTAAGTAGGTGTGCTATGCAAAGAAAAAAATCTTGAATTCAAAGGAAAGAGGCAGCTTGGCTTAGACTGCTTTTAAAAAAGTGATAAAATAACCAGCAACCAACTGTCATTCTGGCCACTGTTTTCCTTTCTATGGCCAGTCAGGCCAAAAGGCTGAGGAGATTTGCCAAGCTGTGAAACTTTCATGAGCAGTTGGAAGAGGACAGGCATAGTTTTGAGAGCTTCAGAGAGGGCTTCTCCATTTTGCAAATTTAGAGTAATATCTATATTACAGATGTACTCTATATTTAAAATTTTAGATCTTGTGAAGACAAGTTAAAAATTAGCTGTATTGTTATTTCAGGTTTACAATGAGTTTGAAGCATATTGGGAGTTAATGGTGTTAATAGCTTTGTGCAATGTGTTTCCTATCTTTTACTTCGAGTCCTTTTTTTAAAAATATATTTGCAGTGATAAAAATCACCATTCAGATTTATACTGATTAAAGAAAAGCCTTACTGATAACAAACTTGCACAGAAAATCCAAATTAATTGTTGGTTTGATTAAAATGCAGCATTTATATGATAACTATGAGCTGGTATGGTCACACTGTGATTCTCAAGCAACACAGATATGATAAGTGCTCATTTTTAATCTGGTACAGTTTGCATGTGCACCAGCATCGTGTTGGAAGAGAACATACGTTTGAATAGATTAAGTAACCAGCCACTGCCACAGGATTCCCAATAACAGAAGAAAATGGTGCTCACTGAAGGGAGCAAGAGAATACTGGGGAAAAAAGATGTTCTAGTACTGTCAGCCTAGTCCTTGCATCTATCCAAGCAACACTGACATAGTTTTAATGTGTGCAGAGACAGAGCAATTTAAAGGAAGAAGGAGCAAGAGTTCAAAAACATGTATGAGATTTTATGAGGTTTATTTCCAGCCTTTCAGGAGAAATTACCTGTAAGACCTACAGGTGAGTACTGTACTTGGAATATCCTGTATACATGCAGACACACAGCTGCATGAATAAAAATAGTGTATGAACAAAAATAGATGGGAATAACATTCCCATCATTAAAGACTATATAATAGTGTATAAGCAAAAGAGGACCAAATTAAGATCCCACTGGCATCTTCAATTCTAGTGCTTCCATTATATATATTAACTAAATCAATCACTGTAATTACTGTAAATACAACAGCTTATCATAATCTTGTAATAAAAAAATGGACTTCCAGGAGAAAGGCCTTGACTCATACAAGATTGTCAATAAAGCACCCCACAGCTATGCAACTTCAGAGAAATAAACTGTGGTTTACCTTCTCCAAAGAATTACCCAAAGCACATTTTTCTTTAAATTCTTCTGCATGAGAGCAATCTCAAGGCTGCAACAAGCACTTCCTAAGCTCAGAAGAGCACTGGCATTGCTCACAGTTCTGGAAGTTTTCTTTGTTGATGGCATTGTCAAGACTCACTCATTCAGTGAAACACTCCTTCAGTTTTTCCCTTCAATTCTCACAATGATATCTAGCAACCACACTTCATGTCATCAGCCCATGTCTAATATGTTTTAGCATTGATCCTTCAGCCCTGCCCAAGGCAAAATAATTGCAGAAGTCATCCTTTGTTCCCTTGTTTTAATACAGCCTCATACTTTTGCCAAACCCAAAATGCAATGTTAATGGCAATTTTTGTATAGGGAACTGGGATGTATCTCCCAACTTCTTCCTTAAAATCTCAGTTCTGAAAGACAGCCTGGTAGACAATAATAAAGAAACTGTTGCTAAGAGAAATTACTTTTGGGGGCTTTATGATAAGATTTCTTATGGGACAGTACTTGCGCAGTAACACAAAGCCAGTCCAATACCCTTTAATAATTTCATGTAAGAAAACTGTAATTTCCTGGATCATGCATCATACACATCAGCTTGCTAAGGGATGTGAAGAATAACACAACCAACAGAAGCAGAACAGAAAATTTTAGAAGGATTTCACCTGGCCTGATGCTGAGAGTAACACAATGTACTATACTCCTTACCTATAGATTTAAGCTCTTCATCTGTGTCTAATGGATAACCTAATAAATAAAAATCAACAAAACCAAACAAACAAGCCATACAATACTTGTCCAAATTGAAGCCAAATAACACCTACATGGACAAAGATCTCAAACTGAAAATCTTTGGCTCAGCCAATTGGAACAAGCACAACATGCCCTGAAAAAACTCTCAGATTTTGGCAATAGAAAGAGGACACTTCAGAGGCACAGCATGGCCCTTTGGCCACTATTTTATCATCTCACCAGCCCCACCCTTTTATTCACATTCATAGAAGATATATAATAGCCTTATTTTCTCTTTAGAAGAAAGCAACAGATGAAGAGATAAGAAAGAGCATCTTCTGTTGGTTCTTTTAGGCCCAGTCTACAAAGAACAATCCTTGTCAGCTGCTCTCCCTCTTTTCTAGTGCAAGCCTCTGTGTGTGCTATAGAGCCATCAGAAACAAAAATAGTACAAGAAGTCATCAAACATTTGGCCATGAAGCATTTCAGCATCAAGAGACTGTTGTCTTGCATTTTCAGCTTCTACCCAGAATATTTTTAGCAGCTTTCAGAATAAAAGAAGGACGTTGCCAACCCTACAACAGTTTGGAAAAAAAAAAAAAAAAACCACACAAAACACAGACCAGAAAAACAAGAACTGTTTCAGCAGGGTGAAAAAGATCTTTTTTAAATTCAGAGGCAGAATTTGAGGTGTGGAGCAATTTCTCTCCCTGTTTTCTGAATCTATCAGAAGAAACAGAAGCAGCCAAGGTGAACATGCAGTTGAGAATCTTGTTCACTAATAACTATTACCTAGGTAACAATATCTCTACAATCAAGATTTTTGTTCTCTAGGAACTTTTAATTGATTCCGGTTTTCTAATTAATCTGAAAGATGTAACCTAAGTTAGCAAACTGGTAAGAAATGCAGAAACACCCAATTAGGAACAATTCTAACAGGTAAGGATACGGGTTCAGCTACATCAAATATGTTAATACAGTCAGTGCATGATAATATGTTCTACTCAAAGTTTGTATAGTACTACCAACTGCCTTTTGGGAGGTTTTTTTTGTTTGGGTTTTTTTTGGGTTTGTTGCGGGGGGCAGGGGGTGGGGTGGTTCTGTTTGGAGTGGGCAGCTTTGTTGGTTCCTGGGGTTTTTTGTTTGTTTTGGGTTTTTTTTGCAAACAGGTGCTGAAAACCAAAACATCAGTGGCCAAAAGAAGCAGAGTTTGAGATGGAAATAAGAAAAACAAAACTGGAAATAAAAAAAAAAGGTATGATGTGCTAAAAACCGGAAGGTTGGGAACCAAGTAGCTTTGTAATGCTTTTACCTCCAAGATCAGAATGGGAGTTGCACTTTAGGTCTTAGGTGAAATGAGTTTGACAGATTAGGTCTGATTACCAGCTGTCAGTGAACTACATCAAAACACAGCACACACATACACACCTTACTCCAACTAACTGTTCCCTGCTCGAGACAATTTCCCTCTGGAGCCGACATGAAGATAAATGAACTCCTGTCCCCAGGGACAAGTGTCCCTCAATGAGGCAAAAAACACCCTACAGTGACGTGGCTCTTCTTCACTGTTACAAATAGAATCAGCAGCCTGTATTTCCCAGCAGTTAAATGTGGGCACTACGTGAACCAAGGCATTACTGGAGCAGAGGAGGAAACTCCTAGAAATCCTAAAATCCTAGATTTTTTTTGTTAATAGGAAAAAAAAATCTTCACACTTTTCTCAGATGGGCGGATTCTTCTCTCTTCTGTCTGTTGCTGTGTCTTGATTTCTGATTGTTCTTCAACAAAAGGCAGCTTTTCTTGTGAAAGTAAGGCAAAAAACACTTTCTAAGAAGATAACTTCTCAAATTCCCTGCTTTTCTTTCTATTGTTTTATCTCTTTATCTTCCAACCCCTCCCTTTCATCCAACTTTTGCAATTCACCACAATTTTCTGAAATGAAACCAAGCCTTTGCCATCCTACTGATGCTTGCCCTATCTCTCGCTAGATCACACCAGGATATCCTGCAATTCCCTTCCTTAAAATTGATTCCATTAGGAACAATTCGCTCAGAAGTTTGCTGTTGAGCATATTTGCTAGTGGGTATTTTGAAGGAGTAACCACTTTAAACACAAACCCATCAGTTCTGTAGTATTTTTCAACTTGTCTTATCTAAATGACACTGCTTTGCATTCAAAGTGTAATCCATGATCAAAAAAGTCAAAAGCCACAGTAATGAGATTTAAAAAACAGGATTTGTCTCTAAAACAAAGTATCATCTGCACAAACACCTCAGAGAATCCCCCAAGAAATCCCTAGGATTGCTGAAATATTTCTTGAATGCCATTAATGTCCAGCACCTCCATACTTGCAAATACCCTTTTCTGGATAAAAGCTAGAAAACTTTTTATTCACTGTGAAAGAAACACACTGTCAAGAGAAGGACAGCATGTGCTTCATATCCATATTTCCACTTATATCTAGAAATTTGTTAGCAGATGTTTAGCAACTGGGTCCCTTGTGAAAGTGAACCTTACAACATTTTCATTTCTCCAGCCATTGTATCAAGTAATGAACAAATGATCACACATTTCAACCACTGAAGACAAAGGATTTACTCAAATCTGTCTGCAGACCCTGAGAAAGCACTCCTCAGTCTTAACCTCTTGCCAACACGTAGCAAAATGACAATGACTCTGAATGCCAGCAGTGGCACAGTCCAGAGAAACTCCAGCCCTGCTCTGTAATTTCCTCACACGAGGCTCTCACGAATTTCCTCCTTCCCTGAGATTTTTTTAAGCTATTTGCGGTTTTCATTGGTGAAAAAGAGCATCATTATACAAGGCTACGAGTACGGCTCTCACTAGCAGGGGTGGGTGCAGAGTCTCCAACTAGTTAGCAGCCTTTTCTGCCTCCTTAAGTACATTTCCCAAATGTAATTGTTTCAGAGATTCCCAACAGGATAACGATGGTTACACAGTTTCTGCAAATGAAACCCACAGGTTATGCAAACGAAACCCTCCCTGTAGCTGAGTTCATTTCTGCTCACCCACAGACTAAAGCAGAGATCTCTCCCCCCCTCAGTGGCTCTGCTCATCTCCAGTTCTGAACAAATCACTATGCAAACAGCCCCAGGGCAGCATTTTACCCTTTGCACCAAGAGAAGAGAGCAGAAGATGCCAGAGCTTGAAACAGAGCGTAAGACACACTTCACCAACACAACTATAAATGTTTTGATCTACCAAGTGATAGGCCAAGTTTGATTACAAAAAGATACATCATTACTTAAAATAACAGTACCCTCTAAAACTTTAAATAGAGTAAAATGGGCTACTCTATAGCACTATGGCTAAAATGTACTGTTCAGGTAATCAACCAAGTCTTCAGTTCCCAAGCAGTGACTTCTGCATCTTTTTTTTCCATGTGATTAGATAAATACTGAGTTTGAATCTTCCTATGAAGAACCATGTCATTACACATGCTTACCATTTATACAGGACAGCAATTCCTGTCTCAGAACAGTTGCTGGTCTTTATCCTCTTTTCAGTTTGATCTAATCGTCAGCCACCTCACCTTTCCTACCACTCATCATGACACACATCCTGCATGGTCACAATCTTTCATCAATTAGACTTTAAAAGACAAAATCCAGATGTTTGTGCCCAACATTTTCTTTGCCTTATTACCAGCACAATTCCTGCATAGGTGAAGGTTTGATTTTGACTTTCATCCTCACGCCATAACTCAGGGCACATTCATTACTAAAGTTTCAAATTTGGCCTGATAATTTAAACAGGTGTTGGAGGCATAAAGCTGACCTCTAATTAATAATGAAAGCCAGAACTCTGGATGAGATAAGGACAGCATGAGTTTGGCAGCCCACAATGGATAAAGGCACCAGCAGAGCAAATACATTATGACAGGGTTCAGGATTAGCAGTGCAAGTATTTTCTCAGCATTCAGGGACACAGGAGGGTATATTATCCAAAAAAGACACTATCCCAGACACACAGATGGCGGTCACTGATATACACAACATATTTTGTCATTGTTAAACAGGAATGACATCACACATCATCCTACCAGTCTTATGGATACACAGATCAGCTTCTTGCTTCAGCCCAGGCCTGAAAAATCAGCTTGACTGGGACGAAAGGAGGGTTTTGAACGTTGTGCACACTCACATGTGAATTATTGAGTGCTTTTATCCAAGTCAGTCTCTTCAGGCACACAGTTTACAAGGGTGGGCTGGCAAATACAGGCAGGACACACAAAATCGCTGACCTAGAAAGCAGGGCTCCCTCCCTCCATGACAGTCAGTAGCAACAGTTTGGGAAGGGACCTTTGAAAAATTCCATTTGAGGACAACAGGACTTGGCAGCTGTCAGCCCTGGTAGTCAAGTCAGTGGGGAGAAAGGCTTGGCCAGCCATGTCAGACCCTTGCCAAGCTGTGTGGGGCTAAGGCTCCAGCCAAACCTTTCAGCATACTGGACATAATTAATGCAAAACAGGCCCTTTGCCCTGCAGCAGCCCAAGAGGGACTGATAGGGAAGCACTGATATTGCCCTAATTTTATTCCTGGTTTATTTAGTTCCCTGCATTATGAAATTAGGTACTTGCAAGAGCTCAAGATGTAAAATATATTATTTCAGTTTTTGCAGGAACTGCGAAAGACCCCAAAGCATTTGTTGATAATAACTGATGTAAAAACATGTACAATATTCACTGAGCTTTTTTTTTAACAGTACAAATACCATTATTTTCTGGAGACTGACACAAGATTCCATTAACAGAAGAACAGAAATTGGAGTTGCAACAAAAATCCTTCCTTTTGTAGGCATGTCTTCAGGAGCTGTAGGAATATGCATCCCATGGTAAGATGCTCTGTCAGTGGGTATCCAGGTTTTAGCTTAAGCAGCTGGTTAGGAAGGCAAGCATGCTATATAGGTGAAGATATACAGGTAAAGGTATGGAGATCTTTTTCTGTGAATGACAAAGAATGGAAGCCTGCCTGAAAAAGTCCCAATTATTCTCAGAAGAAACCATCCCCCCCTCAACTGACTCAAATGAAGAAAGCTTATCTCTGAGACACCTGCCACCAGATGCTTAGGCCCTAGTTAATCTCACCTAAAACAAAGCTATCTAACAGTGTAATCTATCTCCTTTGGTAGGCAAAGAGGAGAGTTAGACTTCAAGATGCAGCTATGTACTCATGCCCTACTGTGCACCAGTTCTTCTCTTTGAAGATCAAAGAAATTCAGACAATTCACTTAATTTAGATACACAAGTCTTGAGCTCGAGACGTCAGGCAGAACTAACCCCATACTTACCAGTTCATGGGATGAATCTCTAGACTCACTCTAAACACTTCAGCTCTTCTTGGCTAACAATAAAGGTATGTTGCAAATAATGCAATCAGTTTTTTCCTCTCTTTTAGAAATGCACTGGCAGTATTCACCCCCTTCCTGTGCACCCAGCTGGGCACACTTTCCTCAGTCCTGCCTCCAGCGAGATGCCAGCATTGCCTCAGTGCCTGCCAAACAGCCCAGCTACAGCTTTGCTGTCCTGGTGGAAGACTTGGCCTTTCTCCTGCATTCTTTCCAGGCATCCATGTAAGAGACTTAGAACGGATGTCAGGGATTAGATGTACATAATACCTCCAGAAGGACAGAACAGAAAGGAACAGATTAATGCAACTAACCACATCACACCAGGGCAGGCCAAAAATATTCATCCCAGCAGACAAAACCAGGAGCAGCAGAGTGTGGGTGATTTGTGGCTGAGCAGCAGCTCAGCATAAGTGATCTAAATCACAATGATTTAGATGTTCTTGATATCTAATCTCGTGTTGTACTGAGGACATTACAGTGCAACTCCGAGCATCCAATTCTAATTTAGCCACAGTTGTACACATTAACTTCTCTACAACACTGCTTCTGTTCTTCCTGCTGCCAAGCCTCATGTCCCTCCCCAATACACCCTTATGAGGATTTTTTTTTCTCTTTTTAAATCACGAATGAAATGCAACAGTCTGCTGAATCAAGGAACCCCCTTTAAAGAAGGCAATAGATTTTGAGCTTCTAGAGTACTTTGGGATCACATTTTCTGGCTTTCCTCCACAGCAATGAGAACCACAAACACGTTAAAAAGAAAAAAAAATAAATAAGGCAAGGGAAAGAAAATTAGAGTGGAACTGCTTGCCTCCAGCATCTGGCTCTTGAAGAAAAACATATATGACCACCATTTCTTCATTACCCACCCCCCTCACATGATTCTTACCACCCTCTATTAGAAAGACAGTCTCACTAGATGATTCACAGAGCTCCCTGTCTGCCAAGCCTATTTGGGGCCATATAATTTTACCCCTTGATTATAAATATTGTTTTTATGTAAGGATGTGGACACACTCACCAGGTCATCATTTCTTTTGGAAGGTTGTGAATTGCAAGCTGTAGTCAGCAACAAACTCGGCCTGATGTACTGCTAGTTAAGTAATGCTTAAATAAGAACAATATCAAAGTGATAAATACAAGCCCTCTTTGCTTTGGTCTTTTCATGGCCTTGGTCTACATTTTATGTCAAAATATACTGTGAAGTATTGTAGATAGTGCTGATAATGAAAACTAAAGCTATGGCTGTCTAACATTCTCATTATAACTTCTTATTTTCAGTCATTTATGACTTTGCCAAAAACAATGCCCCAAGCTGGTTTAAAGGAGGAGGGGATCAGTAATTAAGTTAATCTGCTCCTGAGAGCATCAAGGAAAACTAGTCTTTAACAGTCTTTTAGGCTTTTATTTAGAGAAAAAAAAAATTCCAGTGATTTCTTTGAAGCATCTGTACATTTCACTGCACTGCACCAAAGCTGGCATTCATAAGTTTGTAAAGAAATGTCCTAAAATAAAGTAAGTTTCTTCTTCATAAAGTCATAAAGGCAAAGAACCCAAAACAAACAATCAAATAAAACCCCCAGACCAGCAAACAACCACAAAAAGAAAAAAAATCTTTGAAATTATTTACAAGAAGGAAGGGATACAGCCAGTGGGGAATATGCTCTATGTTGCAGACATCTGTATTTTGTGTTAGCTCAGTTGCACTGAGCAGGGTCATCCATCCATCCCTAATTCCTCAGCAAAGAGAGCAAACAGCAAATTGGAGGAAGAAGGGGTGGGTTAAACAACAAAGTGCTTGAGGGGCAGTAATATTTTAAAACATGGGACTCTGCAGTCTCCATTCCTCTTTCCCAGCTGCTCTCTTTGCACACTGGTATGCAAATTTGTGTAAATCCATGCAAACGAAGGACCCACCGTGTTCTGTTCTCGGGGTGCACCCAGGCACCCTGAGCTCCCCCTCTCTGCCAGGGCCAGGCTGCAGCAGCACCTCTCTGCTTTCCTGACCACAAACTCCACACTCAGGAAGATGATGAGAATCTGCAGCACCCCTGTCACCGTGACAGGTTCTGCCAACACACCAAGGAAGGGGAGATGTGCTGGAATGCACCCTTCCAAGGCTGACATCGCTCCCACAGATGTCCTGTCTTTGCTTTGGGGTTTGCCTGCCTGCACTGGGGTATCAGGACCCTGCAGCCACTAACACAGAGCAAGACTTATAGTTTCTGTAGTGAGGAGCTGTGTCCTTTTTCAGAGGTAACAGGTTTTTTTCAGGCAAACTGAGGTTGTGCAGGTTGTTTCGGGGTGTTGCACACCTCACCTCTGTACCTCTGTCAAGGTAGCTGCAGGCAGAAACCCTCCAGCCACCTTTCAGACTGCCTTTGGACCTTCTCACACCTGGCTGTGCTGACCCTGGGCTGTCTCAGCCACCCAGTACACAAACCAGCCCTGCAACACACCAGCAAACCAAAGCTGCTTCTCCTCTTACCATCCCAAGACACGCTCACCTTCCCCTCAGTGAATTCTGTTCATGTGGATCCCACACACAGGAGCTGCTTGCTCCTGACAAAATACACCTCCCACCATGGACACTCCACCTCTCTCCTCAGAACTGCAACACCAGCTCTGCATTTACACTTCTCCCCACTTCCAAATTCACAGCAAGAGAAACAACCCCAAAATCACACCAACTGGACATGAACAGAGCTTAAGCTAATTGGTAGTTCCAACTACTCACCCACGTCTTCCAATCCAAGGGCCTCAGATGAAGTACTTCATGAGCATCCCTCTGCTCTGCTAAAGGAAAGATAAAAAGGACCTAATAAGAGCAGCTTGGATTCAATTTTCCCATGTAGTCTTGCACCAGACTGGGACCCAAAAACACCCCTACCTAGCTAGGCTCTCATCTCCCTTCTTATATAGGTATCAACATGGATCCCCACAGCTTATTTCACTCTTGTCTCATCATTGGTCTCACCCCCACAGCTAATTCCACTTTTTTCTGAGCCCCCAGGTGATACCTCTGAGAGGAAGGTTTCAGGTTCAGGAAGTTCATGTTGATTTCTTCTACATCTTTATCTGAAGTTTTAATATTCTGATACCAAGATTCTCATTTGTCCTTCTCTAATTTTTATCCTCTTGATGCTCAGTTGCTGTGAGCTTTCATTTTTTGGCAACATTGATAAAGGGCTTGCTTTGTAAAAACAAGTTTTATTCCCCTTATAGTTGCAGAAGTAGGGCAAGCATGATTTAAATGCAAGAAATACTTTATTAATTGTTTCTTTTGGTGAGCGGCAAGTAAGCATAGGAAACATCTATCTGGGTATTTATGCAGAATGCTTGGCTGGAGCAGCTGAGCAACTACAAATCAAGCCAAACATAGAAAAGCCTCTCTAGGAATTGGACACCTTGCTGCTCACCTAGTTTTAGTTATTTGCATTGTGCTTTTTTAAGTTTAGGAAAGTGACTAAGTATTGCTGTGCAGTATTTTCAGCCCAACTCACAAGCAGCTATCTTGGTCTTAACTGTGCTACTGTTTAATTTAATAAGTACATTATAATTTTCTTATTTTATTTTCTATTAAAACCATTAATAAACTTGATAGAAGCTGCAGCGTGAACAAGTATTTGAGCTGGGATTAGCTTTACTGGAGTTTTGAATAGGTGTAATTTTTTGGCATAAAAGGAAGATAACACATCCAAAAAAAAAGAAAAACCACTAAAAAAACCTGCCGCTTTTTGGAAGAGGTGGAATAGAGATGTATCAAATCAATGCCTGAGTTATGAATAAAGTGGAGATATTTTGCAAGTTTTACAAGCATTGATTCAGTGAGGGTGTTTTTTCTTTAAAGATTTCCAGCTCTACCTTGCAGACAAGGGCAAGCGTAGATAAGAGCCAGACTTGAACTGTGAACTTTCTGAGGCTCAGATATCAAAACTTCATATTTTATTTCCCTTTGTTCGAGGCTCCTCTGATGAGACACTAAGGAAAAGTATGTTGTGTTCTACTCTTCTCTAGCCTGTCCTTTGCCAGTGACTGTAACAACACACATACAGAGAGGTATAAATAAAACAAAGAGAAAAATTAACTTCCTGGAAGAAAAACTCCTGACTGTCCTCCCAAAATTATGTGCCAGCCCTGACCCTTTGTATGCATTAAGACATCCAAGCCTTTTAACTTCATGAAAATCTGTTTAGATAGCTTACTCTGAGGGCAGATTTATGTCCAGAAAATTTGGAGTTGCTTACCAAAAGGATGAGAGTCATTTATTTTCCTGTTACCAGTCTGCCACACGAATGAGATATCATCAGCTAAAATATTCAGCAGAAGCTACTCCTCACATTTTTTCCCCTTCTTTTTTCCTTTTCCCTCTTTGAGACCAGTTACCTATTTAACTCCATCCTGTCAATTAAACCAGAGAAAAAACGCAAAGAACTAATTAGGCAACTGTGTAATTTTAATTAGCTGTTTTGATAATTAAACTAATTAGTTCCCCTGTGTTTCCACAATATGTGGTGGACTGGTTTTGATATCACGGCTTCAGAGTTCCATTCCATTAGTTAATTAGTCACTTTTGCATTAGAAAGCTTTATTAATGGCCTTAATTTGCAGTTGAAATGAGAAATCTGCTGTCAATAATTTGGATAATTGCCTACTGTTTGATTATAAAGTACAAAAG